>JADRCH010000162.1:1826186-1839341 GCA_019843965.1 Rhynchomys soricoides
GAGAGAGAGAGAGAGAGAGAGAGAGAGAGAGAGAGAGAGAGAGAGAGGGAGGAAGGGGGAAGAGAGAGCTGGAATGGAGAGTCCTTTTATCTGGTCAAACACACTTGTCCCACTGGGCAGCAGCAGTGGCAGATGATGACTTAGCACTTGCTAGGTCCCTGAGGGCAGCCTACTGGAATCGCCTGTAAGTTGCCTCTTCTACCCACATCCTTGTTTATTCTAGACTGAGTGTCATTTCAGAGACCTGGCCACTGCTCTTCAGAAAATATTTGGCTGATAAGATGCTATTTTTTTTATTGCTTATTACTTTACTATGCTTGTTAAAGTTCATCCTACTTAGAAATTAAATTTTAGTGGTGAGTCACTACTACCTCTTATCCCAGATAAACATGCATGAAACATAAAACACTATATTCTAAACTGAAGTATGCAGTATTTCACTTCCTTCTATTAAAAAATACAATACTTCAGGAGTTAAAAATTATGTCTCTACAACTTGATAACCTGTCTTTTCTGTCTATCCAGCCTTCTAAAACGAAACAAAACAAAACAAAAAGGAAACAAAGAACCCTACAAATAAAAATGTAATACAACTCTTCTGTACTGGTAGATACAGAAATGTGTTTTTGAAAATTAGCAGACAATCTTAAGAGCCCTTAAGATTGATTACGGAAAACAAAGAATGAGGTAGGTTATGTGAGGTCAGAAAGGAAGGCGAAGAAAGCAAGCAGAACACAACCTCACAATCAGCCTTGTAGCTCAGAAAAGCCGAACAGCTGCAAGAGATGCTCAGCCATCTTCATTATTAGACATGTGATCATTAAAGCTCAAAACAGACCAGTCCATTGGGGAGCATCGACAAAAGCAGCAAGGGTGGAGAAGAACATTCTTAGGGGTTGCTGCTGGAAGAGAGCATTGTAAACCCTGCCTGTTAATTTTTCTGTCTCTCAGAATTAAATAAGCTCATATCTTTTGGACACATTCACAGGGCAAAGCAATATGGTTACCAGAGTATTTATTGCACTCTTCCTTATGATAGAAAAGTAATGGAAACAATATAGACCTTGATCAGTAAGAAAGCAACCGAAAAACTCTGGGGTTCTGAGCACCAGCATGTGACATGAGGCCACTAATCTAGCTATAAGTTAATTATGGCACATCAAATGAACCACAGAGATCTCAATGATCTATATAATGAAACAAGACAGCTTGAGGGAGATGACCAGAAGGCACACCATTGTTAAAATGGAAACTTCCCTTTCAGTCTCTCTCTAGTTTTCACAAAAGAACTAAACTAGTAATTACTTGTCTACTCAATCGTTCTTGCACTGAAAACTCCTGAGTTAATTCTTTTAAGCAAAGCCTCCCACCAGTAAATGGAATACAAAGGAAGATAGCCAGTGAGGACCTACCCTCAGGGGCCACAGAGCTTTCTGATCTTGTAGTTATCCCAAGCTATGCTTCAATGCAGGTAACCAGGGAAGATAGGCTCATAATACACACAGTCACTTCCTGCTGGGTATTGGAGGAAGGTTTAGAAGAGCTGATGCTGACACAGCAGACCAACCACATATTGAGACACTGAGGGAACTCACAGGTATTGGAGGCTAACAGAATAGACCGTATTGAAGAGAGGCTCTGAGTCTTTTGGAGGAAATATTTTGAAGCTGTATAGGCTTGCCCTAAAATTCTTACCTGAAAGGTTTTAGAAGAAAAACTAGTAATCATAATAAAATCATGCTCCTTGTTGTTGAGCTCAGCTTCTTTGTTGTTGTTGTTTTGGATGACGTACTATTAAATAGCCAGAAGCATCTAATGGTAAGTGTAGTCCTCTGTTGGATGTTTAGTTCATAAACATCTTTTTCCATTCTGTAGGCTGCTACTTTGTCTGAATGATGATGCTCTTTGCCAGGTTTTATGAGGTCCCAGTTAAAATTGTTGACCTTCGTGCCACTACTATTGGTGTTCAGAACATTGTCTCCTGTATGAATGTTTTCAAGGCCATTCTCCACTTTCTCTTCTATCAGGTTCAAAATAAATAGTTTTATGTTGAGGTCTTTGATCCATTTGTATTTGAGTTGGATTCAGGGTGATAAGTAGGGGTATATTTGTATTCTACATGCAGCTGCTGAGTTTGATAAGCACTATTTGTTGAAGATGCTTTTTTTCTAGTGTGTATTTCTGGCTTCTTTATAAAAAATGAGGCCTCCATAGGTGTGTTGAATTTATGTCTGATTATTCAGTTTGATTCCATGGATCACTGTTTCTGTTTCTGTGCCAGTGCCACGTTGCTGTTGTCACTAAACGTCAGTAGTGCAACTTGAAATCTGGGAGAGTGGTACTTCTCGAAGTTCTTTTATTATCATGACTGTGTGTGTGTGTGTGTGTGTGTGTGTGTGTGTGTGTGTGTTTCTATATGAAACTCAGAATTGTTCTTTCAAGATCTGTGAAGAATTAAAAAAAATTGGTGGGAATTTCATTGAATCTGTAGATTTTTATTAATGGGATGGGTATTTTTACTATCCCACTGATCCATTAACATAGTAAGACATTTCCATCTTCTGATATCTTCTTCTATTTTTTTCTTCAGTGTCTTAAAGTTTTTATCTTACAAGTCTTTCACTTGATTGCTTAGAGTTAAAATGCAAGACATTTAATATTATTTGAGACTAATGTGAAAGGTGTTGTTTCTCTGATTTCTTTCTCAGTCCATTTGTCATTTGTATATAGAAGACCTACTCATTTTTTGTGAGTTAATTTTGTACCCAGCTTCTTTGCTGAAACTGTCTATCAGTTGTAGAAGGTTCCTGTTGGAATTTGTAGAGACACTTATGTATACTATCAAATCAGCTACAGATAAAAATACTTTGACTTCTCCCTTTCTAATTTGTATCTTCTTGATTTCCTTCAGTTATTTTGTTGCTCTACCTAAGATTCTAAGTACTATATTGAATATGTACGGAGAAGAAAGACAATCTTGTTTTGTTCCTAATTTTGGAGGAGTTACTCGTTACTTTGAAATTCTCTCCATTTAAGAGAGAATTTACTGTAAACTACCTTTAATATATTTAGGTATGTTCCTTGTATCCCTGATATTTCTAGGATTTTGTCATGAAAGGATGTTGGATTTTATCAAACGCCTTTTGTACATCTAATGAGATAATCATGTGGTCCTTTTCTTTCAGTTTATTTATATAGTGGACTACATTTATTCATTTATATATATGGAAATATCCCTGCATCTCTGGGATGAAGCCTTCTTGATCATGGTGAATGAGCTTTTAATGTGTTCTTGGATTTGGTTTGCAAGTATTTTATTAAGTATTTTTGCATCTATGTTCATAGTAGAACTTGGCTTGTAATTTTGGAGGTCTTAATGTGATTTGAGTATCAGGGCAATTGTGGACTCATGAAGTAAACTGGAAAATGTTTCTTGTATTTATATTTTGTGAAATAATTTGAAGAGTATTGGGATTAGGTATTCTTTGAAAGTCTGGTAGAATTTTGTGCAAAAATCACTGACACTGGGATTTTTTTAAAGTTAGGAGGCTTTTAATGACCACTTTTATTTCATTAAGGGCCATAGATCTGTTTAAATTGCTTGTTTGATCTCAATTTAACTTTGGAAAATAGTATCTTATCATGAAATATTATCCATTTCTTTTAGATTTTTCAATTTTGTGGAATACAACTTTTAAAAATATGTCCTTATGATTCTCTGGATGTCCTCTGTGTCAATTATTATGTCTCCTTGTCATTTTTGGTTTTGTTAATTTGGATATTATCTCTCAGCCTTTTAGTCAGTTTGGATAAGCCTTTGTTTATCTTGTTAATTTTTTCAAAAAACCAGTTCTTTTTTCTTTGATTCTTTGCTTTGTTATCTGTTTCTATTTTTATTTATTTCATCCCTGAGTTTAATTATATGCTGTTGTCTACTTCTCTTGGGTGTGATTTCTTGTTTTTGTTCTAGAGTTTTCAGGTGGGTTGTTACGTTGCTAGTATGAAGTTGCTCCAGTTTTTCGTGTAGAGACTTGGTGCTATGAACTTGCCTCTTTGCATTGCTTTCTTTCATTGTGACACACACATTTATGTGAGCTGTATATTCATTTTGATTCAATTCTAGAAAATCTTTAATTTCTTAATTTGTGTCATGACTCATTTTTCGTTCAGTAATGGGTTTTTTAGCTTCCTGAAAAAACTGAGTTTGTAAGCTTTCTGTTAGTTTTGCTTTTGTTATCCAGCTTTAATCATAGTGGTCTGATAGGATGTGGGGTGTTATTTCAATTTCCTTGTATTTGTTGAGATTGTGTTAGAATATGTGGGAAATTTTGGAGACAGTTTCATGTGATACTAAGAAGGTGTGTTCTTTTGTATTTTGTTTAAATGTTTTGTAATCATCTGTACATACCTGTAAATAGGTTCATTTGGTTTATAATGCCAGTTAGTTACAGAATCAATCAGTCAGTCAGTCAGTCAGTCAGTCAGTCAGTCAGTCTCTCTCTCTCTCTCTCTCTCTCTTTAACATCTGGATAACCTTTCTTTTGTAGACAGTGTAAGGGTCAATGTATGATTTAAGCTGTAATAGTATTTCTTTTATGAACTTGGGTACCCTGTACTTGATGCATAGATGTTAAGAAGTGAAATGTTCTCTTAATGGATATTTTCTTTGATGAGTACACAGTGTACTTCTCCATCTTTTCAAAGTTTTGGCTTGAAGTCTATTTTATCAGATATCAAAATGACATCAACTTGCTTCTTAAGTCTATTTCTTGGAATGTCTTTGTACATACTTTTACCATGAAATGATGCATATCTTTGATGTCAAGATGTGTTTCTTGGTTGTAACAGAAGGATGGGTCCTATTTTCACATCCATATTGTTAGTCTGTGTCTTTATTATTGGGAATTGAGATCCCTGATGTTGAAAGACATCAATGAGCATTGTTTGTTGTTTCTTGTTATTTTATTGTTTTGTGGTACACATGTTTTCCCTCTTTTAATTTTCCATTTTGGGTTTATTTATTATTTGTGTTTTCTTGGTATGGTTAACCTCTTTAGGTTTGAACTTTCCTTTTAGTACCTTATGTAGATCTCAATTTGTAGATCGATATTGCTTAAGTTTGTCTTTACCATGGAAAGTCTTATTTACTCCACATATTTTGATTGAAAATTTTGCTGTGTAGAGTAGTCTGGGTTGACATCTATGCCCTCTTGTCTGTCTGTCTTTATATGTTACTTGTTATTTTCTAATCACTGCTTTAATAGTTTTGTTGTTGTTGTTCAGTATCTTTATTGTTTTGCATATTATATGCCAAGAGGACTTTGATTTCAGATCTTACCTATTTGGTATTCTCTCTGCCTCTTGGTTATAGATAGACATCTCTTTCTTTAGGATGGGACTGGGGAATTGTACTTGAAGGAATGGAGAAAGAGATAAAGATATTTAGTTAGCGTATCTACTTAGCTGGCTGCAATGTCTTGAAGTTTCCAGGGAGTCCTTGCAGAGCTTGGGGCTGTGATAAACCAAAGAATTTGAGGAGGAAAGTTTGGACAGGAAGATCTGTGTGATCACAGAGATGGGTATATAGAGAATTTTTCTTCTACAATTTTGTTGAAAATATTTTTGTGCCTTTTGACCTAGATTTCTTCTCTTTGCTCTATTTCTAATATTCTTAGATTTTGTCTTTTTATGATGTCCCAGATTTCCTGGATGTTTTAAACCAAGGATTCCTTAAATTTAACATTTTATTTGACTGAGATATCCATTTCTTCTACTGTGTATTCAATACCTGAGATTCACTCTTGTATCTTTTGTATTCTGTTGAAGATTGCCTCTGATTTTCCTTTTTGAGTTCCTAAATCTTTTATTTTCTGATTTCCTGCATTTTGACTTTATTGATTTTATTTCCAGTTTCAGGTATTAAATTGTCTTATTCATTTCCTTTCTTGTTTGTGTTTTCATAGATTTTCTTTAGGGATTTGTTCCTTTCTTCTTTAGGTACCTCTCTTTTGGTTAGAGTTTTCATTGCTGTGAAGAGACACCATGACCAAGGCAAATTTTAGGAAGGATAATACTTAATTGGGGCTGGCTTAAAATTTCAGAAGTTCAGTTTATTATCATCATGGCAGGAAGCAAGGCAGTGGATATGCAAATACGGCACTGTAGAAAGACCTGTGAGTTATACACCTTGATCTGAAGGCAGACAGAAGGAGACTGTCTTCTGCAGACAGCCAGGAGAAGTCTCTTTCATTCTGGGTGATACTTAAGCATACCACATCATCCCCACAATGACTCACTTCCTCTAACAAGGCCACACCTACTCCACACTTCCTAATAGTGCTACTTCCAATGGGCCATGAATATTCACTCCACCACAACCTCTACCATATTTCTAAAGGCCATTTTAAGTTATTTTTCTTATTCTTCAGCTAAGTTTCAATACTTAGGACCTGCTGTGGTAGAGGTGCTGGGTTCTAGTGGGGGAATATTGTCCTGGATATTACTTATTGTGTTTTGTACATTGTCATCTAGGCATCTTAATTTGGGAAAATTGTTGATGCCTTGTCTTATCTCTGTTGAGTGAGCCTTTTTTTTTCTCTTGGTTTCTGTTGCCCTCTCTGTTTCTTAGGAAAGTGTTGATTGCTTTGCTGGGTTGGAATTTTTTTTTTTTTTTTTTTAATCCTGATAGTTGATACCAGTCACTTTCCAGGTAAATTTCTAGATATCAGGAGGTGATAGGAATGGGGATAGGCTAAGAAGCATAGGCCAAAAGATCCAGGGAATGAGGAAAGTACAGTGCTTCACCAGGATCAGCTTATTTCCCTGGAAATAGGAGCAGGGAATGAGGAGAAGCTGAAGCATTTGGTCTAATACAGAGATAAGGATGAGACTGGGGAATTTTACTTGAAGGAATGGAAAAAGAGATAAAGATATTCAGTTAGTATATCTGCTTAGCTGGCTGCAATGTCTTGAAGTTTCCAGGGAGTCCCTGTAGAGCTTGGGGCTGTGATAAACCAAAGAATCTGAGGAGGAAAGTTTGGACAGGAAGATCTGTGTGATCACTGGAGATGGGTATATAGAGGAAGAGGAGGCCTCAGCAAGTACTCTTTGACTTTGGAGGAGCTGAGGGAGAGACGATGACCTGTAATTATCCTATTTGTTTCCCTGGCTGAAATCAATATAATTCAAATTTAATATGTTTAGAAGATAACATGAAGAGTGGGGAAGCTGAGAAATTTATGAAGTCATTTTTATTTTTGTTTATATACATTACTCACACACAAACATATATATATATATATATATATATATATATATATATATATATATTCACATGCATGCAAGTGCCTTTGGAGGCCATACGAAGGTGTTAGGTTCTAGAAAGCTAGAGTTAAAGGCAGTTGTATGACATCTGATGTAGGTTATAAAAACTGAAGCTCTGGACAAGCAGTACATGCTTTTAACCAATGAGTTTTTTCTTCAGCTTGGAAAAAGAGATTTATTTGTAAAAAAACATTCTTAACAACAAACTAACTTTCTCAAATTCTAAATAAGCAAAGAATAATAATGAATACTGTTAGTCAAGGACTTTGGTTAGTCAAGGACTTTGATAATTAGATCTGAATTCTAACCAAGAAATGAAAATTATATAGAAAAAATGAAGGCCTTTTATTAGATTAGCTGTAACTAGAGAAAGAAGACAGAGATTATGTCCAGAAAATGGAGAAATTTGCATAGATCACTCATCACTCTCCAGCTCTTTAGCCACTAACAATAAAATTATAAGCGTGCATGCCCAGAGAGGTGAAGGATGTCACATGTCATCAATGAGAAGGAAGTATTTCAGAGTTTCTAAGGCATTTCCGTGCCTGAGCTCAGGTCATTCTGTCTTTTCTGGGTTCTTGGGCATTCTGGTTTGAACTTGTATCCAGAGCAGACTTGGGGTAATGGCTCTGCACCCAGAGGGAGCCCAACTCCCAAGTGCTCTAACATGCCCAGGATCATCGGAGAAGCTATAACATCTGCCCCAACACCAGAAGTAACTGGGACCCCGGGATTCAGGATTGCAAGAGCCCCTGTCTGGCCAATAGCAAGGGTTGCTTCCAGTTTGAACCTGCACCCAGAGCAGACCTGGGGTGCTGGTTCTGCACTTACTCTTACAACACCCAGAGAGACCCCGACTCCCAGATGCTCTGAAACTTCCAGGATCACAGGATAACAGATGTTCTGTCATGCTCAGGATTGTAGGATCACAGAATCACAGAGGAAACTCAACTCCCAGAATATCAGACACACCCAGGGTCACTGGAGCTCTGATACACTCAAGATCACAGTTGAGGCCACATTTTTCCCTGGCATAACTGGGACAGCCCCCCCACCCCCGAACCAGGGAAACACAAACCCCCATGCAGCCAGAGGCATGGGTTCTTTCCAGATTGCACTTGTGCCTGGAGCAAACCCAGGTCTCTGGCTCCTAATCCAGCTGTGCAACACCCAGAGAAAGCTTGACTCCCAGGAGTTCAGACACAAAAGGATCTCGGGAACTTGGTCACACCAGAATTTCAGGATCCTAGAGACAGCTTGATTCCCAGGAGCTCTGATAAACACAGGATCTCAGGATTACAGGATCCCAGAATCACAGGATCCCAGAGACAGCTGGACTCTGAGGAGTTCTGACACAACCAGGATCTCAGAAGGGACAGGATCCAGTCAGAGACAGTGAGGTCAGGTAGCACTAGAGATAACAAGATGGTGAGAGGAAAGCGCAAAAACATAAGCAACAGAAAACAAGGTTACTTGGCATCATCAGAACCCAGTTGTCCCACCACAACAAGTCCTGGATACCCCAACACACCAGAAAAGCAAGACTCTCATTTAAAAATCACATCTCATGATGATGATAGAGGATTTTAAGAAGGACATAAATAACTCCTTCAAAGAAATACAGGAGAACACAGGTAAACAGGTAGAAGTCCTTAAAGAGGAAACACAAAAATCCCTTAAGGAATTACAGGAAAACACAACCAAACAAGTTAATTGTGGGCTAAACCACACAGGATCTAAAAATGGAAATAGAAACACTGAAGAAATCACTAAGGGAGACAACCCTGGAGATAGAAAACCTAAGAAAGAGATCAGGAGTCATAGACGCTAGCATCACCAGCAGAGTACAAGAGAAAGAAGAGAGAATCTCAAGTGAAGAAGATACCACAGAAAACATTGACACAACAGTCAAAGAAAATGCAAAAAGCAAAAAGCTCCTAACACAAAACATCCAGGAAATCCAGGACACAATGAGAAGACCAAACCTAAGGATAATAGGTATAAAAGAGAGCAAAGAGTCCCAACTTAAAGGGCCAGTAAATATCTTCAACAAAATTATAGAAGAAAACTTCCCTAACCTAAAGAAAGTGATGCCCATGAACATACAAGAAACCTACAGAATCCAACTAGACAGAACCAGGAAAGAAATTCCTCCTGTTACATAATAATCAAAACACCAAATGCACAAAACAAGGAAAGAATATTAAGAGCAGTAAGGGAAAAGGGGCAAGTAACATATAAAGGCAGACCCTCCAGCTGATATCCATGTCTTTAACAATATGAAATAAGTATGGCTTCACATTGCCATTCATCTTTTTTAGTTCTTAATTTATTTCATTTATTAAAGTTAATTTAATTTTAATAGTTACATTTATTGGATTCATTTTTCAATTTTTCCAATTAAACGTGTTAGACACTGTATTAATTAGTTGCAATTAGGGCCTTGAATCTGCAGCATTTCAGTACTCTACAGGTAGAGGAGTCAGCCTGCATAGAACTAGGTTACATACAGAAGTGACTATATTCCTGAACTTTCATTTGTCCTCACCTACAGGGAAAGTGCCTTTCCCATGGAAAGCTTTCTTGTGTCATCACACTGTTTTCTTGCAAGAATATTTATTTCTACTTTGAATAGGATCATATATTCTAAGTACTACTTTTCTTCCTTCACTTAGATTGCTTTAACAGGACACTTTGAACCAAGTATAAACAACACACATTAGTTACAGTTGTAGAAGCCAAGACAGAGGCAGATTCAATGTCCCAACAGGAGTATTAGTCTGATTATATGCCACCAGTCAGTCCTATGCCAAAGTCTTCATCCAAAAGGAGAAATAGAGAGATGCTAGTATCCCTTTCTACAGTTATCACATTGTCTTCTTTTCATTTGTAAAATTAGTGTGTTTATCAAGGATGCAGAAGTCTGACAGCAGTAGAATTCCAAAGGAGATGCAAAAGTACTTATCATCACCAGCTATAGAGAAATGCAAATGAAAACTACACTGAGATTCCACACCTCAATCAGAATGACGGTCGTTAAGAAAACAACAGCAAAAGATGGCAAGGAAGAAGACTTCTGGTGGGAATGCAGACAACTTTATTTATTGGAGAAGTCAGATGGGTATTTCTTAGAAAACTAAAAATAGTTCTACCTATGACCAAGCTCTAGTTTCCCTGGATATTTAAACGAAGGACCTCAAGTCAAAACATCACGGAGACATGTGCACACTGGTGTTTGTTGCAGCTCTATTCACGAGAAGTTGTGGAACAAACCTAAGTGTCCAGCAGAGGAATGGATAAAGGAAATAATATAAATTCTTATTTTTATACGTAATATTAATATATGTTAAATATATGGGTTCTTCTCACCCTAAAAAAAATGAAGTTAAATAATTTGAAGGAAAATGGTAGCTTTCACCAGATATAAATGTGCTAAGCTATGTAAACTAATCTCATAAAGACAAATATTATGAATTTTTCTCACATTTCTGGATTTTATACAGATATATAAAGTCATATATGCATATATGATATTTAAGTGGAATTGAAACTTTCTGAGGAAACAGGACTTAGGGGACAAGAAGAGGAAGAAAAGATATAGTAGAGAGTTGTTGGAGATAATACCAAACATATAATATATGCTTTAATTGAAAATGTCTATATGACTATTGCATCATGTAGAATGACTATACTCAGTGAAAATTAAAAATAAGGGCTGATAAGATGGCTCAGAGAGTAAAGACACAAGGCTGATGACCTATAAATCCTTGGAACTTACATAAAAGGGTAGATGCTGTGATAGGCATCTGTAGTCTGAGACCTCCTATGGGGATATGGGAGATAGAAACACTTGTTCTTTGCCCTCCACATGCATAACATGGCATGCATGTGCCACTCCCACCTCATATGTACACAGTGAATAAATGTTCTTGGAAAGAATTTCACCTTATACATACACTCACCTAGGGCTGATGAACTCATTAGAACTTGAACATTGTGGCGAAGTTGGAATGTGGCAAGTCTACAGCACATTATCTTGGCCATCTTCAGGTCCCCTTAATGACTCTTTATTACTCACCTCTGTACATCATTGTGACTATCACATAAATCCTTTGATATTTACAAATAGACCACAGCCTTCACCAACCAAATGGCTTAGGATATTTTCCTGTCATTCAGTAACCTGCCTAGCTGATGATTCCCCCAATGAACTTTAAAAGTGTCAAGTTTATGGTTTTCTTGTTTTCTGTTATTATATGAAGTTTGTGAAACTGTTACAACATTGGAACATGCCATTTCCGCTAGAACCTGTGTTCCTGGGCCATGGATACTCATATTTGGCTTTAGAATAAGCTAACTCCTATCCTCTTTGAGATGAGATTGTTTTGTATTGACAACATACACTGTCACACACACATAGTAAATAAATCAATCCAGTTAATTAGTTAGTTAAGCTTTTTTTGTACCAAACATGGAGGGCAAAATGATATAAAAGGCTTCCTGTTTCTCCCTATTAGTGATGGATAGTCAGACAAAAACTCCACTGGACTCAGAATGTGTGGAAATCTTATTTCCCACAAGAATCTGAGATTCTTTTCTCTTTTAGAAAAGGAGAGACCATTAAGAACTCATTTTCCTTAGCCTACACTTGAGTAAAAACTGCCTTTATAGCAGAAAATAAAAACAACATAGTGCCCAGACTCCTTTCCTGCAGAAAAGAAGGGCTCTAATAGCCTACCTCACAATTAAACTCACGTTCTATCTTTTGGCTCATGACTTCTTAAAATAGTATATTTCATTGTTTGAAAGCCCCATACCTTTGTACGATGTATTCTGATCATACTCATCCACCATTACTTTCTTTCAACTCCCCCCTCTACAGTCCTCTTTTTTTTTTTTAAGAATTCTACACTTTATTACTAGGCAAACCACACCCCCAACTTAGACATAAAAAAGTCTCTAGGTTAAAAATGTTGAATTCCATCTAGTAAGATTAATAGATGATCATGATTCAGTATAAACTCTCAGTCTTGCCATTGTGTGAATACTTAGAGACTCAGCTTTGTTACCTTCCAGCATCTTTTCTTGGAGTTGTAGCTGATTTTGTTACCAGTTTTCACCTGAATCTATTGATTAATAGGTTATTTCTTGGCCAGGAATCTCTTGATTCTGAAAGTTTTTTGAGGAGACATGGAGAGAAGCCAAATCTGGTATATGGTGCACCATGGTGGGAGAAAGAAGTCACTCTTAGTGATCAAATCTATTGCAGATTTCTTCTTAGTATTTCTGCCTTATGCCTTCATTCTATATTTTTTCTAGTGAATATATTCATTTTCACACTGACACATTTATGGGTATTCTCCTTGTGGACTGAAATTACCATTAAAACAATATACCTGTGTTAAAGATTCTACTAGATTCATTGTCTTATGAGAACTTCATGATTATGGACTGTTGAAATGTAGATTCAGAGCCAAATTATCTTGTAATCTCTTTAGTGCCCTCAACAGGCAGTTAGCACCAACCTTTGGTATTTAACTCAACATCACCTTGACCACCAGGGCTTCAGAATGTATTCTTAGCATCTACTAGCTTCCATCAACCCCAAAGTTAAGAATGTCATTGGATAACATTTGAAACCTATAGCAGAATTTCTCTCACTTTGCTATAACCCCACCTACCTATGAGTGCATTTGATAGAGTCCTTAATATATTATTTTTTTTGTAACTATAAAACATTCAACAAAATTGGTTCCATGTTAGAACATGAAATTGCAGCATATAGCAACTCAAATGCATATTCATGGGTCCTGCATGGTTGCTTATATGCTA
>JADRCH010000162.1:1839351-1858022 GCA_019843965.1 Rhynchomys soricoides
ACATAATAATTTCATGCTAAACAGGATGATTTAGCAGGAAATTATTACATTGTTGATCTTGAATAAAAAAGGGAGTGTTGGATTTTATTAGGATACCGAACAAAGAAGGAAGGAGAGGCAGTGTGTCCTCAGATTGGGTGCAAAGAGCCTGCAGATGTCCTCTACTGGGTTAATTAATTTTATAAGGGAAATGGGCCAGATAAACATCTGAATCAAGACCTAGTACTTAAAAGTAGGAAAATGAATACAATTCTCATGTAAGTAATAAAATGTGATAACAATGCTTTGAAGGGTTCACCTTAGCAGAAGTTTAGGTTGAAAGAAAAGCTGGAAATCTAAGTTAATGTTACAAAGATCTAGAGTACTATGCTTTAATGATAACACCTTAAATAAGGTGATATAGTGATACAGCCAGTAGCAATGTTAATCTCACCAAACAAGAGTAAAGATCACTACCCAAATCCTTGGGATAGAGTTGGGTAAGCTTTATTTTTTGACATTTACAGCTATCTCCTTGAAATGTGGTTTGAGAAAATAACAGTGAAGGCAGAAGATTGTGGGATTTATATAGCTTAAAAACTGCAAGACTAGGGAGTTTTCAAAATTTGGGAGGTTGTTTTGTTATTTAGGAATTGGCCTGAACATTCAATGAATTATTTGGCAGGATATCTTATCAGGCTGGCGGTCAGGGTATAGGTTGTGGAACATGTCAAATTCCAGAAAATTGGTCAAGACATGCTTGAACCCAAGATTTACAGAAAACAGGAATGGATTTATTTTGAACTTGTAGTAAGATGACTTTCAATTTTAAGATGGAGTTAGGCTGGTCCATAAGCATCTATCTCAATAACAAGGGAAGATGATGCTGTGAGGATTTAGAAATACACTAACTAGTGGTAGCATCAGTGTCTTGGACACCTGAGTTAGATTAATAGTAATTGGATTTGGGGTAATGTCCCGTCCCGCAGGACCTCTTTATTCGTGGGATCTAGGGGCACCAAACCTGAAAGGAAAACGGGCAAGAGAGAGGAGCGAGACCAAGCAAAGTTTTGTCAAGGTCTATTTTTTATTAACACAAGCAGATTTTATAAAGCAAAAATCATAGGCAAGGGGAGGGGGGAGAGGAAGCTTGCTGCCCTCCCGTTGTTACGACTGAACTACTGTCTGGTGTCTGAACATTTTTCGGTCAGCCTGTCCTCTGGAGATGCAAGGGACAGCTAATCTTGCATAAACACGGCTGGTTCTCAGAGACCTGCTTTAAGGCTGTACAAACTCAGAAACTTGCCTAAGGCTGTATAAAGGTCAGGTTCCCAAGGGTGGTGTGGAGGCCCTGGCTCCCAACAGGGTAATAAGGAGATTGTTGGATAGAGAGTAGGTAACTTCAAGACTGCATTCCTGGTTTATACATGAACACAGATTTAGGTGACTAAACTAGTGGGAAGATAATAAACATTGTGAAAATTTAAAAACAAATGTAGCAGGTCATTTTGTGGAGATGAAAAAAGCCTCAAGGATTATGGCAGAAAAGACTTGAGCATTACAGCCTAGGATATTTACAGGAGGAAAGTGGAAAAACAGGAGAAATCATAAAAATGAATCTAGAGTCTTATCACATCTCCAGGTTAATGGTACGTTGGGTTCTAGCTGGGCAGTCCTAGTAAGAACACCAGAAGAACTCTTAGCAAAGATAAAAGAGATAGGGGGTTGGTAATAAAGAACTTAAGTTATAACATACATAGAAAAAGAGACCAGTGTTGGGATGAATGAGGAACAAAGCATGAAACTTCAATGGGAGCTGAACTCTTATGAAAAGAGGACTCAGGGCTTGTCATGAGCTGGATAAACACACATGGCATAGGGTTAATATCTTCAGATAATTGTAATGATCATAGTGGCAGTGTAGAGTTATTTTAAAATAAGTATTGTAAAATACTAACTTGCATGCTTGTGGAGTTGGCTTAGTAGATAACATTTTTGTTGTGTGAGCACTATGACCTGACTTTGGAGCCCCAGCATCCACTTTAAAAGTTGGACATGGTAGTGTGTGTGCCTGTAATCTAAGTGCTAGAGAGACAGAGGAAAATTCCTGTGTTGTCTGGCTAGCCAGTTGAACTAAACCAGTGAGTTCCAGGTCCAGCGAGAGACTCTGTCTCAAACAATGAGGTGAAGAACAGCCGAGGAAGACACCAGACATCAACCTTTGGTCTCCACATATTCCCCGCACATATTAATATATGCATAAACACCACATACACACACAAATTAACGTGTTATATTAAGTGAAAAAATTCCAGTGCTAGGAAAGAATTTTATTGCATTGAAATGATAAATTATACACAAAACTCATGAATAACCAATGCTATTAATTAATTCTAAATTTGAAAATGATGTATTCAGGTTTCATTAAGAAACATTAGTCTTCCAACTAAGACTTAAGATTTACTACATTCATTTTTAGCTAAATCAGAAGGCCAATAAACATAAATAGATCTTTAATATAAGCTTTGAAACCCACTTCAAACAGGCAAGCATTAAGCCTAAGCAGCAAGCTATAAAGTGACTTTACTAATAAGCTCAACTGAATTATTCACTAATTGACTATTGTGAACTTTGATGCTAATTTTTACCATAAAAAGTTTTAATGCTTTTGTTCATTTATTTAGTTACAGCCTACTCCTATTTCTTGAGTGTTTGGGATTCTCGTCTACATTATGAAGATCACTAATTTTGTGAACTGATTCTCTTTATACTAATGAAATATGCTAAATATCTCAAAGGAGTGTATATGTCCAGGGTATTTTTTTCAAAGTGGACACAAAATAGAGATCATGTGATCCATGTTGCATGTGGAAGAAAATGCTTCCACAGAAAGAAAAGGCTGTCTGCTTCCTTAGTGAGCATTAGGGAGCATCCTTGCTGATTGCCAGTGAGCTGTTTACTTGCTCCACCATTAGCAAATCTCAGATGCCATGTGAAAATTAATCTAAACAGTTTTAAAAATATAAGAAGTTCTCTAAGTCATCATTTTGATTTAAAGAACTTTGGGAAAAATACATTATCATTCTAACATTCAAACAATCTCAGAGAGTGCTGTTAGAGTGTCAGAGATGCTTCCCTGAGGATCGAGGTGACCTCCCATGTCAAGGACATACTTAGATATCAACATAGAAGTTGTGATTGCTCTTTGACATCCTTGAGTCTGCCACCCCTTCCAAAATGGACAACACATCTGCCCATAATTAGACCAACTCTGTCCATTCCAACAGTGTCAATTAAGGGACTGAGCGAAGGGAAACTGAAAGACTCATCCTTTAACTTCCACTGGGGTTAGCATTTTACATAATCAAGAAGAAATTAGCATCAGAGCAGTATTTCTCAAAATATAAGAAATTAATCCTCAGTTATGCAATTTTAAGTAAGACATGTTTGTGTTCCCCAGAATCTCTGTATCTTCTTATTTTGAACTCACACCAAACATCTACTCTCATGCCTTTGCCAACTGAGTGCTAATGGTGATGTCTTTTGTTTCAATCTCTTAGGACTTTGAATTATGCTACTGAAAACCTTCAGGCAATTTAATTCGCCTCCAGGAATTTTGTCATCTAAACTTCTCACTAGATGACACTGTTTTACCATCAAAATTGCTCCAGGCTGCACAAAAATACTATTCAGTGGTTTCCTTCTCTCCTAAGAAATGATCTAGTTGCACTGCTGGGGACTTCTTTGGAAATTTCAAGTTGTGCCAAATCTGAAATGAAAAATGTTCATCTTTCAGAGTCTGAGAGAAAGAGTGATTTTAGCATCTGCAGTTGTTTGCAGTGTGTGCGATGCTGTGAGCCTTTTCTCCCATTCTTCAAAGGAGTATTCACAGTAATAACTGCTAAGTCATATAAAACTGTTTTTATATATCAGAAACTATTCTAGTAGTTTTCACAGTCAGTTTAAAATTCGACCCAATTTTTTCATTAACTATTTTAAATTAGTAAGACTAGTACACAACTAAGTTTCAAAACCTAACATAGCAAATATTATACAAATTAAGCAATAAGGCAGCAAATGATTGTGAATGTTATTTGATTGGTACCTTCAGCTCTCTTCTGTCGGGTCCGAAGGGTACCTGATTTCCCCCAAAGGAGCAGGCTCACTATCTTGCTTCAAAATTGAATCTAGGCTCAGCTTAAGCTGGACTATAGAAGGATTTTTGGTAATTAGATAAAAGCCAGGACTCCTCAGGAACTTATGAATTAGATTCCTGTCCAAAAGAATCATCTCCTTTACCTCTAGCAGAAGGGACATATGGTTCTTGGCTCATGTGTGTGCATGTGTGTGTGTGTGTGTGTGTGTGTGTGTGTGTGTGCTCGTGCGCACGTGTGCGTGTGCTTATCAAAGCCCATGTTGGCCTCCATTTTCCCTCAGTCTCTATCCACAAGTTCCTCTTGAAAATCTCAATGCTCATGAGATCCTGGCCATTCTCACCTCTTTCTCCGTCCTCTACTTAAACTCCTCAGCCTGCTGCTCCCTACCCCTGCTACTCATACTCCCTAAAACTAAAATTTTTCCACTCTGTTTCTCTAGCCCTGGCCTTGTCCAGTCCTCTTTCTTTCTGCTCTGGACTCTTTCAGAGGCCTCTGGATGTTTTCTCTCACTTACCCACAATGAAGACTCAGCTATACCACTCTTGGGCATATACCCAAAAGATGCCCCACCATATCACAAGAACATGTGTACCACTATATTCATAGCAGCCTTATTTGTAAAAATCAGAAGCTGGAAAAAAACCCAGATGTCCCTCAACTGAAGAATAGATACAGAAAATGTGGTTCATTTAAACAATGGAATACGATTCTGCTATTAAAAACAAGGACATCATGATTTTTTCAAGCAAATGGATGGAACTAGAAAATATCATCCTCAGTGTGGTAACTCAGACCCAAAAGGATATGCATGGTATAGTACAGAATACCTAGGATACAGCCCACAGACTGTAAGAAGTGTAACAAGCAGAAAGGCCCAAGAGAGGATGCTTTAATCTTACTTAGAAGGGGGAACAAAATAATCAGGAGAGGCAGCTGGAAAATGGAACCTGGATGGGAGACGGGAAAAGGGGAACAAGATCAGGTATGGAGAGAGGACAGGAGAGAAGTCCAGAGGGCCAGGAGTATGAATGGCAATAAGCCTCAAGGGATGGGAGGTGGGGGGACCCTCTAGAAAGTACTAGAGATCCATGAGGTGAAAGGACTCAATGGGGTGACCTCATGATCTTATTGAGTACTTAAGAGCAGTCAATGACACAAGTACCAGGCAACACAGTGTTGATACCTACAGAAATCATACTTGAGAAATATCTATCCCTTCACATCTATCCTTGGCTGCAAGCTGCCTTACATAATTCTCTAATCAAAATGTCTGGAGCACAGGACATGGTTATGAGTAACTGGTATACTTTTTAAGATAGGTGCAATTCCTTTTAGATACCCTTCCAGAGCAATGGTAAAGAATGTATTATGGGAACCGAATAAACTCATTTGAAGGTAAAGATGCATTACTAGAAATAGATTTAAATGTCTGTGAAACCCCTACCTGCAATGATTCATTTAACTTTAGTGGAGTTAGTTTATAGAGACAGATAGATTTGTTGAAACCTCTAGCAGAAAATCAAATGATTTTACTTGCATGTAATTAAGACCAGACATTCTCCTCCTACAAGACACAGGGTGAGTAATAGTTACACTCTCAAGATGTTGACTTATTCTTGTAACAAAATCTCTTTCCCTTTAATCAGCAGCCCACTAAAATTCCTACTTTATTGTCAGCAAACTCTAGCACTTCTTAAGTTGCTCATCTTGAGAGACACGCTTTACCTTCTGGCATTAGGTAGTATTTGAAATGGATTCTTTAACATTAGAAGCTTCCACCCTACACTTCCTTCTTGTCTGTGTAACCTAGGATCAATGTTACAGGATCGATGTCTTCCCAGTTAGTTCATTTTCCCATTCTTTCTATATTTAAAGATAGAATCTGCTTCTTGAAAGCTCAGGTCCCTCTACTTTGTCATTAAAAAAGTCAGGCACCCTATTAATTATACGATACATATAAAAATGCACACACAGACACACACACACAGAGACACACACACACACAGACACACACACACAGACACACACACACACACTAGCATGCAGCCTTCATCTTTAGCCTAACTTTGACCTAAGCTCTAATGACCCCTCCACTTTGCTCCTCAGCCATTTTACCCTCTCTCATGCTTGAACTCCTCAGAGCCTGTCCCTAAACCATGTACCTGAGTCAGACATGTTAAGCCTCACTAGACACCACCTATCTTTCTCTTATTTTAAAATCTTAGCATATAGTCTTCTATAGCATCCCAATGTTATAGAATAATATTCTTCTATGACACTTTGCACCTTTGATTCTTCTACTTATTTCATTTAAAATATTTCCTGTATGACCTCATTTATTATGGAAATTGCTAGGCTGAATTTCATCTCTATAAACAGTGCCCAATTTCTTCTGTCTCCCATTAGATAGAGCATGAGTGTCACACCTGTCTGAGACAAGTGTTCCCATATACACTGCCTCTCCTGATAACCTCTCTCTGTTTATTTGTTCAGTATCCTTTCCATTAGTAAACAAATGCTACAGTCTTTTAAAATTCAGCATTTTCTGTATGTATATCACACCAATATCCTTTAGGCTACAGCATAAACTTGCCTTGAATAGGATAATAAGAATATGAAATAACATTTTAAACCATCTGTATTTTTTAAAGAGTTAAAGCTAGACATTAGTAGGCACTAAGGAAGTATTATTCATCCTGAACAGGGCCTAAACCTGCTTCAGTGTGGTATTCATATCTCTCAAAGGAACGACATAAATATCTTCAACTGACAGTCCACTTCATTGCACATGCATAATGTATAGATATAATAAATGGCATGCCTTAATTGCCTTTGAAGGGCAGAACTAAGGAATTAGGATAAAGTACTGAAACACAATGTCACTTTCTTTCTAATAGCCTTCAGTTCTTTAGAAATTGAATATTTTATAAATGTATTTTTTTACAAGTCAAAATGAATAAAATATAATCTTTTAAAAGGGCATTTTTGGTTACTGGTAAGGCTATTGCTTGTCCTAAATATTTAAATACTTAACAACATCTCAGTTTTAAAATTTTGTTTTAGTTCCTTTGGCAGTGACTAAGAATTTGATATTTGTTAGTCTTTCCTTGTATTCAAGCAAGTTAAACCATAATCAAAATCTGAGACTCACATTATATTTTTTCATTTAATCTAACAATGTAAGTAAGTCTTCATTCTCAATGAACTTCTTAAACAATATGAAAAAGGTTCACGTTACCGATCAAACTGATAAATTCCTTTGATGAATGAGGATGAAGACGGATTAATCAACAGAGTGCAAAGTGGGTTCTCCAATTCTGTCTTGCTTTTGAGTTAAATTTGTATCTTCAAAGCCCTGTTTATTTTCCTCTTGCCTTACAAGTTAACTAACTTTTTGCTCATTTGTTCTGAGATGGTCTACAGTGACCTACATAAACTCATTTTCATTCATGTTCTCTTTTGATCGTCTAGACTTTTAGATCTCTCTCTCTCTCTCTCTGTGTCTCTGTCTCTGTCTCTCTCTGTGTGTGTGTGTATGTGGTGTGTGTGTATGTGGTGTGTGTGTGTATGTGTGTGTGTGTGGTGTGTGAGCGTGTGTGTGTGTGTGTGTGTGTGTGTGTGTGTGTGTGTGTGTCCTATGTGTAGATGCTGCTAGAGGGCAGAAGAGGCTGCCATATGCCTTGGAGCTGGTGCTATCTATAATATGTGGCCTGACATGGATGCTGAGTACCAAATCTGATCTCTAGAAGAGCAGCAGGCACTCTTAAGATAACTTACTCCTGCCAGCTCCTGTAGCTGGAGATACAGAATCACCATGTATTGATTTTCTTTTCCTTCTAAGTGAAGACTCTAGCTCTAAAATTTAAAAGCAGACTAGATCCAGTCCTCAATTGTCTTGGATATCAGATGTAGTCAGCTTTGAGTTGTCTTTTACCTGTGATGTGACATAATACTGTGTTTTGCAACTAAGTAAAAAAATAAAAATTGGTGCAAAAAATTAGCCTGGTTATAAATTGTGCCCAAACTAATTAATGTACTAAAACTAAATTAGCAATTTACTAGGAAGAAAGAATATCACATCTATCAAGCTCCACCAGAACATATGAGCATTTCACAGTGTTTCATTAGCTTCCCTTTCTAACTTTGATATAGATAAAGGTACAATACCATAGGGACATTTATGCTACTTAATGATCTGCATTGTCTTTTTTCATTGTCAAATGTCTTAGCACTGTAAATTACTCTGCTCTACTCTTTTTATAACATGTATATTATGATAGTAATTAAGACATTGGCAGAACAAACGTTTATCTAATTAACATGTTGGAGCACCACGTTTTGATAATGACTTGTTTTGATAGTGTACTTACTTTTAAAGGGTGGTTGAAGGGTTTATAGATTTATTTTAATTTATTTACCTTGTGCTCTTCATGCTGTTTGCTTTATTTTAGTATAGAAAAGACAAGAAAATAGCAATTATCATTGGCTCATAAAGTGTTAAACCTGAAAGTCACAAGGAGAAAGACCAGCTCCACAATTATTTAATTAAAGCAGGTTTTATTTAATAATGGCCAGGAAGATGTACACTAGCCAGAATCCTACTCAGGTTTCCCAGACAATGACCACAAGCTACACTGGCCAGATGCACTAAAGGCAAACCCACAAGGTTAGGTACTTTCTGTATTTGTCCAACTGAGGGCAAGCATATATCTCGATGTACTTGGGCTACATACCTCCCACCTACATGTGATCAAGCACATCTGGTACAGTTGGGTCAACCAAATTGAAAAGAAGAAATCTCATTTAATTTATACTTCTGTTTTAGGATTATTACATTTGAAAAGTAATAAAAATTAAACTATAAGACAAAAGGCTAGAGAGCTCATCAGTGGCTCAAAACTACCTATACCTTTAACTCCAGGAGATGTGATGTCCTCTTCAGGCCTCTGCACTTACATGCACACCCCCCTACACACACACACACACACACACACACACACACACACACACACACTTTACAAAATGGAAGAAATAAATCTTTGAAACATAACTCAACATTGAATTCAGGCTAGTACTTTCAACAGTAGAGAAAGAAGAGATAGACTCAAAACCTGATCTAGAGGAAGGGATCAATTTACTACAAGACTAGTGAGAAGAAAGTGGTATGTGAGTGTGGTAACATCATCTATTAATTCAGTTAGAGAATAAGTCCTTAGAAACATTAGTTTACTCATATGCATCATGAAGTCAATTTAACACTTTAGTCTCTTGATAAAACTATATGTATATGCATATGTAATGTATATGTGTGTGTATGTGCATATGTATATGTAGTGGCCACATCAATATAGTATCAGTCTGTTTTTTCAATGACCTCTGTGTGTGGACCATAGTTTTTCCTCATTGTAACTACATCCATTTCCCTTCTTTTGTGCTTCACTTGAATATGATTTTAAAATAGATAAGGAGTCAGTTTTTATATTGTTTTTGTGGCAATGAATTGGGCTTTTATTCCTATATAGTGAGACTTTAAAGAATTATTATTAGCTATGTTTCAAAATAGGAAAATGAAAGATCATTTGCTCAAAAAATTGGTATCAAGATTACTCACCAAGAGTAAGAGAAACCTATAACTGATTTGAAAAATTAAGCTGAAAGCCAGTATTCATTCATCCTTGTGTTCATTTACTCACTGTGCATGTTTGTTTAGCAATTATGGAACAATTGTTCTATGAGAGGCAAGGATTATGTTAAAACTCTAAGTTTTAACAGGAAATAAAACCATTGTTTGCTCTATTGAAGCTTTAATTCTAGTGAGAGAAAACAGTAATAGGCAGATAAATTAATTTAGCATCTGCTAATGGTTAATGCAGGGAAGAAGAATAAATCAGGGCAGAGGCTAGGTGGTTGGTGGAAGTAGGGAGAGATGCTAATGAAGCAGAGTAATTAGGAAAGGGCATGGGAGTGGTGACGGAAGAGTATGCTGATGGACGGATGCTGTGAAACAGGCTCCTGAGGGAAGGGCAGGCTAAGGAAAATGCCAAGGCAGATGGATGCTCCTGAATAGGTAGTTAACTGAAACGATGGCCTATGAACTGAGAACCCAAGAAACCCGAGGGAGGAGCTATGAGGATGTCTGGGTCACAATGCCCAAAAGGTAAGGAGATGGAGATTTATCCTTGAAACACTGAGGCAGAAGGCAACTGTACTTGGAAAGCCTGGCTAAGAAGAGACTCAAGTGGGTGAATCAGAGGAGGCATGGAGTGAGAAGTAGGCAGGGAGACTGCACTTGACCTACCCTCCTATTGCAGACGGAAGAGCCACTTACAAAGCAGCAAGTATCTTGGTAGTTGCTCAGTAGAAATTTGTTAATTTTCATGGATTATCTTTTTCCCTAGGTGACCATTTTAAGGGAAACCACTTCCAGAGGCTGCATCTGAGATCTGTTGCATTATTAAAAAGCTGCCTGGCACATTTAAGTGGGTTGGTGTAGGAACTGAAAATCTGGAATAATTTAGTTAACAGCTGTGTGCTCTCTAAGAGTCTGCCACCTCTGAGATAGTCTGATATTTGAACAGCCTCAAATTGTTTTTATTTAGCTATACCTAGTAAATAAATTAATGTGTTCAATGACAGAGAGTTACCTACCAAATTTTTTAGTAATTCAGTAGTTGATAAAACTGCTGATGCTTATGGAAGAAAACCTTTGTAAGTAATCCATTAAAGATTCTCTGTGGATCTAGAGGTAGACAGTTAAAAACATTTGATGTTCAAGAGGACTTAATTTTGTTTTCTTTTCTTTTCTATTTTTCTTCTTCTTTTTTCTACACTCCAGATTTTATTCCCCTTCCAGACCACCCTATGACTGTTCCACATCCCATACCTCCTCCCTTCCTCCTGTCTCCACGAGAATGTCCCCCTCCCTCCCCTCAGCCCAACAGACCTCTAAACTCCCTGGGGCCTCCAGTCTCTTGAGGGTTAGGTGTATCTTCTCCGACTGAACCCAGACCTGGCAGTTCTCTGCTGTATATGTGTTCAGGGCCTCATATCAGCTGGTTTATGGTGTCTAGTTGGTGGTCAGTGTCTTGGGGATCCAGGTTAATTGAGACTGCTGGTCCTCCTACAGGGTTGCCCTCCTCCTCAGCTTTTTACAGCTTTTCCTAATTCAACCACAGGGGTCAGCAGCTTCTGTCCATTGGTTGGGTGCAAATATCTGCATCTGACACTTTCAACTGCTTGTTGGGTTTTTCTGGGGGCAGTCATGATAGGTCCCTTTTTTGTGAGTGCTCCACAGCCTCAGTAATATTGTCAGTCCTTGGGGCCTCCCCCACATTGGGCCTGTCCCTGGACTTTCTTTTCCTTAGGGTCTTCTCCATTACCATCCCTGCAGTTCTTTCAGACGGGAACAATTATGGGTCAATTTTGACTCTGGGATAGCAACCCCATCCCTTATTTGATGCCCTGTCTTTCTGTTGTAGGTGGGTTCTACAAGTTCCCTCTCCCCACTGTAGGGCATTTCATCTAGAGTCCCTCCCTTTGAGTCCTGAAAGTCACCTCCTAGGTATCTGGTACTTTCTGGAGGATCCCCCCAACCTCCTACCTCCTGAGGTAGCCTGTTTCCATTCTTCCTGCTGGCCCTCAGGGCTTCAGTCCTTCTCACCCACCCAATACCAGATCATGATCCTCTCCTCCCTCTTTGCCTCCCAGGGCCCTTCCTCCCTCCCTCCTTGTGGTTGCTTTCTTCTCCCACCCAAGTGGGACTGAGGCGTCCTCACTTGGGCCCTTCAGCTTGTTGAGTTCTGTGGACTGTATCTTGGGTATTCTGTACTTTTTTTGGGTAGGGGGGACTAATATCCACTTGTTAGTGAGTACATACCATGCATGTCCTTTTGGATCTGAGTTACCTCACTCAGGATGATATTTTCCAGTTCCAGCCATTTGCCTGCAAAACTCAGGATGTCCTCATTCTTTTTTTAAAAACATTTTCTTTATTTACATTTCAAATGTTAACCCCTTTCCTGATTTCCCCCTAGAAAACCCCTATTCTATCCCCCTCCCCCTGCTTCTATGAGAGTGTTCCCCCACTTACCCACCTACTCCCAACTTCCTACCCCCAAATTCCCCTACATTGGGGAATCCATCGAGCCTTCATAGGACCAAGGGCCTCTCCTCCTATTGATTGACAAGGCCATCTTCTGCTACATATGCAGCTGGAGCCATGAGTCCCTCGGTGTGTACTCCTTGGTTGGTGGCTTAGTTCCTGGGAGCTTTTGGGGGTCTGGTTGGTTGATATTGTTGTTCTTCCTATGAGGTTGCAAACCCCTTCAGCTCCTTTCGTCCTTTCTTTAACTCCTTCACTGAGGACCCCAATGGTTGGCTGCAAGCATCCACCTCTGTATTTGTTAGGCTCTGGCAGAGCCTCTTAAGAGACAACTATATCAGGCTCCTTTTAGCAAGCACTTCTTGGCATCTACGATAGTGTCTGGGTTTGGTGACTGTATATGGGATGGATCCTCAGGTGGGTCAATCTCTGGATGGCCTTTCCTTCAGTCTCTGTTCTACACTGTGTCTCCGTATTTGCTCCAGTGAGTATTTTGTTCCCCTTTCTAAGAAGGACCAAAGCACCCACACTTTGGTCTTCCTTCTTGAGCTTGATGTGATTTGTGAATTATATCTTGGGTATTCTGAGCTTTTGGGTTAATATCCACTTGTCAGTGAGTGCATACCATGTGCATTCTTTTGTGATTGGGTTACCTCACTCATCTGATAGTTTTTAGTTCCATCCATTTGCCTAAGAATTTCATGAAGTCCTTGTTTTTAATAGCTGAGTAGTACTCCACTATGTAAATGTACCGCATTTTCTGTATCCATTCTTCTGTTGAAGAACATCTGGGTTGTTTCCAGCTTCTGGCTATTATAAATATGGCTGCTATGAACATAGTGGGACATGTGTTCCTGTTATATGTTGGATTATCTTTTGGGTATATGCCCAAGAGTGGTATAGTTGGGTCCTCAGGTAGTACTAAGTCCAATTTTCTGAGGAGCCACCACTGATTTCCAGAGTGGTTGTATCAGCTTGCAGTTCCACCAACAATGGAGGAGTGTTCCTCTTTCTCCACATCCTCGCCAGTATTTGCTGTCACCTGAGTGACACCTGAATGATCTTAGCCATTCTGACTGCTGTGAGGTGGAATCTCAGGGTTGTTTTGATTTACATCTCCCTGATGACTAATGATGTTGAACATTTCTTTAGGTGCTTCTTGGCCATTCAATATTCCTCAGTTGAAAAATTTTTGATTAGCTTTGTACCCCATTTTTTAATAGGGTTATTTGATTCTCTGGAGTCTACCTTCTTGAGTTCTTTGTACATATAGGATATTAGCCCTCTGTTGGATGTAGGATTGTCAAAGATCTTTCCCCAATCTGTTGGTTTTCGTTTTGTCTTATTGGCAGTGTCTTTTGCCTTACAGAAGCTTTGCAATTTTATGAGGTCCTATTTGTCATGGTATTGTCCTCAATTTTAGTGGGATTGCTTTAAGTATCTCTCCATTTAATTTGATATTGGCTGTAGGTTTGCAGTAAGTTGCTTGTATTATGTTAAGTATGGGCCTTGAATTCCTGATCTCTCCAATACTTTTAATATGTAGGCGTGTTGTATTTTGTCAAATGCTTTTTCTACATCTAGGGAGACGATCATGTGAGTTTTTTCTTTGAGTTTCTTTATATAGTGGATTATGTTAATGGACTTTTGTATATTGAACCAACCTTGCATCCCTGGTATGAAGCCTACTTGATCGTGGAGAATGATTATTTTAATGTGTTCTTGGATTCAGTTTGCAAGATCTTTTTTTTTTTTTTTTTTTGGTGGCTGAGCCTGCCACTCAGTGTGGATTCCTGGGCCTGTTCATAGGGTTTCTAAGAAAGAAGGAAAGTTTTTTGTTTTGTTTTTGTTTTTGTTTTTTGAGACAGGGTTTCTCTGTGTAGTCCTGGCTGTCCTGGAACTCACTCTGTAGACCAGGCTGGCCTCGAACTCAGAAATCCACCTGCCTCTGCCTCCCGAGTGCTGGGGATTAAAGGCATGTACCACCACTGCCCAGCTAGTTTGCAAGAATTTTATTGAGTAATTTTGCATTGATATTCGTAAGTGAGATTCATCTGAAGTTTTCTTTTTTGGTTGGGTCCTTGTGTGGTTTAGGTATCAGAGTAATTGTGGCTTCATAGAGTGAATTAGATAGTGTTCCTTCTGTTTCTGTTTTATAGACTATTTTGAGGAACATTGGTATCAGGTCTTCTCTGAGGATCTGGTAGAAATCTGTACAAAATCTTCTGGCCCTGGGATTTTTTTGGTTGGGAAGTTTTTACTGACTTCTTCTATTTCCTTGTGTGATATGGGCCTGTTTAGATAGTTTACCTGCTATTGATTTAACTTTGGTATGTGGTATTAATCTAGAAAACCATCCATTTCATCTAGATTTTCCAGTTTTGTTGAATATAGGCTTTTGTAGTAGGATCTGATGATATTTTGAATTTCCTCCATTTCTGTTATTTCATTTCTGATCTTGTTAATTTGGATACTGCCTCTGGGCCCTTTAGTTAGTCTGGCTAGGTGTTTATCTATCTTATTGATTCTCTCTCTCTCAATTAAAAAAAAAAACAGCTTTTAATTTTATTGATTCTTTGTATTGTTCTCTTTGCTTCTATTTACTTGATTTTGACCCCGAGTTTGACTGTTTCCTGCTGTCTACTTCTCTTGGGTGAGTTTGTTTCTTTTTCTTTTAGGGCTCTCAGGTGTATTGTTAAGTTGCTAGTGTAAGATCTCTCCAGTTTTTTTTATCAGGGCACTTAGTCTATAAATTTTTCTCTTAGCACTGCTTTCATTGTATCCCACAACTTTGGGTATGCTGGTCAACATTTTCATTAAATTCCAGGAAGTCTTTTATTTCCTTTGTTATTTCTTCCCTGACCAAGTTATCATTGAGTAAAGAGTTGTTCAGTTTCCACATGTATGTGGGTTTTCTGTTGTTTTTGCTGTTATTTTAGACCAGCTTTAGGCCATGATGATCTGATAAGATGCATGGGATTATTTCAATGTGCCGAATTATGTGGTTGATTTTGGAGAAGGTTCCATGAGGTGCTGAGAAGAAGGTGTATTGTTTTGTTTTAGGGTGAAATGTTCTGTAGATATCTATTTGGTTAGATAATAAAGGTTATCTAATAACCTTTATTAGTTTCACTGTGTCTCTGTTTAATGTTTCAATGACCTGTTTATTGGTGAGAGTAGGGTGTTGAAGTCTCCCACTATTATTGTGTGGTATGTGTTTTGAGCTTCAGTAAAGTTTTTTTTTTTTTTTCCTATGTGGGTGCCCTTGCATTTGGTACATAGATGTTCAGAATTGAGACTTTCTCTTGGTGGATTTTCACTTTGATGTACATGAAGTGTCCTTTCTCATCATGCTTGATAACTTTTGGTTGAAAGTCTATTTTTTTGGATACCAGGATGGTGGCGACTCCAGCTTGTTTCTTGGGACCATTTGCTTGGAAGACCTTTTTCCATCCTTTCACGCTGAGATAGTGTCTGTCTTTGCTATTGAGATGTGTTTCTTCTATGCAGCAAAAAGCTGGATCTTGTTTGCAAATCCAGTCTGTTAGCTTATGTCTTTTTATATGTGGGTTGAGTCTATTAATATTGAGAGATATAGAAGACAGATGACTGTTGGTTCCTGTTATATTTGTTTTTGTAGGTGGCTTTATGTGCTTGTGGTTCTCTCCTTTTGGCTTTGTTGTGAGATGCTTAATATTTTGTCTTTTCTTTGGTGTAGGTACCTTCCTTGTGTTGGAGTTCTCCTTCTAGAACCTCTGTAGGGCTGGATTAGTAGATAGATAATGTTTGAATTTTTTTCCTGGAATATTTTGGTTCCATCTATGTTGATTGAGAGTTTTGCTGGGTATAGTAGCCTGGGCTGGCATTTGTGTTCTCTTAGAGTCTGCATGACCTCTGATAAGGCTCTTCTGGCTTTCATAGTCTCTATGAAATTCTGGCATATAAAGTCTGGTGTAATTCTGATAGGTCTACCTTTGTATGTTACTCGGCTCTTTTCCCTTGCAGCTTTTAATATTCATTCTTTGTTTTGTGCATTTAGTGCTTTGATTATTATGTAACGAGAGGATTTTCTTTTCTGGTCCCATTTATTTGGTGTTCTATAGGCTTCTTTTATGTTTATGGGCATCTTTTTCTTTAGGTTAGGGACGTTTTCTTCTATGATTTTGTTGAAGACATTTTTCAAGTCCTTTGAGCTGGGAATCTTCGTTCTCCTCTTGTCTTAGTCAGGGTTTCTATTCCTGCACAAACATCATGACCAAGAAGCAAGTTGATGAGGAAAGGGTTTATTCAACTTACTCTTCAACCTTTTTGCTCATCACTAAAGGAAGTCAGGACTGGAACTCAAGCAGGTCAAGAAGCAGGGTTTTATATAGAGGCCATAGATGGATGTTACTTACTGGCTTGCTTTTCCTGACTTGCTCAGCTTGCTCTCTTATAGAACCCAAGACTACCAGCCCAGGGATGGCACCACACACAATGGGAACTCCCCCTTGATCACTAATTGAGAAAATGCCTTACACCTGGATCTCATGGAGACATTTTCTCAACTGAAGCTCCTTACTCTGTGATAACTCCAGCTTGTGTCAAGTTGACACACAAAACCAGCCAATACACCTCTATTCAAATTATTCTTAGATTTGGTCTTTTCATTGTGTCCTAAATTTCCTGGATGCTTTGGGTTAGGGGTTTTTTATGTTTTGAATTTTCTTTGACAGTTGTGTCAGTGTCTTCTATGGTATCTTCTACACCTGACATTCTCTCTTCTATCTCTTGTACTCTGTTGATGATTGGCACATCTGTAATTTTGGACCTTTTACCTAGGTTTTCCGTCTCCAGATTTGCCTCCATTTTAGTTTTCTTTATTGTTTCTACTTCTACTTTTAGGTCTTGGACCACTTTATGCAATTCCTTCACCTGTTTGATTGTGTTTTCCTGTATTTCTTTAAGAGATTTATTTGATTCCTCTTTAAGGGCTTCTACCTGTTTACCTGTGTTTTCCTGATTTCATTCAGTGAGTTATTTATATCTTCCTTATAAGGAGACTATAAGGAGACTCTATTATCTTCATGAGATAGGATTTTAGGTCAGATTCCTGATTTTTAGGTGTGTTGGCATATTCAGGGCTTGCTGTGTTTGGAGAATTGGGTTCTGATGATGCCCATGTATGTTGGCTTCTGTTGCTTATGGTTTTGTGCTTGCCTCTTGCCATCTGGTTATCCCTGGTATTTGCTGGTCTGGGTTACTCTGTCTGGAGTCTGCCTCTTTTTTCCCTGGATTGCTTCAGGTCTCCTGGTAGGCCTGTGGCTCTGGCTGTAGCAGACCTCCTGTTGGGCCTTCCAACTGGTGGGGGTGTCTTCAGAAGGGCAGAGAAGCTGCTGATCTGTTGTTCTTTGTGCGGTAGATCTTCTGGAAGATCTACAGACTGTTGAGTCTTCAGAGTAGCAGTCAAGCTGTTGTACTGTGTGAAGCTGTTCTCCAAGGGAGTCTATGAACTGTGGTTTCTGTTTCCCTGTGTGCAGGAGAATTCCAGGAGACTTTCTGTTTGTTGGGTCAGTTGCCTTACATGCCACTGAGCCCCAGGGAAGTCTTCAGACTGTGGTATTGGTTACCCAGTTGCCCTGTGTGCAGTGTCAGCCTGAATGGAGTGGATCTCCTGAGATGGCTCTGGCTGTGGTGTCAGATGCCTTGAGTGCAGCAGATCTCCTGGTAAGCCCTGGTATCTTCTAGGGAGCAGACTACCTAGCAGAAAGGACTGGGCAGAAGGGGAGTGGTATTCAGTGGGCAGGGTTTTGGGAGGTGATGAGTCCCTGAGTCCACTGGCTTCCCAGGGGCAGCAGTGGGACTTCAGGAGAGTTCTTACCAAAATGCTCTGAGTGCAATAGGTCTTCTGGATTGCCTCAGTATACGATCTCTTCTGGGGAGAAGCCCAATTTTGTTTTCTAATACCCATGCTGGGTGACTCACATGCTGTAACTCCAGTTCTCAGGGATCTGACTCCCTCTTCTGGCATTTGTGGGCAATCCACTCACATGTGTGTGTGTGCATTCATATGTGCATGTTTGTGTGCATCTCCATACCCCCCACTGCCAATCACACGTACACACACACACACACACACACACACACACACACTAAATCTTTAAAAGTTATCTCTGAATAACACATTTAAGTACTTTATAGAAGATGCTAAATGATATAAAATTTTTATCATGTTACATTTGCTAAATAAAGTTGTGATTTAATCATTTTTATCATAAGCATGCAGTAGTTCCTTAACAGCACATGTGCAAAAATACTTTTGGCAAGAGCAATAATGTTATGTACCATTAATTATTTCCTACAATGGAATGTATTTATCTAACAAAGAATCATAAAGTCTGTTTCTTTCTGCTATGAGTGGATATATTTTTCTAAGTTCATCATCTAAACAATTT
>JADRCH010000162.1:1858032-1881910 GCA_019843965.1 Rhynchomys soricoides
ATTTCAAAATTATATATGAATTTTTATGAAAATTTTAAATTGTTTAGGAGAATATACTAATCTCTGTCTCTGAATCTCTGTCTCTCTGTGTCTTTGTCTCTGTCTCTGTCTCTCTATCTTACTGTAAGATTGACTTAAGAGATTTTCACTGAAAGTACGGAAGTTTGTATCTGGGAATATGTTAGCTAGCAATCTAATTGGGTTGGCTTTGATTTGACTTGTGTTTTGTTTGCTTATTTATTTTTAAACAAAAGACCTAATGAACTGCTTAACACCCTTTTTGGAGAAGTAACTGTGGTAGAGAGACTTCAGGATTAATTGAATCAAAAATTTACACCAAAACTCTGGTTTTTAAATTACAGTTCTATTATCTATCTATCTATCTACCTATCTATCTAATGTATTGTGTGTATGTGTTGTGTCATGAAATGTTAATCACCAAGGAGCTAAATCCAATGCAATCATAATAAGATTTCTTTATTTAAGCTCTATCTTGGGATCCCCACCAATACAAACAGCAGGAAGGTGGAGTACTGAGCCTAGTTTTAGGCAAGCATTTATAGATGCAAGAAGGGGCTATCTAGCTTGGCACATATCTGATTGGGGGCCATTATGGCCTTTAACAAAATTGACTGGTGCTGGAGCCAAACCATAAACTTAACTTCTCCTTTCCTCCTGATTGGTGGTTGTTAGTTAAGTGTCAGGGGCCAGCTTGTAACCTGGGGGGGGGGTGCAGATTGCTGGGGAATAACCTGGAAACTGGTGCTAGATGCAGGTTTTGAGAGGGTTAGCCTGGAAACTGGTGTTAGATACAGATCTTGTTGGGGAGTAGCCTGGAAATTGGTGCTAGGTACCTGCCTATTAGTTAACTTGAGTTCAACCGTAGGTCAGGTTCTCTAAGATGGAGTCAGAACCCAAAAGATTTGTTCTCTCATATACATGTGTGTAAGACAGACTACTTGTAGAGATCAGAGGACAACTTTTGGGGATCTGTTTTTCTTTTCTATCACGAGAGTTGCCCCGTGGATTGAACTCAGGTCAGCAAAATTTCCACCACGTGTCTTTAGGCCTTGAACCATATCACTCGCCCCAAATTTTATTTTCATGTTTATTTTTTCTTTCATTTGAAACTTTATCATAATACTGTTAGACAGTGGCCAGAATTAGCTATATCCTTGTTACTCTGATAAGTACCTGAAAATGATAAGGAAAAAAATTATTTTGGCATATGGTTCCAGGTTTCCAGACCAGGAAAAATACCACAAAGAAAAGGCACAAGGGGAAAAATGTCCACCCCAATGTAGCCAAGACACAAAGAAAGGAAGCAGGGAGGAGAAAGAAAAGCAGACAAGACATAGCCTTCAATGGTATGTCCTTAGTTATTTCTTTTTTCCAGTCTAGTTCTATTTTCTAACCCACCAATAACCTCCAAATAAATTTCATCAGGTTATGAATTTGTCAATAGTCTAATCTATTTAGGGATTCAGAACTCTTAGGGTACATCACTTCCTCAAAGCCCCACCTTTGAACACTGTTTGCATGGAAACCACACCTTTAATGTGCAACTTTTTTTGAGGAATATCTAAGCCTCAACAGGTTCAGTGGAATTTATCCATATGGTTTATATTATCTTTGTTTGGTCAGTTAGGCAACTTTGGTTTAAAGTTGACGAGATCCAGATATTTGACTGTGCATATAAAACTACTCCCCAAACAGCATCAATAAATAATGAAGTTCCTGAAGGTTGGCTTTGTTATTAGAAACAACAAACAGAATGATCTAGTGTGGTATGGTCAATGGTTTAAGATTAAAAAAGGAAGAGGAGGAGGAAGAGGAGGGGGAGGAGGAGGAGGAGGAGGAGGAGGAGGAGGAGGAGGAAGAGAAAGTGGACAAGGAGGTAGCATGCATAACACTGGATTGAATTTTAGGGCATCTTTTTATATGGAATTTTTAAGGAAGCATACACTATGGTGGGATAGTTATTTACATAGTAACCATTTAAAAAATTTTATTTGCTTACATAATTTGATGCTAGATGAAAATTTTCAGAGTGCTAAAGAATACTTTTAAAAAGGAGAGCATTAGTCACATGTAATTCTCATGAATTTATTGGCATTCTTGTGAGTAGGTGTACCTCAGTTGGAATGTTGGAACACATAAAAATATATAAGATGAGTAGACACTGGTAGACAAGAGAGATCAGTTATCCTCCTGAAAGTAATTTTAAAGTCTTCAGGAGAGATGACCCCTGAGGAAAGCCACCAATTTATTTAGCATAGGGGAAAGTGACAAAAAATTATAATTTGTAGAATGAGCTACAGATAGTTCCAAACTCTCCTTGCATATAAATAGCCTTTTAATGAAATATCAATTTAATGACATTTTTCAGAACTGGAAATACTACAGAATGCAATGGGAGAGTAGGCAGTAGGTAGATGAGCAATGGATATCGAGGGGATGACTATATGTGTGAAAACGCTGTGCTGAAGACAAACCTTGTAACACTGACGTCTTTCTATAATCTTAGTGTATTTTCAGTTTTTGTTTCATCCCCCATATGTTAAATTTACATATTTGCTCAGTGGAAATGACACTATATAATTGAAGAGCATCTGTCAATCATTAGATGACACCACTCCTGAGGAGGAATGATGAGAAGAACTCAGATGGAAGTCTCCTGAAAAGAAATATACAGAATTCCATGGCAGCACCCAGTGCTGTTTCTATCTTGGAAGCCTGCCCCAAGATCTGAAGCTATGCTTACTTCCTCTTTCAACAAATTCAATTTCTCTGCTTTGCTACTTCTTTGTCTTGTTTTAATTGTTTTCTAAGAGAACATTTGAACTGGGACACACAGAGCCTAAGACTGTTTTTTATTCCTAGAAACTTCAAGGACAGTGATAGCACTGAAGAAAATTGTTATAGATGAAGAGTTCAAGAGTTCCAGCTTTGATCTACAGTAGGTGATCATAGCTATATACATGAGCCTATCTAAGACACACTCTTTAAAAAGAAGAAAGTAATTATATCTCTTTTATGTTGAATATCGGGTGATAGGAGATAACAGTCTCAGAGCTGGGGATGAAACGAACAATCTCTAGGAGCTTCCCTTTCTGAATTGGTTTTAGACGATTGAAGAAGCAAGAATTTTTTAGACTATAGACACACACACTGTTAAAGTGAGTGATCAAGAGGTGGGGAAGCTGAGTAATCTGGAACATACAGGTACAGCGATAGAAAAGAGACTGCACATGGAGACACTCTCTGAGATACACAGAGGTCTCATGGATTAGGTATTCAAGAACTTATCTATACATGCATGTAAAAAAATCCACTTTGGTCAGAAAAAAAGCACTCTGACAAAGAACTGAGGAAATCATGCTTGACACTCATATAGGTGAGATGGGTATCCTTGTAATTTGGGAGTATGAGCAGTGGAAGATTCATCCTGGTTTAATTCCTACCCAGGAAACTTAGAGATGGAACACAAAAGGATTAAGCTGCTAACAAGAAACTCCCAAGACAGAGTTGACGAACTTCTCTGAGTCTTTAAAGGCATCCAATGTCTCACAGGTAACACATACAGCATCTGGAATCCAATCAAAATTTATAAAGAGCTAGGAGGCAGATACCATTTTTATAAAGAAAAAAGTATTTAGTCAAAATGACTTAAATGGTATAAATAGTAAATATAGTCAACAACAAACTTTAGTTATTGCCTTTTCAAGAAACTACATCATAATCACTAAAGAGGATGAAAGCTATTTGTAAAAGATCAAAGGAAAATTCTACATATGAAAAATGATATTTTCTGAAGTCAAAAGTCTACCAGAAGGAGTTGTAAACAAAGACTATGCAGAAGAAAAGGTTAACAGATTTTAAGACAGTCATTGGTACTGACTACAAAGCACAAAGAGAAAAGATACACATATGCGCATGCGAGCATACACACACACACACACACACACACACACACACTCTTTAAGGTATGGGAAAAATTCAGGTAAACAAACAAGTTTTAATTGTAATTTGAAATGGGCTAAACCAAAGTACATTATTTAAACAATGATCCAAATTGATGACAATTATTAGTTCACAGATCTAAAATGTTTAACCATGCCGATCACAAAAACTGAAGAAACATTCAAAATATACACTATGTACAAAAGAATGATGTTTTAAAAATGAGTGTGATATCTTCATGTAAAAAGCTCTAAAGTGATAAAATGAAAAATAAATCAAACACCAAGTTGTCAGCTTAAAATTCATAAGCTAAAACAAATTAATTTTCCAAAAATGAAGTGGAATGCTTTTGCAGACATGGGGAAACCAAATGAAGTCAACAACAGGCTTACACTATGACAATGTGAAGAAGAATCCTTCAGGCAGATAGTAATTGGCATCAGGTGGAAATAAAGAAGTAGTGATGGCCAGAAACTGTGGGAAAGAGAGATAATGATAAAATTGATTTGTCTCAACATTCAAAAGTTATTAAAACAATAGAGCTTTGGCTTGTTGTTTGTTGGCTAGTACAGCAAACACTTTTTCTGTAAATGGAAAATTCCAGTCCTGAATCATCCTAGAAAGAGGATAGATCTATATAGGTCTCTTGGGATCCTTTAAGAGGAGTATTTAAAATCAAATAGCACCAAGGTGATCAGGCCAATTGGAGATATAAATCCCCTTAAGGTTAAAAACTGAAATAGGTTAATTCCTCCTTTCCTCTGCTAACGGTGAAACTTCTCCATTTCCTTTCCAATCCATGTTGAGATTTTGTCTGGCTTGAGCTTGCACAGGTCTTGTACATGTTATCACAACCTGTATGAGTTCATTTATGCAATATCCCTTTTCCTTGCAATCATCCACTATGTCTGACTCTTATACTCATACAGTGGTCCCTGAACCTTTGGATGAGGGAACACAATATGCATGTACTATCTAGGGTTGATAATTCTTACAATTCCTTATTCTCTGCACCCTGGCCAGTTGTGGGTCTCTACTTATCATCATTTACTAAAGATAGAAGTTCCCCTAATGAAGGCTGACAGATGCATTAATCTATGGGTATAAAGATAAACCATTAAGAGTAGGTTGAATACCATGCTCACTTAGAGTAATAGTAGTGGGTTTCCCCCATACCCCATGACTTGTCAAACCACAGGCACTTGGCCCAGGGAATGGTACCAGATATGAATTTCATCTTGTGGAGCAAGACCTAAATCTAATAAGAAAGTGGTTGGTTACTCCCATGACATGTATTTAATTGCACTAACAAAAACATATATGATTCACCTCTTCCTTTATGAGATGAAATAGCCCTATAAAAGAAATTTGAATGTAATCATGCTCACAGATACATATCCATAACTACCTGAGTGTCTGAAGACAAACCTTATCGAATAAAAAGTTTAAAATTTGAGAGATTATTATCTGGTTTTATTTTTAGTCTCACAATGTCTTGAAAATTTTTGCCTGGTAGAGCTAAGTTGCATTGATTTATTATTGATTAGAACAATATAAAATGTCAAATATCAGGGTTGTATTATGAGCTGGCAAGAATTGTTTTCTAGCATTGATTGTGCTTGTCAAATTTCATAATAATTAAATATAATCACTAATTGGTAGAATCTATGCTCTTGGCAAAAATAAATAGCCCTGAACTTTATTGCTTAAATACTTCCTTTCAAATATGCCTTCAAAACTTTCACTATCAGAAAGTAAATTAAATGAAAGCACAGGTTCCAAATTGAGAGGCCAGAGGTCACTGTTTGTTATATTTTCCAAAATGGAGTTTCATGTGTTTCAGTGAAAGTAATTGTGCATCGTCTACTGTTTTCATTGTAACGTAGAACCCAAACCAAGCCATTACAGTTCCAACGCCATTGTCAAGGATGTCAATGAAGAGAATTCACATGGCAGTTTCTGCCTTTTGACATCCTTAAATGAAGCAAACACACAGATCTGGAGATCAAGGAATTGATGTGCATACTCAAATGCACCTAAAGTTCATTAACGTCAGGAAGAGTGAGCCAACACCTTTTGAAGGATGAGTTTCTTACTTGTGGTTCCTGAGAGGAGACAAGCACCATGCTGTAGCAGTGGAGGAGGCTCCAGGGTTGACCAGGAGGCAGAGTACAGAAAGAAGGCACCACAGTCCAGAGTCATGGTTTCTCTGGGAAATGATAAGAAGGGAGGGGAGACAAGATTAGGGCCAGTTTAGGGTTTGATAACTTGTACTTTCGTGGCTATGGGATATAGTAATAACCTCACTTGTTCACCGTTGGCTGTGAGATGATTTGGTGTAATTTTACTTAGTTAAAGAAGCTAAACAGGGGATACAGGTATTAGGTAGATGGGTTTGGACTCAAAACTCAAATGATAAGTATCCACCAAGCTGGTGTTCCTGAAAAGGGAAGGCCCCAGCCTAGCAGTAAGCTCTCCATGCCTTTACCAGGAATCAAAGCATGAACTGTAGAATCAATCCAAAGAAATGAACCAAATTAGAATTTAAGAATATCAATATGACACTAAACAGAGAGCACACACAGTTTTTATGCTCAGCTGACTTCTCCTGAATGTCAATGAATTGGGTTGTGACCCCAGAAATGATCTTCCTCCGTGTATGCCTTTGCATCTTTCCACACCGGAGCAGAACTTCCTGGGACTGAATTCTGTTGCTCTCTAGCCTAAGCTAATAATCATCTTTCTTGGTAAAGTAAGGTCAGAATCATTGTTAGTTTTCTCCTGCACATCTCTTCATGTTTTTGTTAAGGAAAAAAAAAAAAAAAGCAAGCTACTACTTCACCTGATGTGAATCACATATTCCTTTACTTACTTTCTCCTTGAATGAACTTAAAATCAAAAGGCAGGAATGGGGATGACAAATTTCTCTGGCCCATCCTGAGGGTTACACACAAGTAGGATTATTTCATACAAAACCAACCCTTTGAGGCAGGGTTGAATTATGGGAGAGACAGAAAAGGCACTAATTACTGTGGCAAAGTATGAATGCTGAAAATCAGCAAAACAGATCTCAAGAAGTTAAATATAAATCCTATGGTTTTTAAGAACAATGATGATCACAATTATTATTGAACATTGTTCAATAACATTGTTTAGGTTTATATGTGATTTTATTTGAGAAGATCAACACAGAAATTGTACCCAGGGAGGAAACTGTGTAGTGGGTCTCTATCTATTAACTTTTGTGAGTTTATTCATAGCTAGTGCTAGTCTCAGCACAGAGCATACATTGTGCTCAGTAAACTAATAACCTGAGTTTTATCCTCACACATGCCAAGAGTATTTCTACATGAAGATCCATTCACTTATTCTTCTTTCTGTCCACATTTTTATTCTTATAGTGGACTTTTAATAACTGTGGCTCAACTGATACCAATATCATTTGCATATTTTGTTGGCCAACCTGAGGACTCAGCTGTACCACTCCGGGGCACATACCCAAAAGATGCTCCAACATATAACAAGGACACATGATGAACAATTGCTCACTACTGGCCTGGTTATTCTATCCTCCTTTTTCCAGGCAAATTTCTCAGGAACCAGGACAGTAGAGAGCAATTGAGGACTGGGAGGATCTGTTTTGTTTTAAATGTTGGGAGCTAATGTAGTCCCTCATGTTATGACAATTTGTAATTCTTAAGCATACTTTGGTTTTGTTCATCATTCACATATGTAATTCTAGTTCATTATAGAGTAAGGTGTCAGGAAGGCATCCGTCTTGCTTTACTAACACCATTTTTGATCTTCTGTCCTTTTCAAGTGATGGATTTCATTATGTAATTTGGTTTCTCTTTGTACTTTCTGTTTAACTTCTTTCATTGGTTTTCTGTTATGTTTTTGGTTTTTTTTGGAGGTCTGGTTATTTATTTGTTACTCTTAAAGACTTGGTGCTGACTGGACACAGATGCCGAAGTAGAGGCTCTCAGAGGACTGTCTTCTTCTCATGGCAACCTGTCCCTCTAAGAGGACAGTCTATGTCTCATGGCAATCTGTCCCTCTCAGAGGACAGTCTATGTCTCATGGCAACCTGTCCCTCTCAGAGGACAGTCTACGTCTCATGGCAACCTGTCCCTCTCAGAGGACAGTCTATGTCTCAGGGCAACCTGTCCCTCTCAGAGGACAGTCTACGTCTCAAGGCAACCTGTCCCTCTAAGAGGACAGTCTATGTCTCATGGCAACCTGTCCCTGTCAGAGGACAGTCTACGTCTCAAGGCAACCTGTCCCTCTCAGAGGACAGTCTACGTCTCAGGGAAACCTGTCCCTTTGGTGTCCTTAACTTTCTTGGCCAAAAATTTAGCATAGTTTGCAGCCTCCTCCTTTTTCTTAGTGTGCTGTTTCTTCAGAGTAATATGTCAGCATTTGTATTGCAGGGCACATGGAACAGCAAGATGCTGAATCTTAGCAATTTTGGTCCTAGACTTCTCATCTTCTTTGTTTCAGGGCAGACATCATCATCTTCAGAGAGATGAGAAAGCTTTCAGATTCTGCTAGCTCTTTTGAGCCTCAACTGTTAAGGCACAGTAGTACTATCAGTCTAGAGATATCTTTCTTTCCTTCCTTTGTTTCCCTCTCCCTCCTTTCCTTTCTTCTTCACCTCTTTCTCGCCTCCTCTCTGTCTCTCTCTCTCTGTCTCTCTGTTTCTCTCTGTGTGTGTCTCTCTCTCTGTGTCTCTCTCTCTTTCTTTCAGCAAAGTTGAGAGCATTCAGATTGGTATTCACAATGTATCCACAAGCAAACTTGCACTCTCCAGTTCTCCTTGACCTATAACAAGAATACCCAACAGCAAGAGCTCTCTGCCAAGGGTCAAGATGACTCATTTTACTGGAATTTGAAAACTGTGTTGGTCATTCTCACCACTGATTAAACCTGAGAGCATCACCCACATACTTTTTATTAAACTTATGAAGCTTGTGTTCATCATCTACTTCAATAAGTTTCTGTCAGCTGGTGGCTGGAAAGGAGATATTCAGCTTCATCTTGACATAGCTCATAGCCTAGAAGGCACTGAAAAAAGAGCTTTTCTTATTTATTATTGATCCATTACTATATTATTAATTATTTAGTTTCAATATCTGGTCAGTCTAATATTTACTCTTTCTCTTAAATTTCTTCTATATTTTCTTACATTTCTTTCTTGTGTACTCTATAGAAATATAAAGACACAATTGTTGCAGTTTGGGGATCAGTTTTATGGATGATAATGGTGAATGCATAGAGGAAGAAAGGAAATACCAACACACTATAATACTGACTTCTTCATTTCAAAAAGAAAGGAATCATTGTCCATGTGTTTAAGTTTTTTAAATGCTTTATATAGAATTTAACATTTTTGTTTTATAGATTGTTCAGTTCATATTTTATATTGTTAGATTTTGACTTTTTTGTTTCACATTATTTCAACATATTACATTGTTAACATGGAATCCAAAATTCTTACATATAATGTGTGAATCACTCATATTTAAAAATTTCCTTCCTTGGATATTTAAGGTAATAAGTAATATCATATAAATATTGATATTTTTAACTTAATTTTCCTAATGATGTTATATCTACTGTCTTTTCTTTTTATAATTTAACTGGCTACTTCTCCAGACAAATAAATGAATATGGAATATTAATATTAAATAGAATATTGGTTATTAATAGCCTTATCTTTTTTTCTAATGTTAATACACATAAGTGTTTCTGGTATTACCCTTTCAATAAAATGCTGGGTGTTTTTATTGAGAAACAGAAGCAATGTATTTTTATACTTATATGTTTTTATTTAAATAATTATTAAAGTTGAACACAAATTTATAAAAAATGCTTCTGAAGTAGGGAACTGGGTAAAACTGTACTCATGATAAGAACACTGCATAGTTTTATAAATCAACTTGACAAATTTTAAAACATTGATAAAAATTGTCAAGGGAAAGAGAGAAATCTCAGTAGTAGTGCAATTCTCTATCATCTGTAGGGGGTGGGCAAAAGCATTCTGATTTCTGTTGAAGTATCTGAATCTATTTCTTTGCTTTTTGATAGTGATTTGTACACAATCTATTAGAGTCAAAAAACAATAGGACCACAATAATTAGGGACATGAAATATTTAATCTACAATAACAACCTATACCACAGAGAAAGATTGAGTAGACATTCTTAAAATTATTAATTTTAATTCCTTAGAATAAATACAATTTATGAAATATCCTATTTTTAAACAAATGTGTACTTTTATGATTATGAAAGATGATAATGTCTCTATTATCTGTAACATCTTTTTCAGGTTTTTCTATTATTTTTATGTGTCTGATACAATTAATGTGTTCATCTCCCTACAAGGAGAAAAAAGAATGTAGTGAGCACCAATCTATTAACATTTGTAACTTTTATAATGCTCATCCCCAGAGATATTAAAGGTTAGCTAAGCATTCGTTTATCCTTCAGGATAACTAAAGCTAAAAATTCCAGGAAAAAAAAGAATAATTATTCAGCAATGAAGAAAATCCCAACTCCCAAACAAAGATAAATTGAAATCTGTCTGTTAAGTGCCCTTCTTCAAATATTAAGCTACTCAAGCAACCCTGATGTGAGTTCCCCAAAAACAAATCATTAGGTTGATTCTTTTGTTCCTTGGTTGAGTTTTGGTGAATATTTAAAATACTGCATCACCCACTCCCCCACCTCGTGTATGTGTGTGTGTGTATGTGTGTGCACAAAAATGTTATTGTGCATGTTGAGATCTTGCTGCAGTAGATCTTGGGTTAATTTTGTCCCTAGATGTAAGAAAGAAGAACACATGTCAAGTGACTTTGGGAGGTCAAACTTGGCGCCTCAGTTTTCTTTTGCTTTCTGAAGTTATTTATAAGCTCAATTTCCCCACTATAATCACCTTAAAAACAATCCAAGACCACAAATTGTGTGTCTATTTAGTGATTCATACCATCCATTGTAGTTTCCATGAATATTCCAAAGTAGTGTTTATCTTTCTAAGTAGACATGTCTAGAACTATTTATCCTGATACCTCAAGTGATCAGTTTTATTTGTTTCTCACCAATGGAAAGTTGGATTACCTGAAACCACCCAGCATAGATTATTTATGCTTCTATAGATGTCTTTTAAGAGGAAATACCAGAGGTTGAGTACTAGACATCTATTTATTTTTATATTTATTTATAAGTTTGTTTGCCCTTATGGTTTTACTATGTAGACCTGGATGACATGAAACTCTGTAGATCAAACTGGTCTCTGAATTACAGAGCTATACCTGCTTCTCTGAGTTTTGGAATTAAAGACAAGTATCACCAAGCACAACCAGCTTTTAGAAATAATTATTTTACTATTTGTTTTAATTTTAAATTGTGTCTCGGTGTCCCTGAGTATATATGTGGGGTATGTGGAGGTCAACTTTGTAAGGGGTATGTGAAGGTCAACTCTGTAAAGGAAAAAGTATATGGAGAGGGAGGTGTAACACACTCTTGTGGCTCCTTCAGATGGCTCCTGGAACACCAGTGAGACAGCAAAAAAGAACCGAGGCCAGGGTGGTGGCTGCTTCCCCTGCCTTCACAGAAGTCCTAAGAGGTGAGGATTCCCCCTTTTCCCTTCTGAGTTACCTCATCAGGCAGAGCTTTCATTGGAGCATTGTGATGATGTGGCAAAATTCCATTGGCCAAGGATTTGGCCAAGGATTTAGGGGCTTGGGATTGGCTCAAACACTGTAGGTAAACATATGCACTGTACAATAAACTCAGATTTGCACCCAGATGCTGGTCTCCAGAGTCTTATTTTCTGGATTTGTCACGTGACCCCCTCCCCTGTCCTGTTCTCATATGTACACAGTAGTGTGGGTGTCCCAGAGGCCAGAAGAGGGTGCTAGAGTGGTGGTTGTGAATGGCCTGACAGTAAGTGCTGGAATTTGAATTCTGACCCTCTGAAGACCCAAGAGCAAATGCTCTTAACCAGTGATTCAACTTTCTAGTAATAAAAATTTAAAAAATGTTTTGTGGTATCTGATACTTTCTTGCAGTAAAAAGCTATTTATTCCAGAAATTATAAAAGCAAAGACAAAAACTTATATACAGAATATGGTTGGGAACAAAACAATTGCATGACCTACATAAAAGCTTTTAGTTCTAAAATGATGTTTGATGCTAGCACACACAGCCACACATACAGGCAAATAGACAGTGGCAAAGACACAAGATGGGATTAAATCTCTGTTATAAAAAGGTGAGAGATGGAGGCGAGGAAAGGAGGAAGTGACGGAGGAGGAGTTGGGGGTGGGAAGAGAGTGATGTGAGAAAAAAATGGAAACGTTTCCAGAATAGATGTTATTAATGAATATGGAGAACGTTCTCCGATTCCAGAAGACTCAGAACGCCATTTTAGGATGTACCACATCTAGAACAGTGCTGTAGTTCGTGGAGTCCATTATGAGAATTTTAGGAACAGGTGACATCTTGAAGACATAAACCATGTTTTCAACTATATAGGTTGCTGAGTTGCTGAAGACATTGTAGTTCAGTTCCACCCTGCCTGTGACTCACACCCCACAGCTCTTGTGTATGCTGGATTTAATCCACAGAAAAACAAAAGAAATAAGAGCCAATACCCCAAACAGGTAAATCTATGAATCAGCTGCTTGTTTTGACAAAGTTTTATTAGAACACAGACACACCCATTAACTTTCATACTTTCTCTGGCTATTTCTGAGATCCAGTGGCAGAGGGTAGCATCAGACTGAATAGATGGTGCAAAAATACTTTAAATATTAATAACCCCAGCAGCACATCACAAAAATTGTGGCCATCTAATCTACTGTTTAGACATATATTGAGCAATTGGACATGATAATGACATTTAAGCCTAAGGTCATTTTCTCCAAGAATTTTTGTCTTTTCACAAGTTTCTTCTTCTTTTTTTTTATTTTAAAACAAAACCTTGAACACATATATTTTGATTTTAGAAGCACTATTTTATTTTCTACTCCATCCATTTGCCTATGAATTTCATGACATCTTTTTTTAATAGCACATTTGTAAATGTGTAAATGTAGCACATTTTTTATATCTATTACTCAATTGAGGGGCATCTGGGTTGTTTCTAGATTGTGGTTATTATAAATAAGACTGCTATGAACATAGTGGAGCATTGTCCTGGCTATATGTTGGAGCATCTTTTGGGTATATGCCAGGAATGGTATAGCTGGGTCCTCAGGTAGAACTATTTCCAGTTTCCTGAGGAACAGCCAGAATGTTTTCCAGAGTAGTTGTACCAGCTTGCAATTCCACCAGCTATGGAGGAGTGTTCCTCTTTCTCCACATCCTTGCCAGCATCTGCTGTCATGTGAGTTTTTGATCTTAGCCATTCTGACTGGTGTGAGGTAGAATATCAGGGTCCTTTTGATTTTCATTTCCCTAATGACTAAGGATACTAAGCATTTCTTTTGGTGTTTCTTGGCTATTTGAGATTCCCCAGTTGAGAATTCTTTGATTAGCTCTGTACCCTATTTTTATAGGGTTATTTGGTTTTCTGGAGTCTAACGTCTTGAGTTCTTTGTATATATTGGATATTAGCCCTCTATCAGATGTAGAAATGGTAAAGATCTTTCGCCAATCTGTAGGTTGCCCTTTGTCCTATTGACAATGTCTTTTTTTTTTTTAATTTTTTAACTTTCATTTTTAAAATTTTTCTTTATTTATATTTCAAATGTTATCCCTTTTCCTAATTTCCCCCCAGAAACTCTCTATATCATCCCCCTCCCTCTGATTCTATAAGGGTGTGCCCCACCTACCCACTCCTGCCTCCCTGCCCTCCAATTCCTCTTCATTGGGGCATTGAGTCTTCACAAGACCAAGGGCCTTTCATCCCATTGATACCCAACAAGACCATCCTCTGCTACTTATACAGCTGAACCTATGGGTCCCTCCATGTGTACTACTTGGTTGGTGGTTTAGTCCCTGGATGCTCTGGTTGGTTGATACTGTTGCTCTTCCTATGGGGTTGCAAACCCCATCAGCTCCTTCAGTACTTTCTCTAACTCCTCCATTGGGGACCCCATGATCAGTCCAATGATTGGCTGTGACAACCTCTGTATATGTCAGGCTCTGGCTGAGAAGCTCAGGAGACAAGTATATCAGTCTCCTGTTGGCATGCACTTCTTGGCATCCACAATAGTGTCTGGGTATGGTGACTGTATATGAGATGAATCCATAGTCTCTGTATTTGCTCCAGTGAGGATTTTGCTCTCCCTTCTAAAAAGGATGAAAGCACCAACACTTTGGTCTTCCTTTTTGAGTTTCATGTGGTCTGTGAATTGTATTTTGGGTATTCGAGCTATTGGGTTAATACCCACTAATCAGTGAGTGCATACCATGTGTGTTCTTTCATCATTAGGTTGCCTCACTCAGGATGATATTTTCTAGTTCCATCCATTTGCCCATGAATTTCATGAATTCATGGATTTTAATAAGTAGTACTCCATTCTGTAAATATACCACATTTTCTATTTCCATTCCTCTGTGGAGGGACATCTGGGCTTTTTACAGCTTCTGGCTATTATAAATAAGGCTGCTCTAAATGTGGAGCATGTGTCCTTGTTAAATGTTGGAGCATCTTTTCGGAATATGCCTAGGAGTGGTATAACTGGGTTCTCAGGTAATAATACTATGTCCAATTTTCTGAGGAACCTTCAGACTTATTTCCAGAGTGGTTGTACCAGCTTGCAATCCCACCAGAAATGGATGAGTGTTCCTCTTTCTCCACATACTTGCCAGCATCTGTTGTCACCTGAGGTTTTGATATTAGCCATTCTGACTGGTGTGAGGAAGAATATCAAGGCCATTTTGATTTGCATTTCCCTGATAACTAAGGATGTTGAACACTTCTTTAGGTGCTTCTCAGCCCTTGAAGTTTCCTCAGTTGAGAATTTTTGTTTAACTCTGTACTCCATTTTTAATAGGGTTTTTTCATTGTATAGAGTCTAATTTCTTGAGTTCTTTGTATTTATTGGATATTAGGCCTCTATCAGGTACAGGATTGGTAAAGATCTTTTTCCAATCTGTTGGTTGCCATTTTGTCATATTGATGGTGTTCTTTGCCTAACAGAAGTTTTGCCATTTTATTAGGTCCCATTTGTTGATTGTTGATCTTAGAGCCTGAGTCATTGGTTTTCTGTTTAGAAAAATTTCTCCTGTGCCAATGTTTTCTAGGCTTTTTCCCATTTTCTCTGCTATTAGAGTCAGTGTATTTGGTTTTATGTGGAAGTTCTTGATCCACTTGAACTTGAGATTTGTACAAGCAGACAAGAATGGATCAATTTGCATTCTACATGCCAACCACGATACAACTCACAGACCATATGAAACTCAAGAAGAAAGAAGACCAAAGTGTGGATGCTTCAGATCTACCTAGAAGGGGGAAGAAAATAATCAGGGGAGGTAGAGGAAGGGAGGGACTTGGGAGGGACAGAGAAGGTAGAGGGAAAAAGGGTGGGCAGGATCAGGTGTGGGAAAAAACGGAGTAAAGTACAGAGGGTCAAGAGATTGAAGAGACGGTACAGTTGTGGGGCAAGGGAAACTGGAGGTAGCCACTAGAAAGTCCCAGATAGTAGGGAAGCAAGAGGTTCCCAGGACTCATCATTAGCCAAAATACCCATCAAAGGTGAGATAGAATCTGTAGAGTCCACATCCAGTGGCTAAGCACAGCACCCAGTTGAGGGATAGTGCCACCCACCCATGTCAAAAATTTTAACCCTGAATTGTTCCTGTGTAAAGGGACAAAGAGTGGAGCAGAGACTGAAGGAAAGGCCATCCAGAGACATCCCCACCTAGGGATCCATCTCACGTGCAGACACCAAACACAAACACCATTGCTGATATCAAGAAGTACTTGCTGACAGGAGCCTGGTAAAGCAGTCATCTGAGAAGCTCTGCCAGCACCTGGCCAATATAGATGCAGATAATCACAGTCAACCACTGGACTGAGCATGGGGACTCCAAAGGAGGAGTTAGAGAAAGGACTGAAGGAGATGAAAGGGTTTGAAACTCCATAGGAAGAACAACAATATCAACCAACCAGAAACCCCAGAGCTCCCAGGTGCTAAACCACCAAACATAGAGTGTACTTGGAGGGATCCATGGCTCCATCTGCATGTGTAGCAGAGGATTGCCTTATCTGGCATAAATGGGAGGAGAGGCCCTTGGTCCTGTGAAGGCTCAATAGATGCCCCAGTGTAGAGGGATGCCAGGGCAGTGAGGCTGGAGTGGGTGAGTGGGTGTGTGGGGGAGCACCTCATAGAGACAGATTGGAGGGGGGGATGGTATGGGGTTTAGTGGAGGGGACCACATTTGAAATGTAAATAAATAAAATAATCATAAAAAGAAAAAAGAAGAAAAAAGAAGTGCTATTTTAAACAAAATAGATCTTCCATGGCGGGGTAAGTAACTTTATTTTTAGACTGTCATTGTTAATTGCCTAGAATGTATCAAGAGCGTCCTCTGTCTGGACCTGCTAATTAGTCACATACCAGTTCTTGTTGATTGCTGTTGAAAAAGATGCTTTTGTCCTAAGGCACTGCTATCAGCCAACAGATTTTTCCAAGTTATATTCTGTGTTTAAAAGGATTTTCTAAAGGGTATCATTGTTATTTAAAATGTACAGAAATTAAATATAAACTATGCATATTATACATTAATTTTTTCTAAACATACATGAGATCAGTGTGGAATGATAGAAGTCCATTTTACCCAGTGAGATTTTAAGGTATTCCTGACATGTTTGTGCACACCTGTTACCCCAGCACTCAGGAGGCACGGACAGAAGAATTCTATGTTCCAGGTAAGCTGTGCTACAAAATGAGTTAAAATGATACTTTGTCTTAAAAAAACAAAACAAACAAGAATATTCTTTTTCTTTAAAAAGGCTTATTTTACTTGCAACCCTACTTATTTCCAAAACCAAAACCATACTTTTAAAGAAAACTTAGGGTTTTTTTCCCTATAACATTAGGATTACAAAATGGAAGTAGAAAATATTTTGTTATGGCTTAAAATATCTTATCATTACTAGATTGTATGCTAAATAGAAAATAGTTTTAAAATATAAGATATAATAAAAATTCTTGTGTATATCTCACATAAATGTCTGTGAAAATGAATGCAAAACATGGAGTCTGATGAAGTTCTGTGCATTGATCAGTATGAAATTCTAGTTTTGATGTTTATTACAATTAAAGGCTGTTATTGAGGGGGACTTTGTGAGTCATACCATGGATGACTTTATAGTCTCTCTCTCTCTCTCTCTCTCTCTCTCTCTCTCTCTCTCTCTCTCTCTGTGTGTGTTCTATAAAGCACTATTATTTCAAAGTAAAATGATAAAGTATATAAATTACTAAATTCAACTACATTTTTATAAACTTGATTAAAAATACCTTATCTAGAAAAAGATTTAGGTACAATTTAGAAGACAAAATCAGTAAGTAACATGTTCTGCTTGGGAATGTTTTTGACATGCTTTTTGGGTAACAATAGTTAAGACTAGGCAGGTAACAAGAAGATATGAGGAAGATATTCTTCAGGCAGAGGGACTACAATTCTATTGGAATAGAACTGAGGCAGAGTAAAGAAAGAAGGTGAGAGCAATACTCCTCATGCTGAAAATTGCTTGTGCTCTGCTCTAGAAGTAGACGTTACTTCTGGCACTTGACATACTAACTAAAAGAGACATATATCATCTTGTCTAGCATTGTGAGGAACTGCAAACATCCCTGGATAAAGTTATGTTATTACTCCAACGTTTTTGATATAGATGTAGTTTCATTTACAGCAACTATTCACAATCAAAACTTTGTCCTTTGATAATGATGTCATTCACAAATCTCTCAAAACCTCCCCTCTTAACAGTGGTTTTATTTTATTTCTGTGGGTGTCTTGCCTACATGTATATATATGTTCCATGTGTGTACAGAGGGCAATGGGTTCCTTGGAGCTAGAGTTACAGGTGAATGTGGGCTACTGGGAAGCTAACCTGAGCCCTTCCTCACAAGAACAGTGTGTGCTTTTAATAATGAGCCTACTCTCCAGCTCTTCTTAAAAATGCATCATTTGCCACTCAGCTCCGTGAATACCACTCTGAAGAGTTGGAGTCAATAGAACAATCAAGAGTGATGCTAATGAAGCCAAGGAGAGAGCCCTCTTTGAAAATATATTCTCTATTTGCTTCATGGTCACTCTCTTCTGTTATTATCATTAATATACTTTTTAAACACAGACAACATGGTGTTCATTTGATTCTGTGTATCCAGATGCATAGCCCAGAATTAGATAGCATTTAAGCTGGCATATAAACAACTACTGTGGCCCTTCTTTCATTCTTGAAGGACATATTTAATGACTCATGAGATTTAGAAAGAGACTTTCACTATCTTTTTATAATACGTATATAACATTACATAAGTGTGCTTATTATGTCATTTTAATAAAAACCCAGCATTTCTTCAAAAGATCTATATAATGATTATTATTACCTTAGGTTTTTATCTAACTCTCAATGACTATAAGTCATGTTAATAGGTCACCATTTGAAAATAAATAAATTGAGAAACAATAAATAGCAATTATCTGAATGGATTTAAAAAATAAACTGTCAAAGATACCAATATGATGTGTAAAAAGCAAAGTAAAAGAAATTGGAGGATACCTGTCCACAGCCTTATTTAAATTATTTAATATTTTGTAGGTAGAAGGGACATCTCTTTTCCTGGTTGCTCTAATGAGTTATCTCAATCTTTTATTGAGTAAAAGTGACAGCTTTTATTATGTATAGGTGTTTTTAGAGATATCTGTGTGGGTGTATTAAGGCTGGCTGCAATTTCAAATTGTACATGGTGTTTGTAAAATTTGACTTATCTCTCATAAATTATGGACTATTTTGTGATATAAATGTCATTAGTTATAAATCAGGCAAAATGTCCTTAGCTGCCCTGTAACAAAGAACAATAAATTTCTTTGAGTCCCAAAGTTTAAACATGAAGAAAGATACAATATCAACTCATCAGAACATTCACACCATTTCTTTTCCATGTGGTAGGATTACTTCTTTGGTAAAACTTTTGCTAAAACATTAACTTCTACCTGATCCAAAGAAATTAGCCTACGTATGTTGGACATGGTAGCAGTCCAGTTCACCAAATGATCCCAAGTGTTCTGTGGCCCTCTGTAGGTCATGGAAGGACACCTTAGAATTGGCAATGACTCTCTTCTCTCCTTGTCTCTTGTTTAACTGGATGAGAATAATACCATCCATCAAACATAATAGCTCAAGGACAAAATATACTTTGGAAACAAAATATAGATTTGGACCATTCTTTGTACCATAATAGGAAAGAAGCAGTAATAATGCCTGTGTAAGATTTTTCTCTCACGTTTAAGGGAATTTTTAACTAAAGAAGAGGACCTGAGTTGTGTTACCAACACATTGGATGGCTCAAAACTGCCTGTAACTGCAACACACATACACGTATGTATACACACACACACACACACACACACACACACACACATACATACTAAGGATGCATCTTTCTCAGAAATCTAAAATTTTTATCATTGTAACAACTTCTGGGGTGTGAGGTAGTGCTGTCTTTCTTTCTTTCTTTCTTTCTTTCTTTCTTTCTTCCTTTCTTCCTCTTTTTCCTTTTTGCGGTTGTTTTTCAAACCCTTTTGTTAGTGAAGTATAAAGTGAGAGTAAGTAGATTTTAATTGTTAGATATAATTTTTTTTAAGGATTATGTCTTCTTTTTTTGTATTTGTTTATTAGATAATTTCTTTATTTACATTTCAAATGTTATCCCCCTTCCTAGTTTCTCCTCTGAAAACTCCTATCCCGTTCCACCTCTCCCTGTCTCCATGAGGGTGTTCCCCCACTAACCCACTCCTGCTTCCCTAGCCTGGTATTCCCCGATACTGGGGTATCAAGCCTTTACAGGACCAAGGGCCTTTCCTCCCATTGATGTCCGACTAGGCTACGTATGCAGCTGGAGCCATGGGTCGCTCCATGTGTACTCTTTGGTTGGTGGCTTAGACCCTGGGGGGTCAGGGGAGTCTGGTTGGTTGATATTGTTGTTCCTCCCATGGGGCTGCAAACCCCTTTAGCTCCTTCAGTCCTTTCTCTAACTCCTCCATTGGGAACCCTGTGCTGAGTTCAATGGTTGGCTCTGGCAGAGTCTCTCAAGGGACAGCTATATCAGGCTCTTGTCAATAAGATTTAAATTTTAAAGTATTATTGCTCATAGTAAAGCAGAACATGTATTGGTCACTGTTTTCTCTATTTGAGGCTCCAAAATGGAAGAAAAGCAGGAAAAATAAATCTCTGCTTCTGATTTCAACCTTGAAGGAAAAGGGAAAAGAATAGAATGTCCCCTTTTCAGCGGAAGGGAGAGTTGAGGAAGCCCCACCCACCGTACATGGTTGTGACATGGGTAAGAGGTGGGTGTGCTGAATTTGGCATTCTCAGAGTGCCAACTGTGAAAGGTGGTGCAGACCATTAGTATCATAGTTCACTGGGTATCAACAAGTTTTCTTTTCCTTTGTAAGTGACTCAGAGGCAATCCAGGCTGGCAAACATTGGTATCCATTGTTAAAGATTTCTGTTGCTCTCAGCACCACTTTGTCTCTGCCTCATCCTGTCCCACCATTACGGAGTTTCAATAACATACAAAAGTTTTTCTCCAGCCTTCTAAGAACTTCACACTATTGGCATAAATTTCTGCCATATGCAAGCCATGCCAACACAGATTTATGCTTCTTTGAGAAGTTTCCTTTCATATAAGATAGAAAAAATTCTAAGTAAGAAAAAAAAGTACATTTCCACTATCTTTTATCCTGGGAGTGATTTGAGACTGGGCAAAATCAGAGATTTGACAATAAAAAAAATTCTTTTTGCTTTATGGTACCCAAAAGCCTAGAGACACATAAAATAATGTGTATTAGAGCCATACTGCCCTCTCTAGTACTGGGCATGTGAGACATTATTTTTATTACTACCACTCAGGTTGGAAGCCAGGACTGGAAATAAGGTGAGAAGCCATGATGTAAAGCTCAGTTATTACTGACTTCTGCCGTTTCCCAAGCACAGAAGCTTTTCAGGTCGCCAAAAACTTTTGATTAATTTTCATGGTCTAAAAACATTTCTTCTGAACAATTTGGTTCCAGTGTTTGCTTGTTTGGGAAAACAACAGACATTATTGAAAGGAACTTTTACATAGGTCTTTCCTATTTCATTTTTGCTGATGTCACTCAAGCAGAACTTGCCAACACATCTCTCAAGAACGAAGAAGAGGTAAGGGCAAAGCCTGTTCTTGGGTCACTTCCAGCTCATTGCATGTCACAACATTTCTTCTAGGTTACTGGACGAAATATATTTTTAAAGAATTTATTCTTTGTTTTTAGGGTGGTGTGTGTGTGTGTGTACATGTGTGTGTGTGTGCATGCATGTATGAGTGTAACTCCTTCAGAGGCCAGATAAAAACATCCCCTGGACCAAGAGTTATAGACAGTTATAAGATGCCCAGTGGGAGTGCTGGGAACCAAACTAGGGTCCTCTGCAAGAGCTGCCAGTTCTTCTAATCATTGAGCCATCTCTGCAGCCTCTTGACAAAATTAATTACATGCCACATTTACCTCGGAGAAGGCTTTCACCTCTATTGGTTCACAGTGGCCATATTTTATGCTGAAATGGAGGGGGTTACTATTGAGCAGCCAAAGGAAAATGAAATAGAGGAGAAATGCCAGCTTCTGAATGTTCTCACCTCACATTCCCCTCTTCTATACTTTTATAATGTTTTTCTTGTAATCAAACCAATAACCCACTCATCTGCTTTACCGAGACCAAGCTGTCTTACCCACATAATAATGTAATACATTAGAGAACAAGAATGAGAAGAGAAATTCATCAATGATTTGTTCATGGCAAAAATCAGACGCTGGTTTTCAGAAAGGACAAAAATTACTTCTTGTGGAGAAAGTTCCGTTATTAGGCTAACATTGTCTCCTCTGACCTTAAGACTATGTTACAAAGAGTAAAACCTACAAACCAAAATTAAGATGTTTTCAACTTCTTGCCCTATGATAGTACCCTTGAACATTGTCTTTCTTCTTACTACATGCAATATTTGGATTAATCCATCATATCTGGGAAGCAGGATGATGGCTTTTGTTTCTCACTATATGAAGTCTAAGGATTCAGGTCTCTTTTCATCTGGACACAAGGGACCCATAGAATAGGTCCTTGGGTTAGACCGAGTCTGTTACTGTCTCCATTCTTACGTAACAGTTTGATGTGTGGTCTGCATCTGCCATGTAATCACAAAGACAGAAAGCAGACCTGAAGCCCTTGTGTCAAAACCATCAGAAAAATATATTTGCCCATATTTGTCAGCTGAAATACAGTCTCTCATTCAATGGCTTACTTCTAGTTTTCTCAAATCTCATGGGGGCTGGGGGATGGAGCTTGCATATATGTGCTAAGTGAAAAATCAGTGTACAAACTAAGCCTCTGAGGTGATTTGGAAAGTGTGGTGTTTTGTTCCTCAGAATTCACTGTGCTATGAAGATTGTTATGAGTGTTGAAATGTCACTGAGCAATTCTATTCTTGTGTATGAGTGGTGTGTGTATGTGTGTTTGTAGGGTTTTCATGAATGTGCTTACCCAAGCTTATGTGTGTTTATAAATTAGGGGCCAACTTCAAGTGTCTTCCTCTGTAGCTCTTCAGTTTATTTCATGAGATAGTTTTTATTTTATTGAACCTCACTCTTTGACCATATTTGTTGGCCCCTGAGTTTTTTAGATCTACCTGTTTCTGCTTCTAACCTGGCACTGGGATTAAGACATGCCATTTCCCACCCAGATTATTTTTCCTTTACTGAATAACCATTTTTTTCTCACATAGAGGATCCAGATTACAGTTTTCTCTCCTTCTGCTCCTCCCAGTTCTTCCCCTCCTCCCCCTACCCAATTCAGATCCACTCCCTTTCTGTCTCTAATTAGAAGCAAACAGGCTTCTAAGGGACAACAACTTTATATAATATATATTACACCAGAATGGGACAAAACATACAGAAAGAAAAGTCCAATAGAAGTCCCAAGAAACAGAAACCCACTTATTTGCAAATTCAGGAATCCCGTCACAAACACACTAATCTGGAAGCCATAATATACACACAGAGGACCTGGTACAGACCCATGCAGGCCCTGTGTATGCTGCTTTAGACTTTGTGAGTTCACATGGACTTTATTCATATTGTTTTAGAGGGCCTTGTTTTCCTGGTGTCCTATCCACTCTTGTCTCTTTCTTACACTCTTTCTGCCTCCTCTTCTATGGGGTTTCCTGAATCCTGAGGAGAGGGATTTGATGGAGACATCCTGTTTATGGCACAGTGTTCCAAAGTCTCTCATTCTCTGCATGTCTGGTTGTGGGTCTTGGTATTTGTTCCCATCTGCTGCAGGAGGAAAGGTTCTGTGATGGTTGAGTAAGGTACTGATCTACGAGTGTATCAGAATGCCATTGTATGTCATATTACAGATCTCTCTCTCTCCCTCTCTCAGAACAATAGTATTTTATTTTACTGTAAGTCTCTGAATTAGCTAGTTTCAGGTTCTTGGTCACCCAAGCAAAGTTGAGAATAAGTGTCATCTCATGGAGTGATCCTTAAGTCCTTAAATTGGTTGGTTACTCCCATAAGCTTTGTGCCACTGTTACATTAGTGTAACTATGAGGTTGAATATTATTGTAGAGCCAAGGGTTTACAGCAGGGTTGGTGTCTACATTTCTTTCTTTCTTTCTTTCTTTCTTTCTTTCTTTCTTTCTTTCTTT
>JADRCH010000162.1:1881920-1909420 GCA_019843965.1 Rhynchomys soricoides
TTTCTTTCTTTCTTTCTTTCTTTCTTTCTTTCTTTCTTTCTTTCTTTCTTTCTTTCTTTCTTTCTTTTTGGTATCATACAGGTACCTTCCTGTACCAAAGATGCTAGAACATAGGGGTGAAGGCTCTATGTAGACACCAGCTTGATTTCTCCATGTTCATGGAGTTATTTGTGTGTTATGTTCTACAGTGGGGTCTTGCTGTCAGCTTGTGGAAAGTAACCTATAGTTTAGGCATCAGCTTGGGCTGTTTCGGGATCCCTGTGGTACCACTTTGGCCAACTACTCAATTAGATGTAATCCTAGTTTCTTTCTTTATTCCTAATTTCTGTGGTTCTGTAGATTTTTGTTCGGTTAATATTCATATATAAGCAAATGCATACTATAGTTCTCTTTCTTTCTCTGGGTTATCTCACTCAGGATGATTTTTTCCCTAGTTCCATCTATGTACCTGAGAGTTTCATGATTTTGTTTATTTTAATGGCTAAGTAAAACTCCGTTGTGTAAATCTACTGCAATTACTTTTATCCATTCTGCTAAGGGACAGCTAAGATGTTTCCAGTTTCTGGTTAGTATGAATAGAGCAGCAATGAACACAGTTGAACAAGAGAATGAAGCTCCTTGTGGGTATATGCTTAAGAATGATGAGGTACGTCGATTCCCATTTCCCTTACAAGCCACCACACAGATTTTCTTAGTGGATGTACATGATTGTGCATGGGTGAATGTTTCCCTAGCTCTACATCTTCACCATCATGATCTGCCATTTGTGTTATTGATCTTAGCCATTCTGATAGGTATAAGATGAAAGTTCAAAGTTGTTTTTATTTTACATATTTTGAATATTATTTCTCTATTAGATGTATAGTTGGTAAAAACCTTTTCTCATCCTGCAGGCATGTCAGCATGCCTTAGTCAACATGTCAGTATCCTTTGCAGTTTCATCAGGTCCCATTTATAAATTGTTGATCTTAGTGCCTGTGCTACTGGTGTTCTGTTCAAGAAATTGTCTCCTTTGCCAATAAGTTTAAAGCTATTCCCCACTTTATCCTTTATCAAGTTCATTGTACCTGATTTTATGTTGAGGTCTTTGGTGAATTTAGAGTTGAGGTTTGTTCAGGGTGATAAGTATGGCTCTCTTTTCCTTCTTCTATATGTAGACATCCAGTTGTTGAAGGTGCTGGCTTTTTTCTAGTGTGTATTTTTGGCTTCTTCATAAAACAAAACAAAACAAAACAGGTATCCTTCTGTTTGTGGACTTATGCTTGCATCTTGGTTGATTCCATGGATCAGTGTTTCTGGTTCTGTGCCAATAGCAGCTGTTTTCATTACTATAGCTCTATTACACAACTTTAAGTTGGGTATAGTACTACCTCCTGCAGATATTTTATTGTTCTGGATGGTTTCGGCTATCCTGGTTTTTTTGTTGTTGTTTGTTTTTTGTTTTGCTTTTGTTGGTTTGTTTGTTTGCTTCCACATGAACACTGTTCTGAGAAGAATTGTTATTTTGGGGGGAGGGATTGGATGGACATTTCATTGAATGTGTAGATTGCTTTTGGTTGGATAGCCATATTTAACTGTGTTAATTCTATCAATCTGTGAGCATGGGAGATCTTTCCATCTTCTAATATCTTCTTCATGCTCTTTCTTCATTGTCTTAAAACATTTACCATACAAGTCTCTCACTTCCTTGGTTAGAGTTACTCCAGGATATTTTATATTTTTGAAGCTATGGTGAAAGATTTTTTTCTTAGTCTATCTTTTTGTTTTTAATGTAGGAGGGCTATTGATTTTAGTCTGGGCTTGCTTTTAAGGTTTTTGTTGAGAAGTTGGGTATTAGTATATTATTCAGGCTATCTTTACAAGTTACTTATTCTTTTTCACCCTTGTAATATCCTTCCTTTCTTCTGTATGTTTATTGTTTTTGTTTATTTGTTTGTTTTATCATTATGTGCTGTGGAGACTTTTTTTTTCTGTACCAGTATATTTAGTGTTGTTTGTTTCCTGTACCTTAATAAACATCTCCATTTTAAGGTTAGAGAAATTTCCTTGTATTTCTTTGCATTTAACCTGAATTTTTCTTCTTCCTCTGTTCCTTTTATTCTTAGATTTGGCCTTTTTATACTGTTACAGAGATTCTGGATTTGGGAAGGGGGAACAGGAGTTTTTTAGATTGAACATTTTCTTTGACCAAGGTATCCATTTCTTCTACCATATCTTCAGTGCCCAGGACTCTCTCTTCCATCTCTTGAATTCTGTTGGTGAAGCTTGCCTCTGTTGCTGTTCGAATGCCTACGTTATTCATATTCAAGATTTCAGTTTCCAGATTTCTCTTAGTTTGTGTTTTCTTTATTGATTAGATTTTTATTTTCAGGTCTTCAACTGCTTAATCCATTTTCTCTCACTGTTAATTTGTGTTTTTATGGATTTATTTAAGAAATACATCTGTTTCCTCTTGAAGGATCTCTATCATATTCCTAAAGGCTATTTTAAGGCATTTTTCTTGTAGTTTAGTCATGTTCTAATACTCAGTGCCTGCTGTGGTTCTGGTGGAGACATATTGTCTTGGCTGTTGCTGTGTTTTTATGCTGTCATCTGAGATTGGGAAAACTGTAATTCTATAAAACTGTAATTCTGGGCGCTAATATCTGGTCTTGTATTTGTTGTATAGGGTGTTTTATTCATGGGTTTTGTTGCCCTGTCTTGTTCTTTTGAGAATGTGGTCACTATGCATTGCCTGGTAGGAAAATCTTCTTCTAAGATCTTGATTTGGGATCTACTGGGAGCGATTTCCTTCTTCTAATGCATATTGTAATGAATATGGTGGCTTAGCTCTCTTTTCAAGATTTGACTTCATTTACTTTGGATACACACATACAGAAATGGCAAAAACTTTGTCTCTATTTGTAACATTTATTAAACTTCCAGCTTACTTTTTATATTTACTATGCTGATTTACTATCCCACAGCAGTGTGTAATGGTTCATTTCCCATATCCACATTTCCCACAACTTTGTATATTTTCTTTTCTATATTTTGAGAAAAATCATTGTGGTACCTCTTTGTTCTTGCTCTCTCTCTCTCTCTCTCTCTCTCACACACACACATATATATATGTGTGCGTGTGTGTGTGTGTGTGTGTAACATTATGTGTTATAAAGGATACTATATACAGTCTAACATATATTAGAATATATATTATTTTTATTTCAAGAAGATTAATTTTTAAAAGTATTTTGGAGGCTAAGAACTGGTTTGATATATGAACATTTTATATATATATATATTTTTTTTCTTAATCTATATCTCTCTACATATAGTCTCTTTTCTAATATCTATCTATCTATCTATATATATATATTAGAAAATATACATACATACATAATATATACATATATATATGAATTAGGGGAAGATCCTGTGGATCATTTAGCTTTTGGCTGTTATCCATGCTTCCCCATTTGAAAAGGTTACAAAAGCATCCCCATCCCAAAAACTCAGATACACATACGGCATGATCTCATGGGTGATGGTTTGTCAGATCAATCTGACTGGAGTCATGAGGAGCAAGCAAAAGTGAATCCCTCTATGACTGACCCCTGACTTAAAAATACCTGATCAAATGGTAATGCCTTCTATAGCCACCTAACATGTTTCACAGTCACTTAAATTTGTTCTCTTTCCTGGAGAAACTCGAATGACTGAGAAGCACCTAAAGAAATGTTCAACATCCTTAGTCATCAGGGAAATGCAAAAATGCAAAACAACCCTGAGATTCCACCTCACATCAGTCTAAATGGCTAAGATCAAAAACTCAGGTGTTAACAGATGTTGGGGAGGATGTAGAGAAAGAGGAACACTCCTCCATTGCTGGTGGGAATGCAAACTGATATAACCTCTCTGGAAATCAGTTTGGTGGACCCTCAGAAAAATGAACATAATACTACCTGAGGACCCAGCTATTCCACTCCTGGACATGTATCCAGAAGATGCTCCAACATGTAATGAAGACACATGCTCCACTATGTTCATAGCAGCCATATTTATAATAGCAAGAAACTGGAAACAACCCAGATGCCCCTCAACTGAGGAACAAATACAGAAAATGTGGTACATTTACACAATGGAATACTACTCAGCTATTAAAAACAATGACTTCATGAAATTCTTAGGCAAATGGATGGAACTTGAAAATATCATCCTGAGCAAGGTAACGCAGTCACAAAAGAATGAACACAGTATGTACTCACTGATATGTGGTTATTAGCCCGAAAGTTCGGAATACACAAAAGTCACTTCACATCAACCCTAGGGCTGAGTGTGACGTCCCAGATGGAGGAGTTGGAGAAGGGACTGAAGGAGCTGAGGGAGTTTGCAGCCCCATGGAGGGAGCAACAGTGTCAACTGGCCTGACCCCTGAATGCTCCCAGAAACTGGATCACCAACCAAAGAACACACATGGAGGGACCCATCGTGCTGGCCATAAAAGTGGTAGAGGAGGGTCTTGTTAGCCATCGGGGAAGGAGAGGCCCTTGGACCAGAGGGTGTTAGATACCCCAGTATAGGAGAATGCCAAGGAGGGAAGACGAGAATGGGTGGGTGGGAGGGTGGGGAAATACCCCCATAGAGGGAGGGGTTGGGGGAGGAAATAGGGAGGTTCCAAAGGGGAAATCTGGAAAGGGCAAAACATTTGAAATGTAAATAAAGTATCAAAAAAAAAAAAAGAACAAAAATCTTGTTCTGTTTTATCTATAGTGTAGGAAAGGACCCTTTAAAATAAGCAAGCCGGGGCTAGGGACACAGTTCAGGGGCATATGTTTTCCTCTCACCACAAGTCCCTGGAATCAGCCCTCAAGAGTGAAGAAAATAGGAAAAATGCCTGAAGTTACATCATCTAAAGACTGTACTTTCCATCCCAAGATCCTGTGATGGATAAACACTAATATACAGCTTTGAGTGAGGTGGTTTCTTTGCTGGCCAATGTCTGATCCCTGAGTCCATAAAGTTTGTCAACCTACCTAAAATACTCTCGTTATTTCATCCTGGCCTCTATGTTGAGATTCTGACCTCTCTCTCCTTTCCTTACCTTTCTTTTCTCCTTTTAAAATTCTCTTTAGAGAAAACTAAAAAGTGAAGAAAAGAAAGCCCTTCTTTAGTATTCTAAAATATATCCAGGAAAGCTGATCAAGCCCAGAGGCTTTTCCTTTAGATTTTCAAATAGTCATACAATTTCTTTACATCTTCTAAGCTATATGCATGTGACTTTAGTGTATGTGCTGTATACACAAAATCTGATAATGAAAATAACATTTCAGCATTTCAGCCCCTCTTACCTTAACTCTTTTGAAGCTCTTAAGTAAATGATCAGTATGTTTAGTGAATGTAAAAGAAACAACCTTGTGCATGTCTTAACAACCATATATCAAAGCAGTTCTTAGCCCCCCGAAATGCTTTTCAAAATTAAGCTTCTTAAAATAAAAACTAATTGCATACTTTAATTTCAGTAAGCATTCTTAAAAGAGATTGCCTACAAATCACTGTTCATTCTAATTTAACACTTATTTTTGACTCCTTTGTCCTTTAGGCATTGTTTTCTCAGGCAAGTGTCTTGAAGACATGTCACTTGGCAAACAAAGTTAGCTCTGTAAAAAAAAACAAAAAACCTGTATTTTATAAATTCATTTTTTTCAAAATCTTTTTCAACATTTGTTCTCAGACACAAAAGATAGAGCAATGACATAAAATAATATATTGCTCCTGGGAGAATTACTCTTTATCCATTAGACATTCATCAAATGCTATTAAGCATTTAAAAATGCAAAAAGCACAGCTAGGCTATGACAAAGGCATTCATATAATTAGCAGAATGAGTATAATGACTTGAAAAAATAGTCTCCATAAAGAGAAAGATGAAAGTATCTGGGGAAGTATAAAAGACTGGGATAATTATTTTTCCCCTCAACCATCCTGTTTTGAACAGAATGGTGTTCAAACAAATCCCAAACGGATCATATCAGAATACTGACATATCAAAGTGTCATCTTGTGGACTCTAGCAGCCTTAGTGACACAGAAATCCTGGATCAAAAAATATTGGTATTTGAAGTAAATATTTCTCAGCTACAAGTTTGAATGCCAGTAAGAATAATTCCAGTAAATTCATATTCTAGGGCAGAGTGGGAAAGCAAAGCAACAAAAGTGCTGATTGGAGAGGAAGGAAGCAAGGAGAAAGGCTAAGATTGTTCTTCAGAGAATACAGTAATGTTCTTCTCCAAAGGAATCATGATCCTCTTTTGAAAACGGTTTAAAGATCCTGTTTTAAGATGTCCCATGTCAGTTCTTTTCTATTCTCCCAAAATTGCACAATACTGTGTATTGTTTAGGTTTATTTATCAATGTATTTCCCCCCAGAAACTCAAGAGTTCATTCTATTTCCTTTATTTCTTACCTCTTCAGAAGAAAAATGGATATTACCACTCCAAAAATGTACAAAGTTATCTAGCTTAGGAAAATGCTATTCCTCTATAAAATTCTACATTAAGGAGAGATTTGGGTAGAAAGAAAGACAATACTTGGGGTATTTTCTATTAGCCACATGGAATTGCCAAAAGTATATATTTCCGTACATTTTGGTTATATAAGACTTGTTAAAAAATGCACAAAGAATCCACAAATAAAGTAAAAATAAAATTGGCTTTATCAAAATTAAAAACATTTCTATGTTAAGTACACTGTTACGAATGTGAAAATAGGAGTCTTGCTTGAGCGGGTCTTATCAGTGGCTGCTAGAGTAGAATTTGGAAATACTGAACATCTAGTTGTCTTCAAATTGTAAACCACAGGATGAGTATTCAGTGGGCATGAGAGATTGAGAACATTCTACCACACCATAAACCCTGGTGTAGATCACTCCCTTTTCTGTGGATTGAAGCCAGAGAGCACAATGAGTACAAGAATTCCTCAAAGAAAGTGGCGTGGTGAATCATAAATTCTAGACAAACTCAGAAGGGAACTCAGGAAATGACTTCAACCCTGAGATTTCCTTGGAAGCAGAACCCATAGAACTTGTGGAAACTGTTGGAGATGAAATCGCGGACCTCGCCTGTGACTCTTCAGAGCCTGTGGTTGTGAACCTGACTCACAATGACTCTGTTGTGATTGTTGAAGAAAGGAGAAGGCCAAGGAGAAATGGGAGGAGGTTGCTCTAAGACCATGCTGACAGCTGTGTGGTGAGCAGTGATGATGAGGGACTGTCTAGGGACAAGATATGTATGTGACTACCATTCTCCTTGACGCACCAAGGATGATGGAGCTACTCGACTCAGGCCCTTGGGTACCGTCAGTTGTCTGATCTGCATGGACAGACACTCTAAGCATAGGCAAAATGGGCATCTCATCGTTTAAACAGAATGTGGCCAAGTCTTCTGTAGCCAGCGCCTCTGCAATTCCCTTAAGAATGCTAACACTTTCCCAACTTGTAGGAAAAAATCAGCCATAAACGGTACCACCCCATTTATATATGAAATGTTCACAACTGCTCAGGATAGACCAATGGACAGACAGCCGGGCTGGCTTTTCTGCATGGTATCTGCCTCCAGTTTCTTGAGCTCAAAAAGACTTTCAAAATCAATGTCTGATGTAAACTGGTCTTTTGCTTTCCAACCTTTTAGTTCCTTTTGTTATCTCTAGTTGGATGCTATGGAGCATGGCCCAGGGATCCTCCCAGCTCAGCTCAGCATCTCTGCCCCTCTGGGTGGTCTGAGCCCAAAGTAGGAAAAAAGGAGTCAGGTATATTGGAATTGAGCATCATGGGTCTAGCCTCTTTATGGAGCTTATATGTTGACCAACATATAAGTTTCCCTGTTGGGAAAGTTTGCCCCAGCTCTTGTGGATGCAGAACCTTCCCAAGACACCTGCCAGTTAGCTGTTCTGCCTGCCAAACAGTGACCTGACCAGACAGTCCAAATAGCCCAAGGATATCAGTACATAAACTGCACATAAAAAGCCTAGCTGGTGGACTTTTAGTTTTCCTTCCCATGAGAGTAGAGGTGACCTATGATTCTACCTGAAACTTATTATTGGTGTGCAGTGCTTTCTACAAATCAAGAGACTCTGCAGGGTAATCCTGTTTCCTAAGGATGAGAAAGTGCAATAAAGCCTGTTCTTTGCCTGCTCTTCAGCAATCTGGACGATGTAGCACTTCTAGTATCCTCAGCCCAGTGTTGTCTATGGGAGCAGTGCCCATCCCATCCCATCTCTATTCACAAACTGTTCTCAGGAACCCTACCCAGGCTCCAAAGTTCTTTGCCTGGCACAGAACTTTCAAGGCTAATAGGACAAGCAAGTGTTTGAGTGTCCTCTCTTTTTTGCTAAGATGTGTCCTGTGTTGTCTACAATGCCCTCCAACCCTCAGTTTCTTAGTTCCCACTGTCTAATGTCTGTCCAAGCATAGATATCAGGAGGTGGTAGCAGTAACAAGGGCCTTGTCAGCTGTTCACTGACATGCTTTTGCCTAGTCACTGTTGCGCATGTGTCAGAGGTGTTGCAGTACTCAACTTACCACTGCCCTGGCTTTCCTACACCCCTTGAGTAGACAGATATTTCCAAAGCTGCTCTTCTAGCCAGTGGAGCTTTGATCCTCTGGACTTTTGACTGCTCAGTAGGTTTTGGTCAGCAAACATGGTGGGTGCCTCTTCCTCCCAGTGGACAACAATCTCTGCTCCACTCTCTGTGTGTGGGAGCCTTTGGTGCTCTCGGAGACAGTGAGGTGGTAAATTGCCCCTGGGCAAACCAGGCACAGGGTGGCTTGTAGAGGATAGGCCTTGAATGCCAGCCTGCCTCCACCTCCACTGCCACACCACTTCCTCAGAGGGCTGCAGGCCAAACCAATAGCCTTTTTGTGTGAAGCATCATTGAGGTTGGGGAAAGGACCACCTGAGCTTTGCTAGCAATAACTGACTCTCAGTTTATTGTTCTGAAGGAGCAGAGACTCAGCACAGAATTCACTTTAAATGGAGCTGAAGGAGTATCCCTCCTCCACGTGAAAAGAAAATAGTTTTATTCTTCATTCTGACTTTTTAACTATTTGACCTCTGTTAGTTTGAGTGAACTAACTGAAACAGAATTAATAGGAAAAGGTTAGTATAGAAAAGATTTTATTTCCTTTTTCATTAGTGTACATAGTTTAACTCTTTTATTTGTTACATTTAAACTATACTCGTGAGTATCAGTCTGTTTTGGACTAGTATTAAAGATGGAAATAAAACAATTTGAACTAAATAGAAAAAAAAAAAGAATGTGAAATTCTTTTCCATATTTTTCCATATTTTCCAGTATTGTCCATAGGAAAAATACTCCCACATCAAATATCCAGTAATTGATTGTATCACAATACATAAAGAATATTTGCCATGAGGTGATGTAGGTATGGGAGAGATGCCCCCTATACTCTCTCACCCCTACACACCTGCAGCAGGCAGAGATTGACCCCAAGGTCATAAAATGGCAAGAGCTGGCCCTATCTCTCACTGACAGAAGCACTCAGGTGAGCAACCCCTGAATGTCACCTGGGCAGCACAGTAGAGCTGTATGGGCATAGATGAACCCGACTCTAGTTGGGGAGAGTAGACTAGGAGAGCTGGCTGCTGCTTTGGGTGAACTTACTGGTGCAGTGTGGGAGAGCTTGCCCTGGTCATGTGGATGCAGGAGAGCTGACAGACTGACCACCTACCACCCAGGCCCAGATCCAGATGGCCCACCCCAAAATCTACCCCATCTGTGAACTGTTGGAGCATATGAAGAGACTGGTCCTACAGAACCAAAGCTGCAGGATCTCCGTGACACAGCATAACAACAGGATATCTGAGAGGAATTCAGGTGATGATCTAGTATTGATAGTGTAGCAGAAGCCAGAGGCCTTGAACCAGACCTATGACTCATTGCAATGAACATTTGCAAGTAAAGATCAATGGATAAAATGGTATACTGTGAAATGCTGCAGCTTTCACACTGAAAGTATTTTGTTTTTTTGTTTTTTTTTAATTTAATTTTTTTATTTTCTTTTTGGGCACTTGCCCAAGGGGTGGGGAAGGATATGAAGGGCTGGGAGGATGAGTGTTATTGGGGTGCAACTGGGGTGTGAGTTTCACAAAGAATCAATAAAAAGGTTTTTTAAAAAAGAGTGAGATTCAAAAGCAAAAGGGAAAAATGAAGTAAAAACAAATGGCCCCAATAGATATTTATTAACAGAACATATAAAAATTAGAATAAAATATATGAAAGAAAGCTCACTCTGGTTAATCACTAGGGGAAAAAAGGGGAAGCCACACAGAAATACCATTTCTGACTCACTAGAATGATTACGTCAAACATGATAGCTCTGTGACAAAGTCTGGACAGTTTGTTGTCTTTTTTCATCTGATGTTGAAACTTAATACAACACAGTCACTCTGGCAGTTTCCAATCTTTAACATATTTACTATTGAGTAGAGAATTTTCCAGATATCTATATAAAAGAAATGATGTGCAAACCCTCAAAGTTGGGAATACAATATTAATAAGACATCCAAGAGAGTTGAAAAAATTCCAGGGCTCATCCATTAATGAATAGACAAATGGAGGCAGTGGGATATAATCAGCCTTACAAATGAACATAGTTCTGATGCATACTGAAGCACGGGCAAGACCTAGAATCATCGTGCTAGGGGCGAGAAATTGGCCACAAAGGAATGTATTGTGTGAGCCCATCCATGAAACATGTAAATACTCAAACTAGGAGACAGAAATGTCTTCAGTGATTGTTTTAGCCCGTAGCGTGGGGTTTACTGGAGGGCTGCTAATGCATCTAGAGTTCATATAGAGTGAAGAAAGCATTCCCTAATAGGTTATGGTAGTGCTCACTTAAATGTGAATATATTAAAACTCAAACAATTGGTTCATGTGTGGCATGATTTGTCTGTGATTTCTGCCTCAAGGTCCAGTATGAGGCCCTGTCCTGACTTTCCTTGATGGTGGACTGTGAACTGGAAGAGAAAGCCAGGGAAATTCTGTCTTTCCAAGCTTTTATTTTTTTTTTGGGGGGGGGGTAAGGCTATTTTATCAAATCCACAGAGAGGACACTGGAATGCCAGTCAATCTTTATAACCTGTTGTTTAGTACACAGAACTTAATTAGTACTGCAGATGTGTGCATGAGTATAGGACCAGCCACTGGAGCATGCACAGCTTACTACTGGCCACATCCCTGTGAGGATCTACATATATTCAGCATTTGTCTTTCTGGGTGTGTTTGCCCTACTCATTATGATTATTTCTTGTTTCATCTACTTATCTTCAGATTTCATACTTACATTTTCTTTATAACTGAATAAAATTTTATTGTGTACAGATATTACATTTTCATTATCTATTTATCAAGCAATGTATGTTTCCATTGTCTAGTTATTGTGACTAGAGCAGCAATGAACATGGATGAGGAACTATCCCTGTGCTAAGCTGGGTTATATGGCAGTTTCATTTCTAATGTTTAGAGGAACCTCCACATTGATTTCCACAGTGGCTGCAATCAGAACTTTGCATATATATACACACACATATATATACAAATATATGTATATATATATATATATATATATATATACATATATTTGTTTTTTAAGAATACAGAAAAATCTTATGAATAGCATAAATAAGCAGAGCATTTTGATAATACAAACTAGAAGAATGTGACATTAACAAAGAGCATGTCAAACAGCCCCACCAAAATTTGAATTTATCTCATATCTGCACTTTCAAATATTTTTTTAAAAAATGTAGAAATCATTTTATTGGCTCACTTCTTTAATCCCAGCTCTTGGGAGGCAGAGGCAGGTGGATTTCTGAGTTCGAGGCCAGCCTGGGCTACAGAGTGAGTTTCAGGACAGCCAGGGATACACAGAGAAACCCTGTCTCAAAAAACCAAAAAAAAAAAAAATTAAAATTTAATTTTTTTTTACTTATTCACTTTATGTCCTGCTCACTTTCCCCCTCCCAGTAACTCCTCCCACAATCCTTCCCCCATTCTCCCTCCTCTTCTCCTCTGACCTGGTGGTGGCCCCCCTGGGTATCCCCTCAACCCTGGCACTTCAAGTCTCTGTGAGGCTAGGTGCTTCTTCTCACACTGAGACCAGACAAAGCAGCCTAGTTAGTAGAACATATCCCAATATAGGCAACAGCTTTGGGGATAGCCAACATTCTAGTTGCTTAGGATCCACATGAAGGCCAAGCTGGACATCTTCTGTATATGAGTGGGGAGGCCTAGCTCCAGCCTGTGTATGTTCTCTTTTTCGTGGCTCAGACACTGAGAGCTCCAAGGGTTCAGGTTAGTTGACTCTGTTGGTCTTCCTGTGGAGTTCTTATCTCCTTCAGGGCCCATAATCTTCCACGAGAATCTAAGGATCTCCAAGGTCTATCCACTGTTTGGCTGTGGGTGTCTGCATGTGTCTACGTCAGCTGCTGGGTGGAGCCTCTCAGAGGACAGCATGCTCCTGTCTGCAAGCATAACAGAATATCATTATAGTGTTAGGGATTGGAACTTGCCCATGGGATGGGTCTTAAGTTGGGCTGGTTATTGATTGGCCATTCCCTCAGTTTCTGCTCCCTCCCCTGTGCCTGCATTACTTGTAGACAGGATAAAATTTGGGTAGAAAGTTTTGTGGGTGGGTTGATGTCTCTATAGCTCCACTGTGGTTCCTGACTGGCTTTAGGAGGTGGCCTCTTCAGGTTCCTTGTCCCCAATGCAGTGAGTCACAGCTCAGGTCATCCTCATTGGGTACATCTCTTATCCTAGATCTCTATCTAGTACCACTTCTTCACCCCTGTCAGTTGCACATTTCCATTCATCTTCAGGGTCATATAGCCATCTCTCCTGTCCTTCTCTACACCTGATCCTGAATACCTCATTTCCCTTCCCTCCCAGGTCCCTTTCTCCATCTGCCTCTTATGACCACTTTAATCCCCCTTCTAATTAAGATTCAAGCTTCTTCACTTAGGCATTTGTTCTTGTTTTGCTTCTTTGAGTCTGTGGAGTGTAGCAAAGGTATCTTGTATTTTATGGCTAATATCCATTTATAAGTGAGTGCATACCATGCATGTCCTTTTGGGGCTGTGTTATTCACAAGTTCCATCCATTTGTCTGCAAGGTTTATGAGGTCTTGGCTTTTAAAAGATGAATAGTATTTCATTGTCTAGATGTGCCACATTTTCTTTATCTACTCTTCAGTTGAAGGACATCTAGGTTGTTTCCAGTTTCTGGCTATTACAAATAAGGCTGCTATGAACATGTTTGAGCAAGTATCTTTGTGGGATGTTGGAGCATCTTTGGTGTATGCCCAGGAGTGGTATGGTTTGGTCTTGAGTTAGAACTATTCTCAGTTTTTTGAGAAAAAATGCCAAATTGAATTGCAAAGTGGTTGTACTTGTTTGCACTCGCATCAGCAATAGAGGAGTGTTCCCCTTGGTCCACATCTTCACGAGCATGTGGTATCTCTTAAGTTTTTGATCTTAGCCATTCTGACTGGAGTGAGGTGAAATCTCAGGGTTCTTTTGATTTGCATTTCCCTGATAACTAAGAATGTTGAACATTTCTTTAGGTGCTTCTCTGTCATTTGAGATTCCTCAGTTGAGAATTCTTTGTTTAGCTCTGTACCTCATTTTTAAATTGGATTATTTGGTCTGGTGGGGTCTAACTTCTTGAGATCTATATAAAATTTGGATATTAGCCCCCTGTCAGATGTAGGGTTAGTGAAGATCGTTTTCTAATCTGTGAACTGACAATTTGTCCTATTGACAGTCTTTTGTCTTACAGAAGCTTTGCAGTTTCATGAGGTTCCATTTATCAATTGTTGATCTTAGATCCTGAGCCATTGGTGTTCTGTTCAGGAACTTGTCTCCTCTATCAATAAGTGCTAGGGTATTTCCCACTTTATCTTCTATGAGATTTAGTATTTCCCGTTTTATGTCAAGGTTCCTGATCCACTTAGACTTGAGATTTGTGCAGGGTGATAAATATGGATTTATTTCCATTCGTCTACATTTAGTCATCCAGTTAGTCCAGCACTATTTGTTGAAGTTGGTTTTAGTTTTTACATTGTATGATTTTGAGTTCTTTATCAAAAATCAAGTGTCATAGGTGTATGGGTTTCTTTATGGTCTTCAATTTGATTCCATTGATCAATGTACCTGTTTCTGTACCAATACCATGCAGATTTTACCACTATTGCTGTGTAGTATGGCTTAAGGTCAGGGATGTTTCTAATGTATACAGGTATTTAATAACATAGAGAGTGGAAGTTTAGAACTAATTTGCTTTTCATGACTTCTCAACAATGTCAAACACTGATGTGTATCTGTAAATTATTCCAGCATCGTATAATATGGATTGAACAAACCCAGGTGGATTAATTTTTAAAACATCTGTGCTCATCCCTATTTATTCATCTCATTATTAAGGGCAGCTCTTAGATTCTTTGTGTTCATATTTACACTCATGGACAAATTCTTTTGAGTTTAAATGACAGCTAGAACAGAATTTGATATTTTTAACAACAATAACAACAGCAAAACAACTTTGCTTTGACTCACTGGGTTGACAGTTCTTTTGTTGTTGTTTGCTTGTTTTTCCTTTTTGTTGTAGTTGTTTACTCTGCTTTAAATTTAACATTAAAGATTCATGTCTTTAAAGAAAAGATTTTTCCCTGGAAATATGGCTCATTTTCTCCTTTTCTTATTTAAGGGTTTCACTGTAACATAAGTGTTAGGTTTGTATTATTCTCTCCTTTGTAGTTTTTACTTGTTTCTCATTATCTAAATATAATATAATATAATGTGATAATATAAATATCACACTGAAATTCTTATTTGAAGAAATTATACAAGACAGAATTTTAATCACAGTGATTCTGAAAATTGGAAATAAAAGAATTAACAAAAGGGCAGCAATAGATGCATCTGCTGGGAGGTGGAGTCTCTGTTGGTCACAAAGGCAATAAAGATTGGTGGTTAAAAGCAGAGGACTATGAATCCATAAAAGATCTGATACATTAACTTATGACACACATGGAAATCCCTCTATTGGATGTCCATGGAAACCCTTCCCTCATTTGCTACACTCAATCCTGTTCCAAACATGAAGATAGATAATTGTTTGATAATGATCAAATCCATTGCTTAATTAATACATTAGAACTTCCAAACATTGCATGCTCTTGTGTTTCCCTTTCCTTTTAAAATATTTTAATGACTAATCACAATGACAATTTGCCATCTACTAATTTAGTAGACTGTCTAATAAACAGAGGGTACTACTCTCAAATGCAATATGTCATTCAATCAATGCAATCATCTCATGATTTCAAAATTGTCTTTGTAATTTGTATCAGTCTCATGAAAACTGCTTTAAATTATAGATCCAGAGAGTGTATATTCTGAATGTGTACTTTGAAATTAGAATAAGTATCCAATTCCTTGAAAAAAAAAAAACAAATGGAAAAAACTGCTGATTGTGCTTTATCTCCTTTAAAAACAAATGAGTACATTTTGTCTTAACTGCTCTGTACTTGGCATCTATTATCATGTTGAGTACACTATCATTACATATTATTTTTCTGTGCTTTCTCCCTTACATTTCCCCCCTCTATTGGAAGCCAGCTCCCAAACGTTTACCACGACGCAGAATTAAGTTCTCTAAGACAATGGAATTCCTTATTCCACGCTGTTTTTCCTAGTAGTCCAGCTCTTCTTGCTGTTCTCTGTTGGTAAATAGCTATTGCTATCACAGAACTATATGAATTTCTGGGTCAGTTGTCTTTTTATGACTATAGTAAAATACCCATGATAAAAACTTATGAAGAGGAAAGATTGTTTGTTTGTTTATTTATTTATTTATTTATTTATTTATTGTTTTCCTACTTTATTTACATTTCAAATGTTTCCCCCTTTCCAGATCTCTCCTTTGGAACCTCCCCATTCCCTCCACCTTCCTCCTGCCTCTATGGGGATATTTTCCAACCCACCTCCCCACCACACACCCCACCCACTCTCGTCTTCCGTCCTTGACATTCTCCTATACTGGAGGATATAACACCCTCAGGCCCAAGGGCCTCTCCTCCCCCTGACGGGTAACAAGACCCTCCTCTTCAGTCTTTGTGGCCAGCACTATGGGTCCCTCCATGTGTATTCTTTACTTGGTGGATCATTCTCCAGAAGAATGGGGGGTCAGGCCAGTTGCCAGTGTTGCTACCTCCCTGGGGCTGCAAACTTCCTCAGCTCCTTCAGTCCTTTCTCCAAGCCCTCCATCTGGGACCTCGTACTCAGTATTACTGTTCCTGTGAAGTGACTCTTGGGTATTTCAAACTTTTAGGCTAATAACCACTTAACAGTGAGTACATACCATGTTCATTCTTTTGTGACTGCGTTACCTGGCTCAGAATGATGTTTTCAAGATCCATTCATTTGTCTACGAATTTCATGAAGTCATTGTTTTACTAGCAGAGTAGTATCCCATTGTATAAATGTACCACATTTTCTGTATCCATTCCTCTGTGGAGGGACATCTGGGTTGTTTCCAGCTTCTGGCTATTATAAATATGGCTGCTATGAACATAGTGGAACATGTGCTTTTATTACATGTTGGAGCATCTTCTGGGTATATGCCCAGGAGTGGAATAGCTGGGTTGTCAGGTAGTATTATGCCCAATTTTCTGAGAGTCCGCCAAACTGATTTCCAGAGAGGTTGTATCAATTTGCATTCCTACAAGCAATGGAGGAGTGTTCCTCTTTCTCCACATCCTCGCCAACATCTGCTGACACCTGAGTTTTTGATCTTAGTCATTCTGACTGGTGTGAGGTGGAATCTCAGGGTTGTTTTGATTTGCATTTCCCTGATGACTAAGGATGTTGAACATTTCTTTAGGTGCTTCTCGGCCATTCAAGTTTCCTCAGTTGAGAATTCTCTGTTTAGCTCACTTCCCCATTTTTTTATAGGGTTATTTGTATCTCTGGAGTCTAGCTTCTTGAGTTCTTTGTATACATTGGATATTAGCCCTCTATCAGATGTAGGATTGGTAAAGATCTTTTCCCAATCTGTAGGTTGCTGTTTTGCCCTAATTGCAGTGTCCTTTGCCTTACAGAAGCTTTGTAATTTTATGAGGTCCCATCTGTCAATTCTTGACCTTAGAGCACAAGCCATTGGTGTTCTGTTCAAGAACATTTCCCCTGTGCCCAAGTGTTCGAGACTCTTCCCTACTTTCTCTTCTATTAGATTCAGTGTATCTGGTTTTATGTGAAGGTCTGTGATCCACTTGGACTTGAGCTTTGAGCAGGAAGATAGGAATGGATCAATTCGCAATCTTCTACATGTAGACCGCCAGTTGATCCAGCACCATTTGTTGAAGATGCTGTCTTTTTTCCACTGTATGGTTTTAGCTCCTTTGTCGAAGATCAAGTGACCATATGTGTGTGGATACATTTCTGGGTCTTCGATTCCATTCCATTGATCAACCTGCTTGTCACTGTACCAATACCATGCAGTTTTATCACTACTGCTCTGTAGTACAGCTTGAGGTCAGGGAGGCTGATTCCCCCAGAAGACCTTTTATTGTTGAGGATAGTTTTTGCTATCCTGGGTTTTTTGTTATTCCATATGAATTTGAGAATTGCTCTTTCTAGGTCTACAAAGAATTGAGTTGGGATTTTGATGGGGATAGCATTGAATCTGTATATTGCTTTCGGCAGGATGGCCATTTTAACTACGTTAATCCTGCCAATCCATGAGCATGGGAGATCGTTTCATCTTCTGAGGTCTTCTTCGATTTCTCTCTTCAGAGCCTTGAAGTTCTTAAAAACAGAAATAGAAACAATAAAGAAATCACAAAGGGAGACAACCCTGGAATTAGAGATCATAGGAAAGAAATCAGGAGTCATAGATGCAAGAATCAACAACAGAATACAAGAGATGGAAGAGAGAATCTCAGTTGCAGAAGATACCATAGAAAACATGGACACAACAGTCAAAGAAAACACAAAATGCAAAAAGCTCCTAAACCAAAACATCCAAGATATCCGGGGTGCCATGAGAAGACAGAACCTGAGGATAATAGGTATAGAAGAGAGTGAAGACTCCCAATTTAAAGGACCAGTAAATATCTTCAACAAAATTATAGAAGAAAACTTCCCTAACCTAAAGAAAGAGGTGAACATAAATATACAAGAAGCCTATAGAACTCCAAATAGACTGGACCAGAAAAGAAATTCCTCCTGTCAAATTATAGTCAAAACACCAAATATACAAAACAAGGAAAGAATATTAAAAGCAGTAAGGGAAAAGGGGCAAGTAACATAAAGGCAGACCTATCAGAATTACACCAGACTTCTCACCAGAAGCTATGAAAGCTAGAAGATCCTGGGCAGAGCTCATACAGACTCTAAAAGAACACAAATGCCATCCCAGGCTGCTATACCCAGCAAAACTCTCAATAATCATACAGGGTGAAACCAAAATATTCTACGACAAATCCAAATTTGCACAGTATGTTTCCACAAACCCAGCCCTACAAAGAATAATACATGGGAAATGCCAACGCAAAGAGGGAAACTACACTCAAGAAAAAGAAAGAAAGTAATCTTTCAACAAATTCAAAAGAAGATAGCCACACAAACAATATAAACACGGTACCTTCTCCAAAATTGATCATATAATTGGTCACAAAACAAACCTCAACAGATATAAGAAGATTGAAATAATCCCATGTCTCCTATCAGATCACCACGGATTAAGGTTGGTCTTCAATGGCAACAACAACAGAAAGCCCACATACACATGGAAGCTGAACAATGTACTGCTTAATGATAAGTTGGTCAAGGAAGCAATAAAGAAGGAAATTAAAGACTTCCTAGAATTCAATGAAAATGAAAGTACAACTTACCCAAACCTATGGGACACAATGAAAGCAGTGTTAAGAGGAAAACTCATACCTCTGAATGCCTCCAAAAAGAAACTGGAGAGAGCATACACTAACAGCTTAACAGCACATCTGAAAGTTCTAGAACAAAAAGAAGCTAATATACCCAAGAGGAGTAGAAGGCAAGAAATAATCAAATTAAGGGCTGAAATCAACCAAGTGGAAACGAAAAGAACTATACAAAGAATCAACAAAACCAAGAGCTGGTTCTTTGAGAAAATCAACAAGATAGATAAACCCTTAGCCAGACTAACCAGAGGGCACAGAGACAGTATCCAAATTAACAAAATTAGAAATGAAAACAGAGATATAACAACAGACTCTGAGGAAATTAAAAAAATCATCAGATCCTACTATAAAAGCCTATATGCAACAAAATTGGAAAATGTGGAGGAAATGGACAAGATTCTAGACAGATACCAATTACCAAAGTTAAATCAGGATCAGATAAACCACCTAAACAGTCCCATAACCCCTAAAGAAATAGAAGCAGTCATTAAAAGTCTCCCAACCAAAAAAAGCCCAGGACCAGATGGGTTCAGTGCAGAATTCTATCAGACCTTCAAAGAAGACCCAATACCAATACTCTTGAAGCTATTTCATAAAATAGAAACAGAAGGAACACTACCCAATTCATTCTATGAGGCCACAGTTACACTGATACCAAAGCCCCACAAAGACCCAACAATAAAAGAAAACTTCAGACCATTTTCCCTTATGAATATTGATGCAAAAATACTCAATAAAATTCTTGCAAACTGAATCCAAGAACACATCAAGACAATCATTCACCATGATCAAGTAGGCTTCATCTCAGGGATGCAGGGGTGGTTCAATATCCGGAAATCCATTAATGTAATCCACTACATAAACAAACTCAAAGAAAAAAACCACATGGTCATCTCATTAGATGCTGAAAAAGAATTTGACAAAATTCAACATCCCTTCATAATAAAAGTCTTGGAAAGATCAGGAATTCAAGGACAGTACCTAAACATAGTAAAAGCAAAGAAGTGGCCAACATCAAACTCAATGGAGAGAAACTCGAAGCAATCCCACTAAAATCAGGGACTAGGGAAGGCTGCCCTTTCTCTCCCTATCTATTCAATATAGTACTTGAAGTTCTAGCTAAAGCAATCAGGCAGCAAAAGGAAATCAAAGGGATACAAATTGGAAAGGAAGAAATCAAAATATCACTATTTGCAGATGATATGATGGTATACTTAAGTGACCTGAAAAACTCCACCAGAGATCTGCTACAGCTGATACACAACTTCAGCAAAGTGGCTGGATACAAAATTTACTCAAGCAAATCAGTAGCCTTCCTACACTTGAAGGAGTGTGTAAACAGGCTGAGAAAGAAATTAGGGAAATGACACCCTTCACAATAGTCCCAAACAATATAAAATATCTTGGTGTGACTCTAACCAAACAAGTGAAAGATTGGTTTTTAGCTCCAAGTTTTAGAGATTCCAGTGTGTGATGTTTCTATAACTTGTGGACATGTGATAATAAAACACAATGTTGAGAGCATGTGTGCAGAGAACCTGGTCAACTCATTCATTTAAAGAGAGAAATCAAGAGAGGAGGGGAGGCAGACAGACAGATCCAAATTCCTTTTTAAAGCACAGTCCATATAACTTCCTTCTCCAGGCCATATGTCTTTAAGGTTCCAGGATTTTCTAACATAACCAAAGACTGGAGGCCAAGTCTTTAACATATAGGCCTTTGGAGGACACATTAAAAATATAGCATTCTGCCTCATACCCCTAGTGTTTAACACCACTTTCCATTACAAAATGTATACAGTTCATCACTAAAGTTTCAGCTGCTTCAGCTCTGTTTTCAAGTCCGATCTGAAATCTCTTCTGACACAAGGCAACCTCTGCTCAGAATTCTTATAATAACCAACAGTTACCATACTGACAAAACATGATGATGACACAAGTTCCAAAAGGAGGGGACAGAGCAGACAGTGATTAGACTAAGTAAAGGCTTTAACCCAGATGGACAGACAAATACTGAATTTTATGCCCAGCATCTGGGCCAAACCACACAACAGATTCCAAGTTCTGCTTTATGACTCGTTGGCTGAGTACCTCAAGGCTATGGCTCAGGATAGTTTCTGCCTTCCTTATAGTTGGTCCACATTCCTGGCATTCTTGTCTTCTTGAAATCTCCATCATAGCCTTGGCTTCTCTTCCCAGTTCCACTCATTACCCTGTCAGGTATCCCTGAGGGATTCTGATCCCAAACAGACACACACACACACACACACACACACACACACACACACACACAATGCCTGGCCTCTCAGGCTTTCACAGGTGGCTCTCTAAACATTATGATGCTTATATACTATATGGCCGCACAATCAGTACCACTGAGATGTAACCAGAGTCTCCCAGCCCTGTGGGCTATTCCTGAACTTACTCAAATCATGGCTGCTGTATCCCGAGTATCTTACTGGTTTCGAAGGGCCAAGGTGTGCAGGATGTCCCATGTTTTTCTTCTTAAAAGAATGATATGTCTGGTTCTAGAGGCATTGCAGGTGTGGCTGCTGTGTCACATGTGATTCAGTAGGTGCCAGAGAGAAGAGAGGCTATGTTTAAGCCTAGTGTTCTGACCTGTGAACATCTGAATGATTAGTAGCCTAACATTCCTTAAAAGAAAACATACCTGAGCAGAGCAACAGTCCAGTACCAGGTGCCCAAACAGAGAACTACTCTGAGACAACCACAAGTCCAGCATTGTGCAGGCCCTGATGGGCTCCCAGGCTGGGAGTGATTTGGAGACTAAAGGATCCCCATCTGGGACCACATCCACAGGAGGGAGGTAGCCAAAGAAAGATGGCATTTACATGGGGCCACTCAGATGGACTTGGGCAAGCCCAAGATGACCACCAGACCAGTGCCATGGGTACTAAATGAGGGGCTAGCCTGAGATGCCCATCAGTCTGGTGCTGTGTAACCTTAGGGGGGATCAGACTGGGCTCCAGATGACCTCTGCCCAGTGTCATAAAGCACAGGTGGGCATAGATAGATCTCCTGGGACCATTCCTGAGATGACTCCAGACACTGAGAGAACCCAGGCACCACTAGGAGGAGCAGGTGGATGGTGGAGAAATGGAGGAGAGGGAGAAGCAGAAGTACGTGGATGTGATGAGGAGGGGAAGAATTGGAGAATTGGGCATAGTGGGGGATAGCCTGATGTGAGTGGCCAGTGATGCCACCTGGAACCATGGTGGTGTCTTGGCCTGTGTTGCTACTAGGGACAACAACTGGGTCCATGGCTCTGCAGCAACAGGGGTCTATTACCACCAAAGGTCAGATGGACATCCTATCCTGAGACATATTGATGCCTGAGAGCTATGCAGAGCTGTCCCTATGCCTCATCTGGACATCCCAGGAGAGCTGGCCCTGAGGGCATGAGAGCAGAAGAGCTAACCTCACTCTTATCTAGCTGCAGTACTCCAGAGAGCAAGCCCAGCACATTGCATTGTGAGAATTGTGGGTAAACTGGCATCAAGGATATGAGTGTGTGGAACCTGGCCCTCGGATCATGAGAGCAGAAAAGCTGGCCCTGTCCCTCACCAGCTGCAGCAGTCAGGAGAGCCAGCCCTGTACCTCACCTGGGCAGCACAGAGAGCTGACCCTGGTAGCAGGATTAAGACAGTTCAAAGGATGTGAGCATGGCAAAGTTGGCCCTGCCACTTCTCTGCCTTGTGGTAACATAGCAAGGGAGAGATCTCCCCCTACACATATACCATATGCTCATTACAACCTACAGTAGGCAGGAGAGCTGGCCCTGGGGTCATCAGAGTGGGAGAACTGGCCATGCCACTCATTATCTGCAGGACTTGGGAAGGCAGGCCCTGCATCCTGCATGGACAACAGAGTAAAGCTGGCTATGGTTTCTGGGCATTACTGGTGAACCATCCCTGAGAGGAAAAGAGCCAGGAGAGCATCTGACCAGCTTAGATACCTCTCAGGCCTAGATCTAGGGCTTTGAATTGGCTCACCCCAACATCTACTCCATCCATGAACGGCTGGAGTGCATGAAGGGGCCAATCCTACAGATTCAAAACTACTGGATCTCCATGAAAAAAGGCAACAATAGTACATCGGACAGGAATTCAAGTGAAGTTACAGTCTTGATAGAATAGCCAGAGGCAGAGTCCTTATGCCAGACTTATCCACACTTCCTTGCCAAAAAATGTTCATTGCAATGAAAAGGAATAAAAGACATGATTGCTCATAGGTATGATGGAGGAGAAAGTTTATTATAGATATATAGGAGAGCTAGCCAGAGTCAGAGACATCTAACAGAGCCCAGAGTGGTCATAACCCTGAACCATCTGGGAGAGGGAGACGGTAATGGAGAAGGGAAAAGGAACCCAGACATACCAGTCAGGAAGCCTAAGGAGGGGAGGTAATCAAAATGTCTAGATTATATAAATAAGAACCTCTCAGGGGAGTGCAGCCTATTTGAGCCACAGGGCTGGAGAGTTCAGGGTAGGGGGCAGGATATCCCAGCCACACCTTGTAAATGTAGAAACTAAGGATACTAGAAGAACCTGGAGGCTAGGTACTCTTTGATATATTAGACACATCAGCCTTTTGTCCAAGGTTTGAAACTTAATAGTCAGTTCCCAATTACTTTTTAAATTTAGTCTGGTAGTGGTACCCGAGGATGAAGAATATTTATCTCATGTCTTGGAAACAAGGGAAAAAAAGAAAGACAGAAAGAGGGAGTACAACTGTGAAGGCCCAAGAGCCTTAGTCTCAGTTTCCATAAAGGTACACACACAGTGAGTGTCTTAGGGTTTTACTGCTGTGAACAGACACCATGACCAAGGCAACTCTTACATAGACAACATTTCATTAGGGCTGGCTTACAGGTTCAGAGGTGCAGTCCATTATCATCAAGGCAGGTACATGGCAGCATCTAGGAAGACATGGTGCAGGAGGAACGGAGAGTTCTGTATCATCATCTGAAGGCTGCTAGCAGAATACTGGCTTCCAGGCAGCTAGGATGAGGGTCTTAAAACCCATACCCACAGTAATATACCTACTCCAACAGGGCCATACCTTCTAATAGTGCCATTCCCTGGGCTGAGCATATGTAAACCATCACAGCAACCTAACCCTCAGCAAACTATCCTTTGTCCAACTGCAAAAGCATAATAAACTTAACTGGGTGAGGTTTTGCCCTGAGGCCACCACTCCATTAACTCCATTTAATATTTTTGAGCATAGGATTTAGTACTATTCTGCTTCCTGGTGCCCCTTCAATCTTTGAACCATATATTTTATATTTTTCCTTCTCAGTTTGCTGTGCTTGATCAAATTCACTTTTCATAGGAGTGAACCACAGGATAGAGTCTATGTTTGGCTTTGTGAGACTTCCTTTGTCAATATAATTAATCTGAAACTCTTCACTTTATCCCTAAGAAGACTATTCAGACAAGGGCAAGAAGCACCCACATTCTTCACCAAAATATCACAAGAATGATCTCTAGGCAATATACTGAAACTCTTGTCCTCTGAAACCTCTTGAACTAGGCCTCCGAAGTTAAAATCACCCTCAGCACCAATGTCTTCCATATTCCTACTAGGATGACCTATTCCTTCCCAAATCCAAAGTCCCAAGAAATACATTCCTCCAAACAAAAACATTGTCAGATCTTCACATCTATACCCCACTCCTGGTACCAACTTCTGCTTTAGTTAGGGTTTCATTGTGTGAAGAGATACCATGAACAAGGCAACTCTTATAAAAGACAATATTTAATTGGACCTGGCTTACGGTTTCATAGGTTCAGTCCATTATCATCACAGTGGAAAGCATGGCAGCGTCCACAAAGACATGGTACTGGAAGAGCCAAGAGTTCTACGTCTTAATCTGAAGGTAGCCAGGAGGAGACATCTTCAGCAGGCAGCCAGGAAGGGGTTTGAAATTCTACACTGGGCAGAGCTTGAACACTAGGAGACCTCAAAGTCCATCCCCAGAGTGACATTTCCTCCAACAAGGCAACACCTACTCCAACAAGGCTACACCTCCTAATAGTGCCACTTCTTATCGGCCAAGCATTCAAACACATGAGTCTATGGACACCAAACCTATTCAAATCACCATACCTGACATTTAAAAAATTTTATAAACTTTATTATTTAAAAAAACCTTGCAACTAAATAAAAATATGACACACCAAAATTAATCAGATCTCAAAATCTATAGAACTTAATGAACCTCTATACAGTCAGTAAAAACATTGTGAATGGAACATTAAATTTTCCACACATTATCAAATATATTTTATGTACTCATGTACCACCAAAATAAAAAAAATATCCATGACAGAATTAGAACTAGAAAAACAATTAGCACTGGCTCCTTTCCTAAGTTGTGTCTATCTTCTGCCTTCAGTTCCTCCCATCCCCTTATATTTAACCTTTCTTTTTTTCTCCATGTTATACATGTAAACACAAGGACATTTATTTGCATACTATTGGCTATATTTTGCACGTTAGAGAGAACATGCAGGCTTTTCTTTCTGAGATTTGATAAATATTATACATTCTATGTTTATTCATTTCTCTGCAAATTTAAAAATTTAGGTTTTTTTTAAACAGCTGAGCACTATTCATATGCTCAACTGTATATAATGTTGCAGGATTTTCACAATGTTGATCACACTGTGCACCCTGAGATTGTGTTGTTTCCTGGAAACGTCTGTGGTGTGGCTCAGCTGTAGCACACAGTTTACTTTCTGTTTCCTGTAAACAGGATTAAGTAAAGTCAATCATTGGTCAAGAGGTGGAGCAAGCCACCAGTTGACTGGGAGTGAACGTAGGAAAACATCACAGAAAGGCACACAGGAAAGAGCAGGCAGATTGAATTTTGTTTTCTTCGCTGAAGCTGTTGTGTCCCTGATTACACCCAGAACAGTTTGGTTTTGAACAACAGGCATTAAATCTTTTCGTTGTTCTGTGGATGAGTTTCCCCCAACTTGCGAATTATTGAGTCAGATTTGGTCCTGTGTCCTACAGGACACCTCCTCATGTATTTGCCACCAATCACAAAGGGTTACCTTGCCTGCTTCTTGTTGATCTGTATTTATAAGTTCAATGCCAGCTTTGCCATACTGTTCATGCTTACTCCTGAAGGATGCAGCCTTCTTTTTGGATTGTTGTTAGAAAAAACATTATTTCTGGGAACTCCTTGCTTATAATCTTTTATCAAAGGAAATAGCTTACTATAGTTAAAACATGTGACATTTTGATTTTTCTTCAAAGTTTTAGAAATTACTTCTTCTATCAGAGTAGCACTGTAAATGGAAGATCCAAAGTTAGCTGTATTTTTAATCCATTCTTCTATTGGTACTGAACCTTCCTTTAATGGTATAATCCCTCTTTTACATTCTGAATTGGCATTTTCAAAAACCAAAGATTTAATGAATATTTGCCTGACTTCTGAATTTGATACTATTCTATTTACATCTGAAGTCAATCTTTGCCAAAAAATAAAAAAGGAAAAGAAAAGAAAAAGAAAGAAAAGAAACAAAGAAAAGGGAATGAAGGAATAAACAAACAAACAAATAAATAAATAAATCAGTGAAGGCTTTTTTTTGGGCCATGTATAATTTTAGTGATTTTTTTTTTTTTAAGTAAAAAACACCTTTCTTGATTCTTCAACCTTGTCTCAAGCATTTAAAGTGGCCAAACAATGTAGTACCAAGATGTGGTCGTCAAATCCAAGCTTCCTTTGTAACTGAGAATATTGACCTTCACCTAGCAACTGATCCTGGGGAAATATCAATACCTCTAGCCTTATGCTGTTGTTCTATGGCCCTAGCATCCTCTTTCCACCATGTTCTCCATTGTAACTAAGGACCAGCTTTTAACATTGCTAGGGATAAATCTTTCTAGTCTTGGGAAATACTCTGTTCTAAGGTACAATGAAACAGGTTTAATCCAAAAGGGTTCTGTTTATTATAAACAGGAGTAAATAAAGTTAAAGTCAACTGTCATGGTTTGTATACGCTTGGGCCAGGGAGTGGCAATATTAGGAGGTGTGACCTTGTTGGAGTAGGTGTGTCACTCTGGGCATGGGCTTAAGACCCTCATCCTATTTGCCTGTAAGTCAGTATTATGATAAAAGCTTCCAGATGGAGATGTAAAACTCTCAGCTTCTCTTGCCCCATGCCTGCCTGGATGCCACCATGTTTCTGCTTTGATGATAATGGACTGATCCTGTGAACCGGTAAGCCAGCCCCAATAAAATGTTATCCTTATAAGAGTTGCCTTGGTCATGGTGTCTGTTCACAGCAGGAAAACCCTCAACACATCAAACATATGTCAAGAAGAGGATCAAGAAACCAGTTGACATGGAGTGAATGTAGCAAAAAAATAACCAGAGAGAGTATGAGAAAGTCAGGGGGATAGATAGAGAGAGGCACATTGGGGGCAGAGACAGGCAGATTTCTGAGTTCGAGGCCAGCCTGGTCT
>JADRCH010000162.1:1911920-1943691 GCA_019843965.1 Rhynchomys soricoides
CCAGGCAGCTAATCCTTAAAGCCCAGGCCCACAGTGAAACACCTACTCTAACAAGGCCACATGTCCTAATAGTGCCGCTCCTTGGGCCAAGCATATTCAAACTATGACTACGGGACATTTTTGTTTCTGGCTGCTTTTAGCTACTACTCTTTTTCTTTTTAAAGACATGACTTATTTGGTAATTTCACATGGTAATGAAATATATTTAGATCATAAGTGATCACATATCACACCAACACAACTTCTATTTGATCATATCTTTTGCATTTAGCTTACATTGTTATTTTAGTTTTATGACAATCAATTGTTATTCATGAAGCTGAATAACTTGTAGACATGCCTTTTAAACTACTTTATTTCAGAAATCTAATTGTCTCTTATGTGTTCAGAACGGTAGAATGAGATACAAAGTGGACTCTTAGCTAATTGAGTATCATTCACTCCTGTATCATAACAAATTATTAGCTCTTATTCTGAAAGTCTACTGTATTAAGGCACTCAATTTAGCAATGCCTCTTGTTAGGAAAAGTGCCTTTCAAATATGCTAGGATTTTTATAAACATGGTCATGAATTTTCCCTAAAAGCACCATTGATATGATGCTTTCAGGCAACTTAATACATGTTTTTATTTTAATAAGGAGCTAAATATAATAATAGGAATGAATGCAGTCATTGAGACTTTCTTGATCTTGAATTTTTAAATTATGTATTTATGGATTTTGTATGGATTTTAACTACAGCCTCAATCTTCCAGTTATGTTTATACATTTATCAATGAAAATATTGGTGTCTTATTTTTACTTGAAAATTTGCTAAGGTTGGTTATATTTAGAAATTAAAAGTATAAGATTAATATAAATGACTGCCTTTTCTAAACTTAAAACCATTGTTATCAAAGACTAATAACAAGGTGGGATAGTTGTCTGTCAGGACTAAAACAAGGTTCTCAGCATCTCTGCATCTTACCTACTTTCACATGCCAGTGTCATTCCAACATGAGAAACATCTCTTAAAACTTGGCAAATGTATACTTGTCATCCCTAAATTATAGATATTTTTTAAATGAGGTAGGTCAGTAACTAAGCAAACATTCCCTGTGTCTTCCCAATGTATTTTACTTAGATTTTTTTTTAGAAAGCAAAATTCCTATCTTCTAGTTCACTTTCTCCTTCCCTTCCTTTCTTCTCTGTCTTTCTCTGCTGCTGTCTCTATGTCTATCTCTCTCTGTGTCTCTGTCTTTCTCTGTCTCTATCTCTCAGTCTGTCTGTCTGTCTGTCTGTCTGTCTCTCTCTCTCTCTCTCTCTCTCTCTCTGTGTGTGTGTGTGTGTGTGTGTGTGTGTGTGTGTATTTCCCTACTAGCCTCTTACTCTGCTATTATTGAGGCAAGGTCTTGCTGTGTAGCCCACACTGGCCTTTAACTCTATTTTCATAACTTCTGGATTTCTGGCATTGCAAACAGGTACCAACATGTCCAACCAAATCTTCCAAAAGACATTGAAAATGTCAGAAATCAAAGAATTAGACTTGTATTGTATCCTATACTCATTCATAGGACTAGATGCTTTTTGTTAATCCAGAGATGTTTAGCTCTGAAAAAGCAATATGAATTTTAAAGAGCTTAGATGATATTTTCACACTTGTCAAATCTTCTTTTTTATGATTTATACACTACTTCAGAGAATACAAATATGTTACATTATTAAAATATATGTATCTATTCTTCTGTAATTACTTACAGTTGAGGGGACACTGCTTAGTTCACGTGGAACAGATGCTGTGGATATTGTTGTTAGGTCTTTCTACACAATAGATTTACTTGTTAACTGAAACAGGCTTAGAGACATTTCCCCATGTATTCTCAGATCTGAAGCTTTGGCAAGCACATGCATGCATACCTGCACGGTACTGAATTTCAGGACATTGTTCTAATAGTAAAGATTGCTCAGTTCAATATTACTGAAGTTCTTAACACAAGAATTCAAATGAACACTTGATTCAATGAAAACAGACTATTTTCCTGTCTTTTGTTGCTCAAGCTAGACAATTTTAAGCTCTCTTAAAATAAAATATTGGGTTTATTTCTGGGTCTTCAATTCTATCCCATTGCCATTCCTGCCTGTCTCTGTACCAATACCGTAATGTTTTTTTTATCACTATTGCTCTGTAGTACAGCTTGAGGTCAGGGATGGTGATTCCCCCAAAAGTTATTTTATTGTTGAGAATAGATTTTGCTATCCTGGGTTTTTTTATTATTCCAAATGATTTGCAAATTGCTCTTTCTAATCCTATGAAGAATTGAGTTGGAATTTTGATGAGGATTGCATTGAATCTGTAGATTGCTTTTGTCAAGGTGCCCATTTTTACTAAATTAATCCTGCCAATCTATGAGCATGGGAGGTCTTTCCATCTTCTAAGATCTTCTTCCATTGTTTTCTTCAGAGACTTGAAGTTCTTGTCATACAGATCTTTCACTTACTTGGTTAGAGTCACACCAAAGTGTGTAATATTATTTGTGACTATTGTGAAGGGTGTTGTTTCCCTAATTTCATTCTCAGCCTATTTATCCTTTGAGTAGAGGAAGGCTAATGATTTGTTTGAGTTAATTTTACATCCAGGGACTTTGCTGAAATTGTTTATCAGCTTTAGGAAAATTTTGGGGTCACTTAAATATACTATCATATCATCTGCAAATAGTGATATTTTCATTTCTTCCTTTCCAATTTGTATCCCTTTGACATTCTTTTGCTGTCTAATTGCTCTAGCTAGAATTTCAAGAACTAAATGGAATACATAGGGAGAGAGTGCTCAGCTTTGTCTAATCACTGATTTTAGTGGGATTGCTTCAAGTTTCTTTCCATTTAGTTTGATATTGGCTACTGGTTTGCTTTTACTGTGCTGAGGCCTTGAATTCCTGATCTTTCTAAGACTTTTAACATGAAAAGATATTGAATTTTGTCAAATGCCTTTTCAGCATCTAATGAAATGATCATTTTTTTTTCCTTTGAGTTTATTTATGTAGTGAATTACATTGATGAATTTCCATTTATTAAACCATTCCTGATATTTGACAAAGGAGCTAAAACCATCCAGTGGAAAAAAGACAGCATTTTTAACAAATGGTGCTGGTTCAACTGGAGGTCAGCATGTAAAAGAATGCAAATAAACTCATTCTTATCTCCTTGTACAAAACTCAAGTCCAAGTGGATCAAGGACCTCCACAGAAGACCAGATACACTGAAACTTATAGAAGAGAAGGTGGGGAGGAGCCTCAAACACATGAGCACAGGTGAAATTTTCCTGAACAGAACACCAAATGGCTTATGCTCTAAGATCAACAATCGACAAATGGAACCTCATAAAATTTCAAAGCTTCTGTCAGGCAAAAAACACTGTCAATAGGACAAAATGGCAACCAACAGATTGGGAAAAGATCTTTACCAATCCTACATTCGTTAGAGGGCAAAGAGAATCAAACAACCCTATTTTAAAAAAAAAAATGGGGTTTATATTGAAGAATATCGAATGGCTGAGAAGCACCTTAAGAAATGTTCAGCATTCTTAGTCATCAAGGAAATGCAAATCAAAACAACTCTGAGATTCCACTTCACACAGGTCAGAATGGCTAAGATCAAAAACTCAGGTGACAGCAGATGCTGGCAAGGATGTGGAGAAAGAACACTCCTCCATTGTTTGTGGGATTACAAGCTAGTACAACCACTCTGGAAATCAGTCTGGCAGTTCCTCAGAAAATTGGACATAGTACTATCTGAGGACCCAGCTATACCACTCCTGGGCATATACCTAAACTATTCTCCAACACATAACAATGACACATGATCCACTATCTTCATAGCAGCCTTATGTATAATGGCCAGAAGCTGGAAAGAGCCCAGATGTTCTTCAATAGAGGAATGGATATAGAAAATATTGTACATTTACACAATGCAGTACTACTCCGCTGTTAAAAATAATAAATTCATGAAATTTGCAGGCAAATGGATGGAACTAGAAAATATCATCCTGAGTGAGGTAACCCAATCACAAAAGAGCACACTTGGTATGACTCATTGATAAGTGGATGTTAGCCCCAAAACTCAAATACCCAAGATACAATTCACAGACCACACGAAGCTCAAGAAGAAGGAAGACCAAAGTGTGGGTGCTTCCATCATTTTTAGAAAGGGGAACTAAATACTCATGGGAGCAAATATGGAGACAACACATAGAGCAGAGACTGAAGGAAAGGCCATCTAGAGACTGCCCCTCTTGGGGATCCATCCCATATAAGGTCACCAAACACAGACACTATTGTAGATGTCAAGAAGTGCTTGCTGAAAGGAGCCTGATATAGCTGTCTCCTGAGAGGCTCTTCCAGAGCCTGACAAATACAGAGGTGGATGCTTGAAGTCAACCATTGGACTTAGCCTGGGGTCCTCAATAAAGGAGTTAGAGAAAGGACTGAAGGAGCTTTAGGGGTTTGCAACCCCATAGGAAGAAAAACATTATCAACCAATCAGATCCCCCCACCCAGATCTCCCAGGGACTAAACCACCAACCAAGGAGTACACATGGAGTGACCCATGGCTCCAGCTGGGTATGTAGCAGAAAATGGCCTTGTTGAATATCAGTGGTAGGAGAGGCTCTTAGTCCTGTGAAGGCTTGATGCCCCCATGTAGGAGAATTCTAGGGTGGGGAGGTGGGAGTTGATGGGTGGGAGAACACCCTCATAAGCAAGGGGAGAGGGGATGGAATAGGGAGTTTCAGGGGGATTGGGAAGGGGGATAACATTTGAAATGCAAATAAAGAAAATATTCAGTTAAAAAAATTAAAACATTTGGACAACATTGCCCCTCGATGTGAGCAAACATGGTCTTGCCAAGGTCTCATGAAGCCTATATTTCCACCCTCCATCTCTCTAAGCAACCTTTAAAATAATTTAATATGTGGTGCCAGAAAACCCAGGAAGGTCCCTGAGTCCCCACCCCTAGTAGCAGTTCTAGAACTTGAGGGCTCGCAGGGCCACCAACTTTCCTCAGGAAGCCTTTTTCTTTTCATTGCTCCCTCTCTCTCTTTCTCTTTCTCTCTCTCCCTCTCTCTCTCTCTCTCTCTCTCTCTCTCTCTCTCTCAACTTACTCCCTCACATGATATGAGGTATGAGACCCCATCCCTCATAAAACTCAATTCACTTTAGTCTTTCTCAGGGCTCTGACTTACTAATAGACCCAGAGCTGAAATGCCTGGCATTCCTGATTGGGTCTGCAAACTTGCGTCTTCATAGACTTCTTTTGTCTTATTGTTTTGGCCTACTTGTGTTTCTACCTCTCCAAACCTGGAAAATCCTGCTTGCATCTTCAACCCCTAAGGGGTAAAAACATTTTTGGTTGTCTGATCCTATCTGCAGACACACATAAACTGGTTATGAATATGTAGGTCACTGGGTTCAATCTTTAAGATTCAAATGTCTTTTGTGTATAGATAATATTGAAATATTTTTTCATGCTTTTCTACTCCACGGAAAAGCCTGGCTCTAGAGTTGGAATTTGGCCTCTCTACTCCAGATCCAAGCATGATGGTTAAAACATTACCTCTAAAATATCTGCCCTGAGTCAGGCTGGCCACCTGATTCTGTGACAGAGAAAAGGAGAACAAAGCAGAACAGCCAGGGAAAAGACACTTAGCTCTTGAGAACAACTAACAAGTATGGTTTTTGTAACCCCATAGAATTTACAAAAAACAAGCTGTTTAACTCTGAATTCTCCCACTTTTCTTTGGATTTGTTTACTAAGTTTAAAGCTTATGTTAAAACTTTGACTTTCTGATTTTTAGGTTTTATAAGTCCATTGAGTGTGATTTAGAATGGATGTACATACAATCTTAAATTTCTATAGCATACCACTTAAGTTAGTTGGATTAAAGTTGTTTAGGGAAAGGGTGTGTTTCTGAGATTCTTTCCAACCTGGCGTCACCTGTGAAGCTTTGAGACTATAATCTAGTCTCTACTCAGATAGAGAGCGCCAGGTCAGTGCCTATGCTCTTATCTTGAAGCCTGCAAGGAGCACATAGGCTTTGGCAATGATGCTTGCAAATGTTTTCTCAGAAATTCCAAAAGCCAAAAGGTCTTTTAATTTGGTTATCTTGCTTTAGAAATTATGCCTCTAAACAATCAATCTATTTCAAAATTGAATGATGTGAAGAAGAAACATGCTTACTGCTATTAGTATGTGGTGACCTAGAGAACCATTTATCAACAAAAGGAGTAGAGTTGGCTTCAACCTGCTTTGTCAACTCAGTCCATGTTACATGTAAATTATTTGATACAGACTTGACATGAGTGTCTGCTTTCATCTTTCATCTCTTGGTTGAATGTACGGAATAAAAATGTAAAGATATCTTAAAGGTTCTATTAATAAGGACAATTGTTAAAAAAAACCAAACCTGTACAGTGAATCATTTACTCTTGACAAGGCAGACACAGGGAATATGCTTGCTTTTGAAATTGGAAATAACTTCTTTGGGGGGAATACAACTTAGAACTTAGAATTGAATTATCTCTTTATGTAGCCTGACAATACAAAAAAAATTCACTGTGTAATCTTGGAATATACATATAACAATTTGATATTAACAAAACATATATTGTTGTATTTTCAAGTATTAGATATGGTCATTTAAAATAATAGCTCCAATTTTTAAAATTGTACCTTATGTTTTTTCTAAACAAAAATTGTGTTTTACTTGAGATACTCTGATTTTGTTCATTAAATAATCACTGGCATTTTTAATATTTAAAACAAATATACAGCATTTATCGTATGTGAACTGTAAGGAATATAACTTAGACACTTTCTGTTCAGATTTCTTAGGCGTTAACTTTAACTTTTTTTTTTTTACACAAAGCTTCCAGGTGCTCATACCTTATGCAGGAGTCTGATGTAAACAAACAGCTAATTATGATTACCTCATCCTTCTGTAGAACTCTGGTATATGGTACAGCAAGTTGTACAATTGCATTTATCATTATATTATGTCATTTTAATCTTGATGTAAGAGATGTACATTATAGTCCTTTGAGGCATACCCAGCTGCCCTTAGCAGCCTACTATCCTTGTGGTCTTCTACCTATTCTTCTGCCACCTATCCCTGCCCACCTTCATCAGACCTGCTGCCCCTGAAACCATACAAACTTGCTGATCTGGAACCTTATAGTTCAAGGAATTGCACCAGTGGCCTGCTAGTCCAAGATCATCAAAGTTAGCCCCCCTCTGATTATCTACTACAGCAGGAATATGCAGGGACTAAAGGCCAGCTAGAAAGAACACAATTAACAAAAGCTGGGGCAATATGACACCATCAGAACACAGCTATCCTACTACAGCAAGTCCTGGATATCCTAACACAACTGATGCACAAGAAAATGATCTTGAATCCAATCTTATAAAGATGATAGAGGACTTTAAAAAGGAAATGAATAAATCCCGTAAAGAAATACAGGAAAATGAAATTAAACAGGTGAAAGAACTAAATAAAACTGTTCAAGACCTGAAAGTTGGAAATAGAGGGAGAAAGAACATATAAATGGAGGGAATTCTGGACATGGAACAGATAAAAGCATCACCTACAGAGGAAAAGAGATGGAAAAGAAAATCACAAGCATAGAAGATACAATAGAAGAAATTGATACACCAGTCAAAGAAAATATTAAATCTAAAAAATTCCTGACATAAAACATTCAGGAAATCTGTAAAACATGAAAAGACTTAACCTAAGAATAATAGAAATAGAAGGAGAATTGTAGCTCCAAGGACCAGAAATATTTTCAACAAAATCACAGAAGAAAACTTTTCCAACCTAAAGAAAGAGATGCATATAAACATTACAAGAAGCTTAAAAAACACCAATTAAACTAGAAAAGAAAAGAAAATCCTGCTGACATATAATAAGAAGGACACAAAAATCTACAGAACAACAACAACAAAAAGAATATTAAAGGCAGCAAGGGAAAATAGCCAGGTAATATAAAAAGGGAGACTTATCAGAATTACACCCAACTTCTCAACAGAGACTCTAAAACCCTAAGCCTGGGACTTCTCTTGAAACCCTTAAAAACAAACAAACAAACAAACAAACAAGCAAAAAACCCACAGATGTCAATCTAGACAACTATATCCAGAAAAGCACTCAATCAGCATAGATGGAGAAAACAAGGTATTTTATAAAATAATCAAATTGAAACAATGTCTATCCACAAATCCAGCCCTATGGAAAATACCAAAATGAAAATACCAACTGAAGGAGAATAAATATGTCCAAGAAAGCACAGGAAACAAGTAGATCCATACCAGCAAAAACAGGGGAAGCATATGTGTGTGTGTGTGTGTGTGTGTAAGTGTGTGTGCATGCACACATCACCATCATCACCACCACCATCATCAAAATAACAGGAATTAACAAGTACTGGCCATAAATATCTCTCAACATCAATGTGCTCAATTCCTCCAATAAAAAGACACAGGTTAATGGAATGGATGTAAAAACAGGACAGGGTCATTCTGCTGCATACAAGAAACACATCTCAGAAATTGAGATAGACATTACCTCAGAGTAAAGGGCTAGAAAAAATTTTCCCAACAATTGGACCCAAGAGGCAAGCTGGAGTAGCAATTCTATTATCTAATAAAATAGACTTTCAACCAAAATTGATCAAAAGAGACAGGGAAGGATACTTCATACTTATCAAAGGAAAAAATTCTCCTAAGATGATGTCTCAATTCTAAACTTCTGTGTCCTAAACACAAGGGCTCCCACATTTGTAAAGGAAATATTGCTGAAGTTTAAAATGTACATGGGAACTCACACAATAATAGTGGGAGCCTTCAATACCCAACTCTCACCAATCAACAGGTCTTCTAGAAAAAAATTAAACAGGGAAATAATGACAGTAACTGACATGATGAATCAAATGGACTTAACAGACATTTACAGAATATTTTACACAAACACAAAATAATATATGTTCTTCTCAGCACCTCATGAATCCTTCTCCAAAACTGACTATATAGCCAATCACAACACAAGCCTCAACAGATAAAAACAAAAACAAAAACAAACACAAAAAAAACCCTCAAATAACACCGACACATGGATTATCTTATCACATAACCATGGATTAAAGCTGGACTTCAACAACAACAGAAACACCTGAAAGTCTACATCCTCTTGGAAACTGAACCACTCTACTCAATTACCTTTGGGTCAGGAAAGAAATTATGGAAGAAATTAAAGACTGTCTAGAATTTAATGAAAATGAAGGCACAACATGGCCAAATTTATGGGACACAATAAAAAGAGTGCTAAGAGGAAAGTTCCTAGCACTAAGTGCTCCATTATAGAAATTAGAAAGTGCTCATTTCATACTAGCAATTTAAAAGTATATCTGAAAGCTCTAGACAAAAAAAGGAAGCAAACACATTGAAGAGGAGTAGAAGGCAGGAAATAATCAAAATCAGACCTGAAACAAAGAAAACAATGCAAAGAACCAAGAGCTTGTTCTTTGAGAAAATCAACAGGATAGACAAACCCTCAGCAAACTAAGTAAAAGACAGAGAGACAATATCCAAATAAACAAAATCAGAAATGAAAAGGGAGGTATAACAACAGACAATGAGGAATTTCAAAGAATCATTAGGCCTTACTTCAAAAGCCAGTATTCCTCTAAACTGGAAAACCTTAACAAAGTGGATTATTTTCTAGGCAGATACCACTTACCAAAGTTAAGTCAAGATCAGGTTAACTAGTTAAACAGCCCTATGATCCCTAAGAAAATAGAAGCAATCTTTAAAAATCTCTCAGGCAATAACAGCCCAGGGCTAGATGGTTTTAGCACACAATTCTACCAGACCTTCAAAAAAAGAGATAAAAACCAATACTCCTCAAAACTGTTCCACAAAATAGAAACAGTAGGACCATTGCCAAACTCATTCTATGAGGCCACAGTCACCCTGATACCTAAACCACAAAGACTGAACAAAGAGACTTTCAAGACAGGCAGTGGTGGCGAACACCTTTGATCCCAGCACCTGGGAGGCAGAGAGAGGCAGATTTCTAAGTTCGAGGCCAGCCTGGTCTACAGAGTGAGTTCCAGGACAGCCAGGGCTACACAGAGAAACCCTGTCTTGAAATACCTATAAATAAATAAACAAACAAACAAACAAACAAACAGACTTTCAATCCAATTTTTTCTTACAAACATTGATCGAAAAATACTCAATAAATTACTTGCAAACAAAATTGAAGAACATAACAAATATCATCTACCATGATCAAGTAGGTTTCATCCCAGGGATGCAGTGATGGTCTAATATATGAAAATCTATCAATATAACCCACCATATAAACAAACTGAAAGAGAATAGATCACATGATCATCTCATGAGATGCTGTAAAAGCCTTGACAAAATCCAACATCTTTTCTTATTCAAAGCCTTGAAGAGATTAGTGATACAAGGCACAAACTTAAACATAATAAAAGCAATATAGAACAAGCCAATAACCAACATCAAATTAATTGGAGAGAAACTTACAGCAATTTCACTAAAATCAGAGAAAAGATGAGGCTTCCTACCTTCTCCCTATCTACTCAATATAATACTTGAGATTCTAGCTACAGTAATAAGACAACCAAAAGAGATCCAGGGGATACAAATTGAAAAAGAATTCAAAATAGTGTTATTCTTGGATGATATGATACTATTCATGAGTAACCACAAAAATTCTACCAGGGTACTCCTACAGCTGACAAACACCTGGATATCCCGTGGCTGGATTCAAAATTAACTCAAATAAATCAGTAGCCCTCCTTCGTACAAATAATAATCTGGCTGAGAAAGAAATTAGGGCAACAACAATGTTTAAAACAGCCATGAAATATGCAAAATAACTTGGTGTAACTCTAACTAAGTAAGTGAAAGACATATATGACAAGAACTTCAAATTACTGAAGAAAGACATTGAGGAAGATATCAATAGATGGAAAGATTTCCCATGCTCATGGATTGGCAGGATTAACATAGTGAAAATGTCCAGATTACCAAAAGCAACCTTCAGGTTCAATGCAATTTCCATCAAAATTCCAACACAATTCCTTACAGACCTTGAAAGAGCAATTATCAACCTCATATGAAAAAACAAAACAAAACAAAAAACAAACAAACAAAAAACCAAAACACCGAGGATATCTAAACCAATCCTGAACAATAACAGAATTTCTGGAGAAATCACCATCCTTCTACTACATGCTGTACTACAGAACAATAGTAATAAAGACTGTGTGGTATTTGTATAAGACCAGACAGATTGATCGATCGAATGGAATGTAAGACCGTGAAATAAACTCACATGGACACTCGATTTTTGACAAAGAAAGCAAAACCATACAGTGGAAAAGAGAAAGCATCTTGAACAAATGATGCTGGTTTAATGGATGTCTGCATGTAGAAGAATTCAAATAGATCCACGTCTATCACACTGCATAAAACTCAAGTCCAAGTAGATCAAAACTCCCAACATAAAACCCAATACACCAGATCTAATAGAACATAAAGTGGCAAGTAGGTATAGGACTATTCGGTAGAGGAGACAACTTCCTGAATGGAGCACCAATGGCTCAGGCTCTAAGAGAACCAATTGATAAATGGGACCACATGGGGCTGAAAAGCTTCTGCAAGGCAAAGGACACTGTCAATAGGACAAAATGGCAGCCTATGGATTAGAAACGGATCTTCATCATCTCTACATCCGACAGGGATAATATCCAAGATGTATAAAGAACTCACAAAGTTAGACACCAGCAATTCAAATACCTTGATGAAAAGAATGGGGTACAGATTTAAACAGAGAATTCCCAGCAGAGGAATCTCAAATGTCCAAAAAGCACTTAAAGATATGTTCAAAGGCTTTAATCTTCAGGGAAATGCAAATCAAAGCAACGCTGATATTCCGTCTTACAGAATGGCTAAGATAAATCTCAAGAGATAGCATGCCAAGGACCAGTCTGGGCTTGGAGAGGGGTTCTGAGGAAGGCGTATTTGAGAGCGGTGAATCAAATGACTTGAAGACAAATCATGGGTTCAAGATGACAGCCTATGTTCTGCTGAGAAGCCTTTCCAGACTGTTAGTTTCCCCCCCCCCAGTGTTCTTCTCTAGACAGTTTTTTCTTGCTATTTTAAAAATTCTCTCCTTGAGACAGCCAGCTTTCTACTCGAGATGTTAGGGTTCAAAAATTGCTGAAGGAAGACCCCAGACTCAAATAGTGTACAAGAACAAAAAGTATTTATTGTGCAGAAACAACCAGCATGCTGTGGTCACCACTGCATCAAAATGGTGATGACCCCAGACAAAGGTGTGCAAGCCCTCTTAAAGGACACTGGGGGAACTCTCTAGAAGGATTAGGTAATCTCTAATGTGATTGGCAGGGGCCAAAGCCCTGACATTAGTACAATTTTGATTGGCTACTATGTTAGGGTTAGGTAATCTAAAACCTTATTGGTGGGTGATGGGATGTCCCAGATGGACTGCTCTCCTGTGTCATGCATGATTGGCCACCAGATGGGCTGTCCAGCACAGATAGCACATCCTGAGATAAGATATCTCCCATTTATGAGGTTCTCATTAGGCTGTTTCTTGAGCTGGGAAGTTTATTGTCTTTTTTTTTTTTTTAAACAGAAGATCATAATGAATTCATAGTAGAAATTTATATTAATCTAAGCCCTGGCACAGTGCTTGTAACAGGATGTCATAGACATGTGAATATAAGGATATTCAGAGAGTCTTTGTAGTCTTCAAAGTTAGTGGGAGATGTTTTACAACTGTACACATCCTTACAGACTGATGGGTTTTGGTGCTGGGTGGAATTACGAGTGGCTTCCTTTTATATACCCCTTTAGGTGATTGAATTGTCCATATGCCATGTGGCAGATTTCACACACAAAGGTTTTATGTCCAGTATGCTTTGTCATGTGTCTGAAAGACTTTCCACAGTTCTGGTAAGGGCAGATGTAGGCCTTCCCTTTGTTTTGGGTCGGGGTCCTAAGGTCCTTCTTCCTATCTGGGAGACTTCCTGGTACCACAGAAAAGCTTGAAGAGCATGTTGAGGGCTGTCCTGGGGCCAAGTAGGAGTTTGAAACTTATAAGAATCTGTCATCATAGGGCATCTTGCTACTAACAAGGGACACCATTCATTCTGTATTATAGGTCTGGTCACCACTGGGGTTGTCATCTGCATGCCAGAGAAGGCCAAGTCAATGTTGAGGATTGTCATCTGCATGTCGTAGAAGGTCTGATCACCATTGGGGTTTGTTTTCTGGCCCCCATAGACCAGTTCCTATCTGGGGATGTTGTTTGGTATCTGTAGAATGTCTGATCATCATTGGAGGTTGTCTTCTGATTTCCACAGAGAGTCTGTGTACCAGTTCTCTGAGCCCTGTAGTAAGATACATTACTGCTGGGAATCATTGTTTGATCCTCATAGAAGGTCTGGTCACCATTGTGGGTTGTTGTTTGACCCCCATAGAGACTTTGGTTACCATCAGGGGGTATCATCTGGTTTCCATAAAAGGTTGGCTCATCACTGGGAGTAGTTTTCTGACTTCTATGGACAGCCTGGTTTCCATAGAGGGGCATTTTCTGACACCTATAGACAGTCTGGTCAACATTGGGAATTGTCATCTGACTGCCATAGAAAGTTTGGTTAACATTAGGAGGTGTCATCTGAGTCCTATAGGTTAAGTCATCAGTGGGGATTATCATTTGACCCCAATAGAGAGTCCGGTTAGTATCAAAAAGCATTGTCTGATGTTGGTTTAATGTGGGGTCTCGAGTCCACCCCAGGGCTCCGGTCGCAGAAAGTTTGACCATGCTCACTCACAGTGCTGCTGAGTGTTGGGCTGTGAGAAGCTGCAGGACACTGCCCAGGGGTTTGAGCGAATGGCCTGAGGTCCAGGGGACTACACAGAGCCGGCTCGGGCGATCCCTGGCTTTCAACGAGACCTGGACCATCTGGTTCTCAAGCTCTTGGGCATCCCACTAGATGCCATGGAAGAGCTGAGAATGGAGTAGGGACCCATAGGCTGGATCTAGCCCAGGGCCTAGGGGAAAAGGCAGGGAGGAGCATGGCTGGGTCCTGCCAGGGCCTAAGTCCTTGGCTTGTCATCAGGTGGCATGGCTTGGTAGAGGCCATGACTGGGAGCACTGAGAGGCCTTTTGTGGGAGACTAGATGTGGCTCTTTAGATGAAGGGCTGTTCCATTGTTCCCCATGGCAGATCCTGATGAAGAGAGACAGTCCATGGTTTTAAGGTGTTTATTGTCATAGAGGAGAGTGGTGATGAATAAAACCTTGTCCCACTTTCTCATGGTGGGCCTGAGGTTAAATACCTTTTTAGGGAGCAGTGTCTGGGAAGGGGAGTTTATTGACCAAGCCCTCTAGGTACCTCATTAAAATGGAGATGTCTTGAGGCTACTTATGACCACACATCCTCTACCTGTGGAGGGACTTGGTGTGTTGCCCTTACGGGACTGATCTTCACAGACCTATGGAGAGGTGCGGCCTGTGTCAGAAGCCTGGGGCCAAGGAACATGGCAAAACACCTACTGTTCCTTGTACAGTTATCCCCTCACCCCCTGCTGGGCCACTGGGGTTTTACAACTTAGCTCAACCAGAAATCAGGCTGCTTTTCACTGTCCTATAGTCTGACCCCCATAGAGAGTTGGGTTAGAATCATGGGGCATTGTTTGACCCCCATAGAGAGTCTGGCTTCCATTGGGAATTGTCAGTTGATCATTATTGTAGGTCTGATCACCACTAGAATTTTCATCTTATCTCTGTAGACATTCTGATCACTGTAGGTTGTTATCTGATTCCTATAGATTGTCTGGTCATCACTGGCAGTTGTCACCTGATTTCTATTGACATTCTGGTTACTATTGAAGGTCATCTTCTGAAACCCATGGTAAGTCTGATCAGCATCGGAAGTCACCATCTGACCCCAGTAGGAGGCTTTGTCATCCCAGGAGATGACTGGACAATCTTCAAATGAGGTTTGGTCACCACTGAAGTTCACCATAGAGCCCTCTTTAAGAGTTGCTAGCTGATTATCTGGCTCTCTTCGATAGACACTGTCACCTTGTTTCCTGTGGCTGCTATCTGTGGTATCCAGTGAGTAAGGGCTTGGAGCTATCCTTGATATCGGTCAGCTAGGAGCTTGCTGTGGAGATATATCATCTAGTCAACAGGCACAGCTTCTTGGTTTACAGGAACAGTCCTAGCTGTCTCTTCAAGGGGTATATTAAGGGCTTTTGCAGGGTGTACTGTAGAGACTAACTGGGGGATAGTAGAATATTCAGAGGTCATCACTGTGGAACTGCAGGAAGTCATGACTCTGGGCTGACTTGCATTGGCTGTCCTTTACAGGGGCTTTGAGAGACTGGAAGACGTGAAGCTAAGCTGGAGCTCATACCTGGTCCTTCCCTGTCAGGAAGACGTGGAGAAACTCAAGTGCCTCAGATGTTTGGAGGATGGAATTAAGCTTTTTGTGGAACTAGATTTTCAGTTGTAAGATCCAGAAAGTGGACTCTGATGGTAACTACTAGCTGATGTGATCTATGTGGACTGGGAGAAACTCATTCCAAGTTTATTGTCTTGTTCCTGGACTTTGGGGTCTGCCGCTGGAACAGATGGCTTATGGCCTCGTTTCATGATCTGTTCCTGGCACTGAAGACATACAGCCTAGTTTCTGTGTGGAGACAAAAATGGAATGAATAAGACCCCCTTCAACAACTATCTATGCCAGTAAAAATCCTAAAAACTCTCTGAATAGCCCAAACTGCTATTAAAAAAAAAATTCTTGGATCTTTGGACCAAGTCAAAAATCTTGTTAGAACAATTCTAACAAGATTCTTGGTTTTCTGATCAAAATGAGAAAGCCAGAAAAAATTCTAAAAGAGCTGTGTTCTCTCTTCAGACAGCTTTCTCTGGAGAGCTGCTAGAGAACATTCTAAAAGAGCTGTGCCAGCTCTCTGAGCAGTTCTTGGGATTTCTAACCTTGATCAGAAATCCTGTTAGAAAAATTCTAAGAGAGTTTTCTGTCTGTAGATTTTCTGACTAAAATTAGAAATCCTGTTAGAAAAAATTCTTGAAGAACAGTGTTAGATCTCAAGCAATCTCTTGCTACCAAAAAATTCAAAGAAAGAACTGCTATTGTTTTTGCTAGCTCATCTCAGGCAGACCAAAAGTCCAGCTTTCTATTATTGTTGTTGTTGTTGTTGTTATTGTTATTATTATTATTATTATTATTATTATTATTATTATTATTACATATCAATCCAGTTGTTTACTTCAGGTTCCTTTTTGATTATTCTAGGAACAAGCATCGTATGACCCCAGCCTTGATTCTTAGGAGCAAAAGAATTCAGAGATCTATCTGCCTGTCTAGGTTAAGCATAGGCTATAAACTAGCTGGTTGGGACTTGCCCTGAAATTACCAATTCAACCATGCCTGGACTTACTTTGTCCTAGGCTGACCTTGAATTTAGGAATCTTCCTGCACTTGCTTCTCCTTGTCTATGTAACTTTCTGAGAGGCTGGCTCATAGTGCAGCTTGCTCTATTCTTTTAGATTTGCGAAACTCCTTATAAAGTTCACATTGCATCCTGATACTTTTGCATAGCTTAGAAATTTTAAATTTTCAAATTCACGTTTTTAGAGTTCTTTTCTACAGCCTTAAGGGCTGTGCTGAAAGTTCCAGTGTTTACCATTTTGATAAAGACATAGACACATCCTCCTGAACTCGATTTTCAGTTGTAAGATCCAGAAAGTGGACTGATCATCTTGTTTCTGATTATCTTGAATTAACAGGATTATCTTGATTAACAGGAAGGGCATTCCTCGGAGGCACATGAAAATATGTACAACATTATATAAATAACCCTAATGCCCATAGCAGCTTTTGAAATTTGTGTAGGCTCACGCCTGCTGGCCCTGTCCCAGGGCCAGGAAGCATGTTATTCTGTCCCTATCAAGGCCTTGCCAGACTTGCTAATAGCACATTTTGGAGAGGATGTGGAGCAAGGGGAACACTCCTCTATTGCTGGCAGTTGTACAAATGTTTATAACCACTTTAGAGATCAATTTGGTGGTTTCTCAGAAAACTGGGAATTTCTAAACTCCAAGATCCCAGAGACAATGCCATATCTTTTCTCATCAGGGTGAAAGAATTTATGAGGAGTTCAAGACAACCCTCTCTTGGTCACATGGCTAAAGAGATGCACATTGGCTGTACAAATACCATGAATTAAACAGAAATATATTTCCTGCTCACTGAAAAGAAAAATCTTTGTATTATCAGAAAGATAGATACCTAAAGAGTGAAATAGAAGAATGATTTTAAATAGACTAGATGCCATCATTTAAAAAAATTATCTAGTTGTAGCCATAACATAGAGTTTTTGTTAATGTTTCAGCTTGGAAAGCCACTCAACCTTCAGCAAACCTGTTAAGTATCTACAGGTTGTCTTAGGTATACAGCATAGTATAGAAATCCTTCCTAAAGGAGCAAATTTACTTTGATGCTTTGATTAAACTATGTTGAAAACCCAACTTAAGCCCTGTTGTAACTGGTAAATTGAGGCATTACACATGCAATCCTTTGATAATGGCATGCAGATAAAACTGGCATGCAGAAAGAAATTGTAGGGCAGGGAAATCAGTCTCTTTCCATCTGGGACGTTGTTATAAAATCTCACAATAGGTGGCACATAACAAGCAGAAGGCTGGTTCCCTGGATGGTTGCTAGGTCCACAGTCAAGAAGCAAACAGGCTTAAGGTCTTCTGAGGACTCCTCAAAGATAGCTCTGTTCTCTGTGTAACTCACAGAATATGTGGGTGAACAAACTTCTGTATCACTTTTGATAAAGTCACTAGTCCTATTCAAGATTCATGGCTTGATAACCCTCCAAGGCAGCCTATTCTAATGTTATCATTAGGGGGAATGGGAGTGGGGTATACAAACTTGGAGGATGCTCAAAATGGGCACATCATAACACGGGCGTCTAAATTAGCCCTTTTCCAATTTGCTTTCCTAAAACTGTTGTTTGTTTTTAATCTTTTATTAATCTTTGATCACTTTATATGTACCTACATCTTGACCCTATCCACTCCCAACTCCCCCCTTGCTGGACATCCACTTATATGTCCCCCTTCCCCTTCCATGATCTACCCCCAGTGACTCACTTTCTCCAATAAGGTTCTACCTCCAAAAGCTTCCACAACCTTCTCAAACAGCACCACTAGCTGATGACTAACTATTGGTGAAATATCACCCATGAGCATTTCGGTGATACTTCACATTGGAAACCACAGCAGAATAAAGCTGTTTTGATGTTTTAAATTTATGTTACAAGCATTTGCTGCATTGATTTTGCTTTTTGTCTCCAAGAGTCATAACCTGTTTTGTTTACACTGTTTCATGGTGCTCATAACTTTTATTAATATTTATCAATTTTAATATGAATAATAATATCATTCATAAGGTTTATTGAGTTGATGTTTGGTTGAACATAATCTCTAGGAATCCTGAATGTGCAAATTATTAATATCCTTAACTGGATAGTGTTTTTATTTGTTTCTTATGGGGAGATAGTTACTATTGGTGTAGATTTAATCTCTTTTTAGAAGCCTTTTATTGTAAAGGCCAAATTTACATTCAGCTCTCAAATATGCTTGTAAGATAACTGGATTTTATGTTCAAATTTTACTTTTAGTCTTGTATTAGAGATTATCAATAGAAACAAATAGAGATATAACTAGAGGTACAGGTAGACATAGAGAAATAGAAATAGAGATAGAGATAGAGATAGAGATAGAGATAGAGAGAGAGAGAGAGAGAGAGAGAAATTAAGAGGAGTCCATCAGTCACATAAGGGCACTGCCTAAGCCCTTCCACAGGTAGAGGATGTGACCTGTGGTCAAAGACTCAAGACATACCTGCATTTTAATGAGGTACCTAAAGGCTTGGAGGACTTGGCCAATAAATTTCCCTTCCCCAGTCACTCCTCCCAGCAAAAGGTGTTTAATCTCAGGCCTGCCCTGAGAAGTGGCCTATAGAGCTGCTGTCTTATCTTCTGTAGAAGGCCTCTCTGTGCTCTCAACCACAGTCACCACCAAGCCCTAGACTGCCACCCCACAAGCCAAGGACTCTCCCTGCAGGATCCAGCCTGAGCTCTTCTCTTTTCCCCTTCGGGCCCCAGGTCAGATCCAGCCTGTGGGCCCCCATTCCATTCTCAGCTCTTCTGCGGCTCCTAGTGGTACCTGGGTGTCTTAGAGCCTGAGAACCAGATGGCCCTGGGACCAAGCAGCTCCTGAGGTCGCTCACTTCAGGCTGCACTTCCCCACCCCTGAACCGGTGTCCTGGAACTTCCCTATGACCCAACACCCACCTGGTGACAGCAGTGGTAAGTGTAGTTGACTTCCTGCGTCCTGCCTCCCCGAGCCCTGTGGTGAAACAGTGCTGGGACCCCACTAACCCTACATGAGGCCATTCTAAATCTTGTCAAAATAACAATTAAGGCAAACTCATCATGAGCTATTTTTAAAAATTGGATTATCTATAATGTTTTCTCTTACATTTTCAAAATATCAAACTACCCTGATGAGTGAATATGTTCCAATGAGCATGGATGGTCAGTTTTCGATGAGAAACATTTCATAGCTCGGTAACACTTATGATTGACTCTCCTGATCATCATTTCCCAGTCTCTTCATACTTTGTTATAGTTACATGCACTGATTTCTCTTCATTTCTATAGAAATTTAAAAGGTTATAATTTAGAACTTTATTTTTGATAAAGATGTAAGACTTGGCTATCACATCTAATTACAGATGTATAAGTTGATATTTGTCTTTAAATCTTTATTGCTTATAAAGGTTAAATATTCTTCTTTACTTTCATCATTTTAGCCCAATGCACATTAACTCTTTAACCTTTATGCTTTACTGCTGTATATAACCCAGTTAATTACTCAAACTGGTCCCAGCTACAGCACCATTCCTTACTACCCAACCCAAAGTTCTGGGTTCTTAAGTGAAAGACACACACACACACACACACACACACACACACACACTCTTTGTATTTTGTTATGTCTTCAACAGCTCAATGGCTGAGCCACTTCCTAACCTCCACATGACTAATCCACCTTTCTCCAATATTTCTGAGTTATTACTTACTAAAACCTATATTCCATCTTTGCTGCCCTGGCAGCCAGCCAGGCAGCCTCTTGGGACTGCTCTACCCCAACTCCTACATGGCAGTTATGCTATCTATCTCGAACATTCTCAGGCATGGAGTCTCCTCTCTTCTACCTCACTCCTCATGGCAGATCTCTTTTTTCCTTCCACTTGGTTTGGGAGTCCTAAATGTCCTGCCTCTGTCGCTCTGCACAACTATTGGCTGTTGACAACATTATTTACCAATAAGAACCAACTAGGGGTAGGGTCCTTCATGTGCAGATTCTCATGCAAGCAATTTTGGGGACCCAAATTAACATAATACAAGCAGCTTTAGGCCAAACCCACTAAAGACTGCCTTCTAAAATGTAGGTAAAAGGAAATGATTGGCTATAGCATTGTTGCATTCAAACAGACAGGGCAACATACACTGAGAGACTTAAAGCATACATCTTTTTGTGGATTCTTCTGGTACATACTGTTGCTCTCACAGAGCTTCCCAGCCTGGTGTGACATTCCTATAATCTTAGTACTTGGGAGGCAGAGACATGTGGATCACTGCAAGTTTGAGGATAGTCTGGAGTATGTGACAAATTTCAGGCCAGTCAGGCCTACAAAATGAAACTTTGTTCCAAAGAAAGAAGTTAAAGCTAAAGATGGAAATTGTTCTTTTTTGCTAACATCCCAAGTAGAGAGATTTTAAATATTTTCTGTATTGTCAGATTCATTCATTAAAATACGTATAGCTGAATACAAATATATATATATATTCAAATGACCTGAGAATTGAAATAACAGATTAGAAATAGATAATTCATATTGAACTTTATATTTATAGAGGAATAAAACATTTTCCATGTATTTCTCACAGAACATTCTGAAGACCTAGTGAAATAAAACAAAAATTTGGTCTTAGTAATAGCAATTTTAAAGTTAGAGATAATGTTTAATAACTAGCTCTATGCTCAGTCAGAAGTGTATACTGATATATTCCAAAATTATTGCTGTTTAAGTGGTTGTCTCTTGTTAAGCACCCTGGGTCCCATCAGCTCAGAGAGGCATTGTCCCGCACAAGCCAGAGTCCTGAGCTTTTCCATTTTATTGCTAACAGCAAACTGTATGCTTTCCATTTTAAGGTCATCCAACTGTGCTATATGCCTGCTGCAGTTCATCTCTGCTTCATTGTGAGCATCAAAAGCAAAGAAGGGAAGAGGGTGGGTGGGAAGTGATAAACACTAGCAGTCCTTTAAGAGATGTCTTCAGAATCATCCACAAAACTTCCTGCATATCTCATTGGTCAGATGTTAGCTGACTGGTTACCTCTAGCTACACATAATCGAGAAATATATTATTTTCTATAAACAGCTCCAGTGGGGAGGACTGTATTAATAAAGAGACAGAAATGAATGTTACCATGTCATTCAGCACTCTGAAGTAAAGCACAAAATATCAGACTCCTGTAAACAGAAAACCGTGATTATATCTCAGGGTAATTTTCACAAAACCTTTAAGTAACTTTAACAACTTAATAGAGCAGAAAGTCAACTCATAAACTCTCATTTTTGCTTAAGGGACCCATGAAAAAACTAAAGCTTCAATTCTATGAAATGTCTAAGATAAGACTGCTTTTAAAGGCAGAATTACACTTTCTTTCTCTACAGATATCTGTAAAGAGAATTAAGTTGATTTCTAAAGCACAGGTTTTCATAATTTTTTTTTTCTTGTAATAGTTACATGACCTGTCCCCCACCTAACCACAATACTTACAACTAAAGCTAAGGTCTGTAATTCTTTAAATTATGAATTAATTGCAAATGAGAACTCATAAGAAAGTGCTGTGACAGCCAGGAAGCATTGAAAGTAATTTGTCCCAGGTTACTTGGTATGTTATGAATTATTAAAATGAATATTATAATGTGAAGTATTGAATGTACTTATTGCATTGTATTTATACACTTGGTTAATATTGCTTAAAATTCAAGACTGGATATTTGTAACACATGTGATATTTATCAATGTATTTCATCTTTGCATTATATGTGCACAGGCTAGCTAGCCTTGGGTACCCACTTATTTTAGGGTTTAGATAACTTTAGAAAGAAGAACATCTGTAATTTTCTTTATATTCTACGTTAAAGTGACAGCAATTACCATTCCAGAATTTCTTCCCTAACTCACTCAGGTTATCTTTTCCTCTAAGGGCTGTTAAGGACAAGAATGTTCTGCCAAGAATGGGATCTTGTATAGAAAGGTAGGAGTGTGGAGAGTCTTCTCTTCGACGGATTTCTTGTGTGAATGTATTTAGATGCTGGTCTACGTCATCAAATCCTCACAGCCACATCTCAGGTAACGTAATGCTGCTCTTAGTTAACAGATAACACTGGCTATCTGGCTGTGTTCTCTGTGCTCCGGGAATTTCCCTGTAGCTAATGAGAATACAAAGTAGAATATTCCGATAGTGAGAGACGGAAAGATCAGCTAAACCAATCTGAAACACTTACCAGAATGGTTGCTTCTGTGAGACGAACAGTTGAACCAGATTTCAGGCTATCAAGAACGTGCCAAGACTTTGTAGTAGGTTTAGTCACATCCTCCAAAATTCGTGTATACTGGAAGTTCAGAAATCAGAGTGTATTTGCTACTTTTGCATCAAGTTGACACTAGCTAGAGGTATCAGAAAGGAGGGAACAATTAAGAACATGCCTCCGTAAGATCTAGCTGTAGGGCATTTTCTTAATTACTGATTGATATGGGAGGACTGTGCACATTGTGGGTGGTGTTATTCCTGCAATGGTGGTCCTGGGTTCTATAAAAATAAACAAACAAACAAACAAACAAACAACAGGATGAGCAAGCCATGGCGATCTAGCCAGTGAGCAGCATTCCTCCATGGTCTGTTTGAATCAGTTCCTTTGTCCAGGTCACTTCTGTTCCTGAGGTTTTGTCCTGATTATCTTGATGATAACAGTGCTGTGGAAGTGTAAGGCAAATAGACCCTTTCTTTCCCAACTTGGTTTTTGGTCATGGTGCTTCATCATTGAAGCAATAGAAGCTCTAAGAAACAAAGATAATTTACTATCCGTCATTATTTAAAATAAAGCAGCACTCAAATAGTTTTACTAAATTGGATTTCCTACAACCAAATGACTGGTATCTTTAAAAGAATATCGTGTGAAGACACATAAGACTGATTCAGGAAATGAGATATTAGGAATAGGATAATTCCCTGAAAAGAGAGAAATGTAATAGATGTATTTCAGGAGATCACAAACCCCTCCTCTGTCTTGTAGCCTCACGCTCCCCATTCTGTTCACCTTATTTACATAAAAGTACAAAAAGAGACTCTTCCATCTCTTCCATCTGTTTAAGGTGATTATGAGGGACATTTTAGCACAGATCTTATGCATGGGATTATCACTCATTATGTTAACTAGAAATTGACCTCATCTGTCTCAGCAAAGGCCAAGGGACAGTAAGAATAACTAGAAAAAATGAAAATTATGGTATGTTCCTGTCCTGGGAGGGAGGCCACTATTTGGAATTCATAAAATAAGTATCTAGGCATACTAACCGAGGTCATGCTTGCCCTAATTTCAGGGAAATTCATATTAAAAATACACTTAAAATGAATAGCATTATTCCTAGTGCCCTCTAAGATCTGCCACAGAGAATTTTCTCTGAATAACTGTTTGTGAGAGGTGACATTCCACTTTCCGCTAGCAAGGATTAAGGATGATTTCTTACTTGGGGGAAACTCTCAGCAAAGATATTGTTTTCTGTCTCCTCAACTTTGTATTTATATCGTTGTTGCTTTCTGTGACATACGCAAGGAATATGTGGAGTGGTGGTATGAACATTGCCATAAAAAGAATGTTTTTATTTTATACTGGAGTCTTCCTTGAGTGTTCAGCATATACAGGAAATTATAAGGCTGTCAAAATAGAATCCCAGCGGAGGAATCCCAATAAAGTGTCTTTTGTTCTACATTCTGCTCCTCAGAGAACACATACCGCTTTATAGAATATACTATTCAGTAATTCCCTTAAAGTGTACCCTCAAATCTTTACACAGTTAACACTTACTTCCTGGCCTGTTTCCTTTCAGGGCATCTTGATTATTCAATGAATCACCAGAAACTTAATGAAAGCAATAGTGCTATGTCTAACTGTCAGCTTTTCTAAAAACAACATCCTGTGCTCCTGTTAAAGATGAAAGACTAATGTGTCCATTAGGAAAGTTTACACAGCCTACATCACAGGACAAAAGAAAAGAAAGGAAGAAATGAAAGAGGGAAGAGGAGAGAAAGAAGAGGAAATAGAAAAGGTGGAAGAGAAAGAGATGAAGGAGAAAGGCATTCTCTTCAATAAACCTATTCTCCCTAAGGAAGTAATGAATACTTAATAATTTGATGTAATATAACACCTTGTTAATTTTAATAGCCTCTTGTTTTCCTGTGTGTGCATGTGTGGTGTGTGCATGTGTATGCAGATGTATGTATTCTTATTCAGAATCTAGAGAAGACTTGAGGTGTGGTTGTCTGTCTCTGTAACAGGGTCTCTCACTTGAACTTGGTTCTTTTGTTTCATTTTATTTTGTTTGAAGTAGGTTGGCTGACCAGCAAGTCCCAGTGATCTTCCTGTCTGCTTCCCACAGGTGGTGGGGTTACATGTGCGTGTGACCTGCCTGGCCTTTACACTACCCATGTGGATCTGAACTCAAGTTCTCATGTTCACACATCAAGTGCCTATACATATCAGCCATCTCCCAAGGTATCTTAACCTGAATATCTAAGCTGAAAAATTCATGTGATTTGAGTGATTTTAAAACAAAAGAACCAACAAAATAGTGCCAACTGAAGCAAGGCATCAACACAGTATAATATAAAAAAAGTCAAAAATTAGTACCTAAAAAGTAGGATTTATAGAAAAATAATTCCTTAGTTCACATTTCCCAGAACAGAGACTTCCTCCAGGGAAGCCATGTTTCCCTCCATTAATTACTTTAAATTCATCTTTTTGTGTCATTTTTGTATCATTTGCTTCAATTGCTGTCTTGACTTCAGTTTGATTATTTTAAATTATTGTCATCTGTGAAAAGTAACTCATCTATACTGAATGGTTTACATGTAAAATGTCTAGATTTATGTAGTTCAACCACTCTCATTTCCATTGTTAAAAATCTAAGTACTAATCAGTATTTTTAGTTTTCCATTTAACCCCTTATGCAACAGATGCCACTCATGGGAACAAACATTTTTGGATGGTAACTAGTTGCACAGGAAACACATTCATTACCATATTCTCTACACAACAATTCCCATGTTAGGATCATAAATGCTCTCAGGGAAATATGATTTCCGGCTCACTTGGCGAGGAGGAAGCCTATTCTGTATGAACAGGAATCAGGTTGTGGTATTGCAGAAGGCTCTTCTAGGGAGGTAAATGTATCTCTTTGACTTTCTCTTTTATATTCTGTGCTTGGACATGAGGATGAGAATTTGCATGATGACTTTTGAGTTCATGTTGAGGACAGAAACAACATAAAAGGCAAGGATAACTCAATTGGAGGAAAGATCTTGTAACCTTAATGTCCTACCAAACAGCCACACTAATGCTTATTGTTTCTTGAACTTACTTTGAAAGACAGAAATAGAAACTTCTATTTTATTTAAAATATTATTCAAAATTTTATCCACACTTCATGTCCTAGTTTTTAAAAACTATTCTAATTATTTTTTAAAATTCTAAACAAAATCAGTTTAGAGGACAAAGGATGCATTCCATTTATAGATCTAGGTTCTAGCCCGTTACTGTGGAAAGTCAAGGCAGAAACTTGATGCATCATATGTACAGGCAAGAGGAGACAGAGAATAAATTCATGGATTCGTGTTTGGTCTCACACATCAGCCCACTTCCAGGAGATAGTGCTGTTTACAGTGGCTGAGTCAACTAACAATCAAGGTAATCCCCTACAGACAAGTCTGAAAGATAGTCTGATTTCTCCTTATACCATGTGGGTTCCAGGGATTAAACAACTTTTCTCTGTCAAGTGATTCTAGTTGTATCATATGACAGTTCAAAATGACTAGTATGCTATCCAAGCCTGCTTTCAATCATATTGAAGAAATACTGCATGGCAACAGAAAACTGAATTTCAGAGACTTAAATGAATGTATGAAATAAATGGGTATTAACATTTCTGAACATTAGTTTGTTGGAATATAAAGTTGAGATAGACTGGTGAAACACAATCCACATAGGTTAAACATGGAATTATAGCTATAGCATGTATTGACTTAGAGGATTTTTTATTGTTGTTGTTGTTTATTGTTTGTAGTGTTGGGCTTTGAACTGAGCTCTCCCATTTAAGGAAAGCACTCTACCACTGAATTATATCTTGAATTCAAACCTGGGCTGGTATACTAAGGAATATCTTATCCTAGATCTGCCTGATATTTTGTAAAATTTGTCCCAATAAAATTAGTTTAGTCATTACTCTCAAATGTTTAAGGAAGCTCAAGCAAGTTTTCTTGCAGAGAAACCTCTTAGCCCTCAATAAATGATAACAGTGAATAACACAAAGAGGGGTAATATCTCATAACTGGTATGTATGTTATAAAAATTCTATATAGTATTTATAAATAACATAAGAATAATATTGTAAGCAGTAGTAGCTGTAGAATGCTTCTGTTAAAGTTGTCATATTTTTATAGATAATTAACTTTATTTTAATCTCAAAATGAACTCTAATTCAAGTAGTATTCATCTAGAATTAGCATACACAGAGACATTTTGTCATTCTCCTAAAGGTCATTGAGGTAATTTATGGAATGACCGGGATTTGGACACATGTAATGTATATTCAATGTAGGAATAATTAGGGCCTTATCTTCTCATGGTAATCTGACTTTTAACAACAAGAAATATGTTCTAAAGTGTACGTACGTTTCTGGCAAATCAATTGTTTACCCTTTCCCAGGCATCCTCTTCATCTAATTTTTTATCTTCAATTGGTTCAATCTTCAATAACATGCTATGTAGAGTGCGTATAGGTTGTCTCCAAAGGATAACAGCAATACATTAGGACTGAGAAGAAAATTAATGCTTAGCTGTGGAGGAAGACAGTCTAACTAAATAAGTGTGTGCATGGTTATATATGTCATAACATTCCTTCTAGCTCTACTACCTTTCTTGAGACCTCCACAAATACATTTTCACCAGTTCACCAGGTCATCTTGTCATCTACTGAAATCAGTTTCTAAATTATCAGCTTGGCCAAATGGCTCAGCAGATTAAGGCACCTGCTGCCAAGCCAGATGACCTGAGTTTCATCCCTAGGACTCACATGGTAGAAGGAAAGAACAGACTGCTCCACACTTCACATGCACGCACATGTTTGTTCTTGCAAATTCCACATGGAGAGAACAGTCTTAATAATTTATCTTTTCTCTGAGATGTCTACAGTCTTTCTTGGGTAGTAAATTCCTTCTTGAGATGAGGTTAAATTTTGTCATTTAGTGATTAGCCTTATCTGCTCTTTGCATGAGACCACATGTTTTCTCAACTGTGTCTCTCGTTGTCTCCGGCTAGCTCTATAATCCTGATACTGCATCTATTTGATACCAGCTTAATTCTGCCCACCTCATTCTCACTCTCACTTCATCATCCCTTCTTAACTCTCTCTTTATTGCCTAGAAAAAGGATCCTCAAACTATCCCCAAATGACTATAAAAGTAGCACTGGGCTTGAGATTTTACATGGTCTCACAGTTAACTGATTTAGAAAGCACCTGAAATAGAACATTTCATATTGATTTGAGGAGCAAGAATAGAGAAAAATAATTGCTATATGATTGGTTATATATGATTTTAAGTGTAATATTATAGTCTAATATTGTTCATAATTACATTCCTCAAGGGTCATAAAACTCAACTGATGTTTCTTTACTAGAAATTTGAAATAAAAAAAATTGAGGAACACAAATCGCTAGGCTATTCTACAGGATAAATTTACCATTGAACAATTTAAATTTTGTGTGTGTCCCATATGTCAGCTGCTCACCTGCTTAATATATGCAAGGGGCCAAGGTCCAGCCTGTGCTCACCCTTTGGTAGGTGATTCAGTCTCTGAGAGCTCCTAAGGGTTCAGGTTAGTTGACTCTTCTGGTCTTCTTGTGGAGTCCCTATCTTCTTTGGGTCCCCTCAAGCTCCATCTAATGTTTGGGTGCGGGTCTCTGAATCTCTTTCCATTGGCTGCTGGGTGGAGCCTCTCAGAGGACAGTTATGTTAACTTGCTGTCTGCAAGGATAACAGAGTATCATTAATAGTGTTGGGGACTGGTTCTTGTCAATGGGATGGGTCTCAATTTGTGGGTCCCCCAAACAACTGGAGCAGGGGCTGTCCCTGAGCCTGTTGTCTGCCTGCCTGCCTGTAGATCTTGAGCCCCTAAATGGACAGCCTGGTCTGGCATCAGTGGAAGAGGATGTACCTAGTCCAGCAGTGACTTGATGTGTGTGTGTGTGTGTGTGTGTGTGTGTGTGTGTGTGTGTGTGTGTGACAGCCAGAGGGTGGTGTTCACTTTGCAAAAGAGAATGGGGAAGGACTTGTGTGAGGGGGTACTGGGAGCAGGGAAAGGGCTCTTATAAAGAGAATAAATAAATAAATTTAATAAAAAAATTATTTGTGCATGTCAAATGGGATTTGTTCTTAGAAGAACCTTAAAGAGGAAGGGAATGGGAAACACATAGAAGATACAAGAAGGATGTAGGAGAGAATGGGAACCACAGAATGGAATGGACAGCTATGGAGAGGAACTTGACAGTAGAAATTCACCCAAAGCACCAAGCTTTCCTGTGGTCTGGTGCCATTACTCTCCTTCCCCTCTTACCTGTGCTAGGGTTCGTACTCAGGGTTTCATGCTTGTTAGAGAAATATTCTTCCTTCAGTTCTTATTCTATGGTTTGTGGACTGCTTCTCAATCTTTCCTAATTTTTAATATAGAATTCTTTTGGCCACAGCATTATTAGAGAAAAATAGAAGATAGAAATAATGGTACACAAGGTACAATCTGCACCAGTGCAAAGATGGGGCAAGCCATTCAGGGCATCAAACTGAGAATGAAACCCTGACTTTTCACTATTGGACTTCTAGAGCACAGAAGTAAAGAAATTGTACCTCTTCCACTGGTAACATTGGGTAGATATACAAAGGCCATCTTTGGAGAAGGAGGTCTTTGGTTTCTTCTTTTCATACCATCTTAGGTATCATGTGCAGAAGGGTCAACAGCCTCACTAGTAGACTGGAGCTTAGAGTCAAATCCATGGGATCCTTTCTGTCTGTGGTCTAGACTCTTCTGGTACAACAGGACTTGGTTTCTAATCTAGCAGTGGCCTAGGACTTACTATTCTGATTAGACTGGAAGATGTAATTGTAGCTCATTTGCTCTGATTGACTTTGGAGTCCACTCTAACCAAACTAATCCCTTCTTGTCTCTTCCTTTCTTTTGGTCTGTTTGTCCTTTTGGAAACCCACTGCTGTTACTTCCAGTTCATTCTACTGCAGCTGTCACTGTTTCTCTACCCCACTTATTTTAAAGTAGTTTTCCACCATATTTTCAAACACTTGATCACACTTACTTGTTAATATATTTTATTGCTATGATGTATATGTAAAGGCAATTTCCTGTGCATTTTAAAAAATCACTATTAACTTTAAAACATTTCTAGAAACACATGTCCTATCTATCTATCTATCTATCTATCTATCTATCTATTATCTATCTATCTACTATTATCGATCTATCTATCTATCATCTATCTATAATCATCATCTATCAATTATCTATCATACATCTTCTATTATCTATATCTATCTGTCATCTATCAACCATCTATCTATCTCTATTATCTATCTGTTTATCTATCATCTATCTGTTTGTCAATCTATCAGATAAAAATATTGAGATGTATTTTATTAGTGTTCGTCAATTAATTAGATCTGAGATTGTTTTGAAGGCAATTTACTACATAGCCCAGGATGGCCTTAAATTCTTTTTCTTCTTTAAATTTATATTTGTGGACTTTTTTTAATTTTTAAAACTTACATTATTTTAGCATCCAATGATATGATCACGTTTGTTCCTTTGATTTTGTTTATATTGTTAATTACATTGATGGATTTCCATATATTGAACCATCCCGGCATCCCTGGGATAAAGCCTACTTGATCATGGTAAATGATTATTTTGATGTTTTCTTGAATTAGGCTTGCCTTTATTGACTATTTTTGCATCAATATTCATAAGGGAAATAGGTCTGAAGTTCTCATTCTTTGTTAGGTCTTTGTGTGGTTTAGGTATCAGAGTAACTGTGGCTTCATAGAAAGAATTGGGTAGTGTTCCTTCTGTTTCTATTTTGTGGAATAGCTTGAGAAGTATTGTTATTAGGTCTTCTTTGAAGGTCTGGTAGAATGCTGCATTAAAACCATTTGGCCACATTCGGCCCTGAGCTTTTTTTGGATGAGATACTTCCTTTTATAAAAAAAAAAATTATTTTTATTTATATGTGTACAGTGAAGCTATCTTCAGATACACACCAGAAGAGTGCATCAGATCCCATTACAGATGGTTGTGAGCCACCATGTGGTTGCTGAGAATTGAACTCAGGACCTCGGGAAGAGCAGTCAGTGCTCTTAACTGCTGAACCATCTCTCCAGCCCAGTTGAGAGACTTCTAATGACTGCTTCTATTTTCTTAGGGGTTATGGGACTGTTTAGATGGCTTATCTGATCCTGATTTAACTTTGGTACCTGGTATCTGTCTAGAAAATCATCCATTTCATCTAGATTTTCCAGTTTTGTTGAGTATAGACTTTTGTAGTAGGATCTGATGATTTTTTGAATTTCCTCAGTTTCTTTTGTTATGTCTCCCTTTTCATTCCTGATTTTGTTAATTTGGATACTGTCTCAGTACCCTCTGGTTAGTCTGGCTAAGGGCTTATATATCTTGTTGATTTTCTCAAAGATCCAGTTCCTAGTTTTGTTGTTTCTTTGTATAGTTCTCTTTGTTTCTACTTGGTTGATTTCAGCCCTGAGTTTTATTATTTCCTGCTGTCTACTCCTCTTGGGTGTATTTTTCTGGCTAGAGCTTTCAGATGTGCTGTTAAGCTGCTAGTGTATGCTCTCTCCAGTTTCTTTATGGAAGCATTCAGAGCTATGAGTTTTCCTCTTAGCACTGCTTTCATTGTGTCCCATAAGTTTGGGTATGTTGTGCCTTCATTTTCGTTAAATTCTTAAAAGTTTTTGATTTCTTTCTTTATTTCTTCCCTGACCAGGTTATCATTGAGTAGAGAGTTGTTCAATTTCCATGTATATGTGGGTTTTCTCTTCATTGTTGTTGTTGTTGTTATTGAAGAGCAGCCTTTGTCTGTGGTGATCCATTTAGTATTGTGTTTGTGTATATATATATATATATATATATATATATATATATATATATA
>JADRCH010000162.1:1943701-1970734 GCA_019843965.1 Rhynchomys soricoides
TATATATATATATATATATATATATATATATATATATATATAGTATTGTATATATACACAATACCACTGGCATTGGATAGCTAATTAGAGGCATCATCTCTGGGGTAGTCTGGGATGGGCTCTCTGATATTTCCTCTTTTCATTATGCATATCTATTGGTGTTGTACTTATTTCAAGCTTTGTTTAGACAGCCATATTGTTGAGCCATATTCATTCATTTGGATGAAGCTTCTCTGTTATTTTTAGGAAACACAGTCTCTGGCCTTCTAGATCTTATAACCTTCTGTGTCCACTTCCAAAATGTTCCATGAGCCTTAGGTACAGGAGTAATGTTTTAAATGTAAAAATTGTGGCTAGGTATGCCATGGTTACTTATTCTCTCTATTTTGACGTGTTTGGTTTCCATCTGAATGGTTTCCATCTATTGCAAAGAGAAGTTTCATTGATGAGTGGGATCTACCCTTATCTTTGGTTATAAAGATAGATATTTGTAATAGAATTATGCTTATTCAGTAAAGTACCTGCTTTTGCAGTCACACCAGCAGTGAGTGAGGTTCTCCTCTCCCAGTACCTCTTCCAACAGTTGTTGTCCTTTTGTTCTGTTGTTAGCTGCTCTGACCTAGGCACATTGAAGTTGAAAAGTTATTTTGGTTTGTATTTTCCTAATTGCAAAGAGGAATGCAACGATGAACATTTTTTGAGAAATTTCCTAGCCACTTTTATTTGTCTTTTGAGAACTCAGTCCTCATCTGTAGCCCATTTTTTGAAGAATCTTTGATTTTGTTCTTGGTGCGATTTTTTTTGGGGGGGGGGGAAGGGTTCTTTATGTATTCTGGATATTAACTCTCTTTAAGATGTATAGCTGGCAAGGGTTCTCTCCCATTATAGACTTCCTCTTCTGTGGAGGAGGACTTTGTCCTTATCGATTGTTTTTTGTTTGTTTGTTTTTTTTTTTAGCAGAACTGTTATTATGGTTTGTATATGCTTGGCCCAGGGAGTGGCACTATTAGGAGGTGTGGCCTTGTAGGAGTAGGGGTGTCACTATGGGCATGGACTTTAAGACCCTCTTCCTAGTTGCCTGGAAGCTGCTCTTCTAGCTGCCTTTGGAACAAGAAGTGGAACTCACAGCTCCTCCAGCTCCAAATCTGCCTGGATGCTGCCATGCTCCTGCCTTGATGATAATGGACTACACCTCTGAACCTATAAGCCAGCCCCAATTAAATGTTGTCTTTATAAGACTTGCCTTGGTCATAGTGTCTGTTCACAGCAGTAAAACCTTAACTAAGACAAGTGTATTTTAGTTTTATGAGGACCTACTTGTTAATTGTTTGTCCTTGAATTCCTCACCCTCCTGTTTTGGCTGTCCTACTGCTAGGATTAGAGGAATGTGGCACCACACTTGGGTCATGTTTTAGATCTAAATCGTCAAGTCTTCTGTTGTATGTTTTCAATTCTTCCGTTATTCCAATGTTCTTTAGTTACATGTTTTCATCTTCTAAACATTTATGGATGAAGAGTTTCATATAATCTGGGATTCGTGGAAGATGTTAGAGGGGGAAAAAGAGGAAAATGATATAATTATATTTTAATTTCAAAAATGTTAAAAAATTTAATTAAAAATAAAGAAGCATTATTTCAGCTTTAAATTAAAATATTATTCTTGTAACCAGTAGTTATACAATATATTTTATAGCTTAAGCTCTACAAAAACTTATTTGTAATTGTTTATCTTTTACTGTTTGAGTTCTTTTAGTTGGTTTTTTCTTTTTAGAATTTTATTTTTATTTTATTTATTTTTTATTTATTCTTTTCTCATATATTAAATCCCAACTGCAGTTTTTCCTCCTTCCTCTTTTCTCAGTCTTTCCTTACCTTTCCACTCCCCCAAATTCACTCCTCCTCTGTCTCCATTCAGAAAAGAGCAGGTTTCTCAGGGTTATCAATAAAACATGGAATAAAATATTACAATATGACTAGATATATATCCTTATATCAAAGCTGGATGGGGTACTCCATTAGGAGAAAAGGGATCCCAAAGCAAGCAAAAAAGTCAGAGACAATGCCCTGCTCCCACTGTTAGGAGTCCCACAAGATCACAAAACTACACAACCATAACATATATGGAGAGAACCTAGGTTAGACCTATACAGCATCCTTGATTGTCAGTTCAGTTCCTATGAGCCCCTGTGAGCCCTGGTTAGTTGATTTTTGTGAGCCGTGTTCTTGTGGTGTCCTTCACCTTTCTGTTGCCTAAAATCCTTCTTCCCCCTATTCTTCTAGTTTTAAATACCTGATATTTAATGTTTGATGTGGAAAAGAGCTATGAAAATGTGCTTACATTTGCAACAATATATGTGCCTGTATACACTTGAGGCATTACTGGATTAAACATATAAAAATGGAGACTGGAACCCCAAACAGGAATACATACAGACTGAATTTCATTATCAGTGTTGAATGATTTGGTCTGAGATATATCTGAATTACCTGGAATGTTCCATGTATGTGTATTCACTAGGAAGTTACTCAGGGTGAATATATGGAAGGAGTCTATGCTCATGAGCATTCATGGCTCTGTCTCCTGAGACCAGCTTTCTCAAGATTTCATGTTCATACCTTCCCTGCTGTTACAGACTAGTCCCCTTTAGTCAAAATAGGTTATTAATTCTTTGTGTTACTTTTATCAGATATTTTAACATAGCAATGAGAAAATAAACTAATTGAGTTTTCTTTTACAAAATGAGTATGAAAATATCAATTTGGTTATTGATCTCCACTATACTGTTAAAACATAAATTTCTGCATTGCACTTTAAATTACATTTGAAGACAGAATATATAGCTATATTAATACAATAATATATATATGATATAATACAACATATATCATAATATAGCTATATTATTAAGATGCCACTGACTAATACAATTTATGGATCATAAGAAAGTCCTGGTGACCTATTTTCATTTTCTTTAAATTCTACATATGTGGCACAAACCATTTGTGATTTCTACCAAATGTTGGGAGTTATGCTCTAGTTTTAGTGCTGATTTTCACTCCCCTCAAGATAAAATGTAGTTTAAGATCTTCTAATTTTATGACCATGAATAAGAGAGATGTTGCATTAAATTCCAGAATTACCTCATAACCTGTACTGTGACAGATCATTTTACATTCCTCTTTTCCTTTTATGGCATTATTTTATGGCTACTTGAGGTACGGCATAGTTATTTAATCTAGTGGTCTCCTTAATATTGATCAGCTGCTGGAGGGCTGGAATTCACTTTCTGGTTTATGTGCTGATAATATCCTCCTCCACTTCCTTACTCTTCTCAGTTTTGCTTAACTCTTGGCAAGCACTACACTACTGACAACAAGCTGATTAATGAACAAAACATGCGTTGTGTCTTGACACTCCAGTTTTCTTTGTTTCTCAAATATAAAACAAAAGGATATTTGTATGTTAAATAATATAGATTTTACCTATTGCTTTCATTCAATCTTCAGACAACACAGTTTCTACTTTTTTTTAACCTTAAGGTAATTAGGAAGGTTCAGATAAACTTCTTAATAAATGAGTTGGCTTAGGTTGTACTGATCTGCGTTTCTCTTTACACACACACACACACACACACACACACACACACACACCACTCCAGAATTGCCAACATTTAGAAAATCCATAACTGGCATATGGTAAAGATAGTGAACTTTTCTTTTTTAATAATAAATATTATCTTATGTAACAATAGAAATATAGTATAATAAAATATACAACTTAGGAAAGCCATCATGTATTCTCATTATCAAGTGTTCTGTATTGTACATAACTATATTAATACACTCTTCCACCTGTATGAGAGCAAAGCATTGTGCTGGGTGACATTGCGATGGCCATGATGTCACCGGGAAAGAACATTCCCTCCAATAGCATTTTATGAAGTCACAGTGATATGTGCCATTGGCCAGTAGATTATATATGACATACACTTATAACAATGTTCCATTGAGCTTGCATCTTTTCCTCTCTTTATTGCCTAGAATAACTGTTTCTGAATTAAAAACAAAGATAGGAAACAATTTAGTTCTTTAAATGTGGGTCAACAATCACTTACTTTGTTAAGAGCTGGGCAATGCTATATGCAGTCTGTAAGCTATATGTCTTTGCCTGAATGCTCTTCTCTCTCATCACAGGCTTTAGAGGAAGGTTGGGAGGCCTGAAAGAAACCAGAAGTTTTTGTTTTTGTTTTTGTTTTTTAATTTTTTGCTCCTGTCTCACATTTATTCTGTCTTGCTTGACTTGTTTTAATATGTTTTCTTTCTGGAATGTATGCTTTTTCATATGTCTTCATTATTTAAGTATTTTCCACTTTATCAATCATAAAAGCTACAAAAATGAGTCGTATTGGAATGCTGTGGTAGGGCCACACTTGCTGTGCAGCCAACACCACAAAGCACATTTACACATTGATCTGTCTACAGCCTGCCTGCCACCTTAGCCAGTAACAAACTACATATTCTAGTTTGCTTTGAAAATTTCATGTTGAGTCTATAGCCAGTCCATACTGAACATACTAGTCCCCTCTAATTGAAGAAAAATGTCATGTCTTCTCCATCAGACTGAACTGTGGATTGTGTAGCTAATGACTATGTCGACCTTTTACAAATTTAGAAAAGAGCTTCTCAAGTGATCTTCAAAATGATTTTTGTTGAATTTTTTTTTGCTTTTGTCCTGTAAATGTAGCAAGTTTCATTTATTATCAAGACAGTCTCATCTCACACTTGGAAACAATAGCTGATTTTTCTTACTCTCATCAGATTTCAGGACCACCATCGTACTTCTTTGATAAGCTTAATTATTATTCACAAAACACATAGAATTATAAACTATTAGGCAATAAAATGACATTTGACAAGTAGGATTCATGCCGTATAGTGTTTTGACTAATGAATATTACTGCTGTGTTTAACACAGTCAGAAGCATCCACAGGCATTTCCATATTTATTCAAACCATTTCTTTCATGAGACTTTCTTGACTGATTTGGTCTTAAATGAGCTCCATCAGAACAAATTCCAAATAAAGACAATGTAAAGTGCACGAAAGAGCCTGGCAGTGGTGGTGAATGCCTTTAATACCAGCACTTGAGAGGCAGAGGCAGGTGGATTTCTGAGTTTGAGGCCAGCCTGGTCTACAGAGTGAGTTCCAGGACAGCTAGGGCTACATAGAGAAACCCTGTCTCAGAACCCCCCTTCCCCCCAAAAAGTGCACAAAAGTAGCATTATTCAGTTTCCTTTCTTAAGACATTATTTTTTTAAATTGTGCACGTATGTGTTTGTGTGTGTGTGTGTGTCCTCATGTGGGTATGTGCATGTGAGTGCAGGTGCCCATGGAAGGCAGAAGTATCCGGATCCTCTGGAGCTGGAATTACAATTAGTTATGAACTACTCAAGAAGGTTGCTGGGAACTGAACTCAGGTCCTCTTTGAGAGCAGACCCATTTCTCCATCGCTGTATAATTTCCCCTTTACCAAGTGATTCTATGTACAGTTCTCAGTTTCATAACTGAAGAGGTAGTCAGTATGTTTGTCACAATGTAACTTCTTTGAGTACACAAAATGTTAGCTGTGGGTGGGCATCTGGGCAACTGCTACTGTTAGTGACATTTTCCCTCCAAACACGAAGGTTCTCATTTACCTCTGAGTAAACCCTGTGTTATGCCATATGTATATACTTAGAATCCTTGATGACACTTTACCAGAGAGTTCTCTTATGTGGCAAGACAACACATACCATTTTGGTGGACTTGAACACTAATCTAATGCTTATTATTAAAAACAAAACTTGCTTTAAAATTTCACTAATTGTTTCAGTCATATTCTTTGTGGCTTCATTATTTAAACTGTAAAACACAACAAAGATTGATCATTGCCTTTCCATTAGTACATAATTGTTCCCCTAACATATTTGATTTTCGTAAAAATTTTACATTTAACATCTAAAAATAATCAACTTATGATATTAAATTAAGCTTTATTTTCATTCATCATAAACATAACTTTTAATTGATAATTAGGTGATAAAGATGCATCTTAGATTTTTCCTCTGCCACTCAAGAAAAAAAGACAGTAGGTGGTATAGTCCAAAAAAGTTTGAAGCGGCAGCCAGGAAAGTGAATAAAGTTGGCAAGATTGTCCCTTTTCCATGCCTTCTTATGAAATACATAAAAAGTAAATGTATGATTTGCCATATCTTTAATAGGGTCTTCCATTTAAAGAAGAAAAGACATGATTATTTAGACAGCCTGGGGAAAACAATTTTCAAAGCAACTGAATTAATCTAGTTTAAATTTTTTAAAAATAATTAGGGGATTATTTCTCTATGCTGTAGACTTCTATACATTTTAAAAATATATAAAAAAATGGAAAAATGAGAAGAATTTATAGGATTTTTTCTTTGTTAGAGATTTCCGAAAGATATAAAAGGGATTATAATTTGTAACCAATGGCAACACTCCTTGTAAATTCTGCACTCTAACTCTTTAAAATTCTATCCTTCCTGGGGACGTTTTCCCATCGGAGCTTGAACACAAAATTTTCCTGACACCTAATGTCTAAAACATTTTCTATAATTGACTATTTTCTTTTTCTACTAATAAAATGTTCTCATTGCCAAATGTATTAAGCAGTTCATTTTCTTTTCAAGGTGGTCTGCTCTTCTTTATACAGTATTCAATCTAGAACTTCTATTTAAAAAGAAAGAAACAGAGCTAAGCTTGACATTAGGTGGGAGGACAGTGATGATGGACAGTAATGAGAAGCTATCTCACAGTACTCCTGGCTTAGTTAGAGTATCTATTACTGTGATGTAGACCACAGCCAAGAGCAACAAGGGGAGGAAATGTCTAAATTAGCTTATATGTCCACATCACAGTGCATCATCTAAGGAAGTCAGGGTGTGAGCTAGAAGAAGGAATTGTAGCAGAAACCATGGAGAAATGCTGCTTACTGGCTTGCTCCTCATGGCTTTCTCGGTTGCTTTTTGTATACATTAAATCCACCTGTCCAGAGGTGGTACTACCCCCACATATGGGAGGATAAGCTGGGAGGCCATATCAATCATTAATCAAGAAAATGCTTCACAGACTTGCTTATAGGCCAAGCTACTGGAGGTATGTTTTCAATTAAGGTCCCCTCTTTCCTGATATGTCTAATTTGGTGACAAGTTGACCAAAACAGCCAGAACAACCACCCAGGCTATCCTTAAGCTATCACTGAGAACAGCCTCTGCTTAGTCTATTTCTTACAGGCTATTTTTTAGCAACTGACTTCACATTTTCTGACTGAGAAATGATCAGCCTCCAAACGCTTCACATGATGCCTAGGGCAAGCACTATATACACTTTAGCAGAGATACTTTTAAAAATATATCTGGTGAGGTTATGCAAGGAAGGTAGAGAAGTCAGCACTGCTTTTTTTCCCTCTGTGCATAATTCTCACTAAGCTAAAACTTCAAAGGTATTTGGGAAGAAGATCACATGAAAGACAATGTCTTAGTCAGAGTTTCTATTCCTGCACAAACATCATGACCAAGAAGCAAGTTGGAGAGGAAAGGGTTTATTCAGCTTAAACTTCCACATTGCTGCTCATCACCAGAGGAAGTCAGGACTGGAACTCAAGCAGGTCAAGCAGTAGGAGCTGATGCAGAGGCCATGGAGGAATGCTGCTTACTGCTTTGCTTCCTCTGGCTTGCTCAGCTGGCTTTCTTATAGAGCCCAAGACTACCAGTCCACAGATGGTACCACTTACTAGGGGCTGTCCCTCTTTGATCACTAATTGAGAAAATACCTTACCACTGAAACTCCTTTCTCTGTGATAACTCCAGCTTGTGTCAAGTTGACACACAAAACTAGCCAGTGCAGAGAAGAAAATTCATTCTAGATACTATATCAAAACACTAGGAAGCTTGCCTCAAATATGAGAACCAGTTTGGAACATGGCTAGCCATCATGGCTTGAGATGTTTCTATGCTAGGTTCAGGATTTTCATGCTTATTCTGAGGCCACAGGAAAATTCATTTCTACTACATGGTGACAGGAGTGAATAGTGCAGTTTGATTGCTATGATAGTTTGAATGAGAATGACCCTCAGGTACTCGACCTCAGCTGATAGAACTATTTTCGAAGGATTAGTAGTGGTGGCTTTGTTGGTGGAGGTACATCACTGGAGGTGGGCTTTGAGGTTTCAAAAACCCAAGCCATTCTTACTTAGCTCTCTCTGGCTCATGCTTGTGGATTGAGATGTAAGCCCAAAGCTACTTTTCCAGCACCATGCCTGATGCTGCCCACTATGATGGCGATGGACTCTAACCCTTTTAATTTGGGAACCCGATTCCCAAATTAAATGCTTTATTTTATAACTTGCCTTGGTAATGGTGTTTTGTCACATTTGAAAATTAACTAAGCTAATTTCTTACCTCAGCAACTGCCTCCACTGAATATACTAATGTAAATGCCAAGGAAGGTTAGAAAAGAACAACTTTACATTGTTTTGACTAAAATCACCCAGGCTGGTAGTCTAGTACAGCAAGTATTTATTTCTGGTTGTGTCCATTGCAGATGACAAAACACCACTGCTCAAATTGCCACTGCTTTCAGAAAAAACTTCCCTATCATGCCAATTTTCTCCAAAACATAGTGATTAATGTTTGCTTATAATATAGTAGATACATGCTGACAATGTTCCTGAAATTATGAAAATCTCTGAGAAGCTAAATTTACTGTTGTTTTCCAGAAAACGTCTTCAAATAAGCTTAGAGCCTCATTTGTATACTTTTTGATGCATTAAAAAAATGCATTTTGAATTTTATTTTCTCTTATTAAAACTAGATTTTTACCTCCCCCACTGCTACACACCTACTTTCAAAATGGGAGGAGAGGCCCTAGAGTCTGAGAGTGTTAGATGCCACAGTATAGGGGAATGCCAGGCAGAGAAGATGGGAGTGGGTGGTTGGGGTATGCCCTCATAGAAGCAGGGGGAGTGGATGGGATTGGGGATTTCCAAAAGGGAGACCTGGAAAGGGAAAAATATTTGAAATGTAAATAAAGTATCAAAACTCATTTAAAAAAATCTATACAAAACAAAACCAAAAAAAAAAAAAAAAATTCTGACACTCTGAACTTCTTCCCTATCTCCTCTCATATCTGAACTGGCCCTCCTTTGGAGAACTAGGGATAGCCACTAGAAAGTCCCAGATGCCAGGGCCCCAAGAGGTTCCCAGGACCCAATAAGGAGGACTTTAGCCGAAATACCCAACAAAGGGTAGATAGCACCTGTTGAGACCATATACAGTATTCATGGGCTCCAGTTGAAGGATGGGGCCTCCAACCCAACTCAAAATCATTAATCCATAATTCCTCCTGTCAAAAGAAAATGCAGGGACAAAAAGTGAAGCAAAAACTGAAGGAAAGGCCATCCAGAGACTGCCCCACCGAGGAATCCATTCTATCTACTGACACCAAACCCAGACACAATTGTTGATTCCAAGAAGTGCTTACTGAGAGGAGCCTTGTATAGCTGTCCCTGAGAGGCTCTCCCAGGGCAGGACCAATACAGATGCAGATATAGACAGCCAAACATTGGACTAAGCATGGGGACCCCAATGGGGAAGTTAGGGCAAGGACTGTAGGAGCTGAAAGGTTTTGCAACCTCAAAGGAAGAACAAAATCAGTCACTCAGATCCCCCAAGGCTCCCATGGACTAAACTACCAACCAAAGAGTACACACAGGTACCCATGGCTCCAGCTGGATATGTAGTAGAGGATTGCCTTATCTGGCATCACTGGGATGGGAGCCCCTTAGTCTTGTGGAGGCTAGATGACCCAGCATAAGGGAATGCTAGGCCACTAAGGCAGGGGTGGGTGGGAGGGTGGGGGAGCACCCTCATAGAGACAGGGGGAGGGGGAGCAGATAGGGGACTTGTGGAGGGGAAACTGGGAAGGGGGATAACATTAGAAATGTAAATAAATAAAATAACCAATAAAAATTTAAAAGAATAAAAATAGATTTTTGATACAATATATTCTAATTATGGTTTTCCTTCTACAAATTCCTTTATGTATCTACACACTTTTTTTCTCTCCTTAAAAATCAAACAAACATCTAAAAATAATAATAAAATAACAAATTGGAATAGGATAAAACAAATGAACTGAACCCCAACCCCCCCCCCAAAAAAAATCCAAGAATCACATATGTGTGCAGAGACACACATTTTTACTCACAGAAATCCCATAAAAACTCATAACTGGAAGCTATAAATATGCACAAAGGACTGAAAAAAATTTATGAGACAAAGAAACTCCAAAGCTGCTATTTAGTTTTGTGTTGACCATCTACTGCTGGACATGGGACCTTCCTTTAAGAGAGATTTGTGTACCCAGTGAGACTCCATTGGAGAGAACTAAGTTTTTATTTGTGAGGTTATTTAAATTTTTATTGATTATTTTATTTATTTACATGTCAAATGCTGTCCCCCTTCCTAGTTTTTCCTCTGAACCCCCCATGCCATTCCCCTCCCCTTTGCATCTAAGAGAGTCCTCCCCCATCTACCCACCCACTCCTGCCTCACCCCTCTAGCATCCCTCTTCCCTGGGGCAACAAGTCTCTACAGGACCAAGTGCCTCCCCTCCCACTGATGCCAGATAAGGCAATCCTCTGCTACATATGTAGTTGGAGCCAACCATTTATACTCTTTGATTGGTGGTAGTCCCTGGAAACTCTGAGGAGTGCAGTTAGGTGATACTGTTTTTCTTCCTATGGGGTTGCAGTGCCCTTTGGGTCCTTCAGTCCTTCCCTAACTCTTCCTTTGGGGTCCCTGGGCTCAGTCCAAAGGTTAGTTATGAGTATCTGCATCTGTCTTAGTCAGGTGCTGGCAAAACCTCTACAGAGACAGCTATAACAGGCTCCTATCTGCAAGCACTTTTTGGCATCAGCAATAATATAAGGCTTGGTGTGTGCAGATAGATCCCAAGGTGGGGCAATCTCTGGATGGCCTTTCCTTCAGTCTCTGCTCTGTTTTTGTCCCTGTGTCTCCTTTAGACAGGAACAACTCTAGGTTAAAATTTTTGAGATGGGTGAGTGGTCCCTTATCTCAAATGGGGGCCGTGCCTATCTACTGGAAGTGGTTCCTTCAGGTTCTATCTCTCCTCTGTTGAGTATTTTAGCTAATGTTATCCCTATTGGGTTCTGGGAGCCTCTCACATCCCTGGTGTCTGAGACTTTCTAGTGCCCCCAATCTCCATTTCCTACCCCTCACAGCTACTTATCTCTCTTTATTCTTCTGGCCCTCTGGACTTCTCTCCTGTCTCTTCCAATACATGAACCTGCCCCCTTATCCTTCCCCCTCCCCTCTTCCACACAGGCCCCTCCCTCCCTCTACCTCCCATGATTATTTTGTTCCCCCCCCCCCTTTTATTACTCCCTGCCTCAACCATCTAACCTTCATACCAGAGAGGGGCTACTGAGAGAGTTAGTTCCCTGACTACAGTTCTTGTGAACCAGATACTAGCTCTCTGCCTTTTCCTACATCCAGCATGTAACCATGAAACAAGCACAGGAGTGGTTTAATGACATTCTTGCTGAAAAAAGATGGGAAATGACAGTCATTGGTCCATAGCAATTCTGAAATCCAGCCATGTAAACTCAGGCTTACTCCCACATGAGCTCAGAAAGGTCCTGTCAGAAGAGCTGGTCCTATACGCACATTCTCTCTCTTCCTGCCACTGGCTCTCACACACACTGGGAGAGGGCCACCCCAGCCCACACCCAAGCTCCATCCTCTTACATGTACATGACCCTGAGCTTAGCGATGTGTCACTGGCAATGCAATCCATCCTCAGGACAAACAAACTGAGACTAAAGTTCATGCAGGCCCTAGCAGCAGGCTCAGGAAGGGTCAATGTGATTTTGGAAGCTCCCACATGAAGAAGAGAGTCTAGATATGGAGACTGTGGCCTGAGATGCCATTCCTCCTAGACATGGGCACAATCTGAGAAGGATTCAAGTGGGAGCAGTAGTTTTCAAAGTGGGATGGGTGGGGGAAAATATAGAAGTTGAGAACTTAGAGAGAGTGAGAAAGAGAAAGGAGAGGAAGAGAGAAACAGAAGGCTGCTAGGATTACAGTGAGCTACTTTGGTTGCTGAAGAGCATCTGACCTATGGAGCAGAAATGAAGTTCACTGGATGAGTAAGGCTAGGATTTGGTGTGAGCTGCACCACCACGTCTCATACAACAGTGGGACTGGCACAAGTTGTTGGCAAAGACACTTGAGGAACCTGGGAATTATAAGATATACTGTAGCAAGGTCAGCCCTGAACCAGGTGCCCCTTTTAAGTGGGATTGAAGCATCCACACTTTGAGCTTCCTTCTTGTTAAACTTCATAAGTTTTATGAGTTGTATCTTGGGTATTATGAGCTTTTGGACTAATATTCACTTATCAGTGACTACGTGCAATGTACGTCCTTTTGAGTCTGGGTCACCTCACTCAGGATTATATTTTATAGTTCCATACATTTGCCTGCTAAATTTATGAAGTTGTCATTTTTAATAGCCGAATAGTATTCCATTGTGTAAATGTACCACATTTTCTGTATCTATTCTTCTATTGAAGGACTTTTGGGTTGCTTCCAGCTTCTGGCTATTATAAATAATGCTGCTATGAACATAACAGAGTGCATGTCCTTGTTGTATGTTGGAGCATCTTTAGGGTATATGCCCAGGAGTGGTATAACTGGTTCTTCAGGTAGAACTATTTTCAATTTTTGGAGGAACCTGAAAGATTGATCTCCAAAGTGGTTGTACCAGCTTGCAATCCCATCAGCAATGGAGGAGTGTTCCTCTTTCTCCACATCCTCACCAGCATCTGCTGTCTCCTGAGTTTTTGATGTTAGCCATTCTGACTTGTGTAACGTAGAATCTCAAGGTCATTTTGATTTGAATTTCCCTGATAACTAATGATGTTGAACATTTATTTAGATGCTTTTTGGCCATTTGAAATTCATCAGTTGAGAAATCTCTGTTTAGCTCCGTTTTTTTTTTTTTTTAAATTGAGTTATTTGGTTTTTTGTTTTGTTTTGTTTTGTTTTTTTTTTTTTTTGGAGGTTAGGTTCCTGAATTCTTTATATATTTTGGATATTAGCCCTCTATTGGATGTGGGGTTGGTGAAGATATCTCCCATGCTCATGGATTGGTAGGATTAACATAGTAAAAATGGCCATTCTACCAAAATCAATCTACAGATTCAATGCAATCCCCATCAAGATTCCAACACAGTTCTTCACAGACATGGAAAGAACAATTTGCAATTTCATACGGAAAAACAAAAAGTCCAGGATAATGAACACAATTCTTAACAATAAAAGAACTTCTGGGAGAATCACCAATCCTAACCTTAAGCTATACTACAGAGCAATAGTGATAAATACTTCATACACAGAGAGTCAGGTTGACCAATGGAATAGAACTGAAGATCCAGAAATAAGCCCACACACTTACAGAAACTTGATCTTTGACGAAGAAGCTAAAAACATACAATGGAAAAAAAGAAAGCATTTTCAATAAACAATGCTGACAGTAGTTATGTAGAAAAATGAAAATAGATCCATATTTATCACCTTGTACAAAGCTCAAGTCCAAGTGGATCAAGGACCTCAACATAAAACCAGATACATTAAATCGAATAGAAGAGAACATGGGAAAGAGCCTTGAACTCATTAGCACAGGGGGAAATTTATTCAACAGAATACCAGTGGCTCAAATTTTAATATCAACAATTGATAAATGGGACTTCATGAAACTGATAAGCTTCTATAAGGCAAAAGACACAGCCAATAGGACAAATAGGCAGCCCACCGATTGTGAGTGGTTATCAATCGAAGATAGCTTCTTATAGTGGGAAATTTAGTAGGGCATCTGTTGTATATGGCATCCATGTGTAATGCCAGATGTAATGGTACACCTAGGTTTTGAAGCTATCTTTTGGAAATAATCAGTGATTGTTATCTGAGATTCATGGGCTTGCTCTTCCTATGGGAACTTCTGAGCCTTTGCATGGCTTTAGTTCTAAGACACTCCTGGTGTTATGGTTTGCATATGCTCAGCCCAGGAAGTGGCACTGTTAGAAGTTGTGGCTCTGTTGGTGTAGGTGTAGTTCTGCTTGAGTAGGTATGTCACTGTGGGTGTGGGCTATAAGATCCTAATCCTACCTGCACAAAAAATCAGTATTCTGCTACCAGTCTTCAGATGAAGATGTAGAACTCTCAGCTCCTCCTGCACCATCCCCTCCTGGACACTGCCATGCTTCCTGTCTTGATGATTTTGGACTGAACCTCTAAACCTGTAAGCCAGCCCCAATTAAACGTTGTCTTTTATAGGGGTTGCCTTGGTCATTGTGTCTGTTCACAGTGGTAAAACCCAAACTAAGACACTTGGCAAACCAGAAAATCTTGTAAAGGCGAAGAATTGGTTAGGTAGTGGTTCCATCAGTCAATTCCTTGGTCATATAAAAATTTCTGATATGTTGAAATGGACTGCTAATGATACTTTTTGTGTAACAATCAATACTAAAAAAAAACACTTTTGCAAGGCTTTTCCAGGTTCAGTCCACAGAATGTTTTCCTTCCAGCTCCAAAGCCTTATTTCTTTTCTTTCTTTTTTCTTTCTTTCTTTCTCTTTCTTTCTTTCTAGTTTTGTTGTTGTTGTTGTATTTTTGTTTGTTTGTTTATTTATTTATTTATGTTACATTCTTATTGCAGTACTCCCACACTCTCCTCCCAGTAAAGGAGAGAAGCCTAGAAAACCTCTTGACAAGGATGGAATAGGCCCTTGGGCCTAACAACAGGCATGCAATTAAGGCAAAGTGTTATTCCATCCTCAAGTGTCTCTCTTTCTTCTATCATCCCACTTAACACAGAGTATCAATACATTCTGGGTTAGGGACTGGGGTTTGAGTTCACTTCTTTCAGTGATGGGACAACATTGGGTGTGAAATCTTGGTGCATGCTGCTACAGACACCATGAGTTCATACATATGTCACTCTTGCTGAGTTTGGGCATCTTTGACGATGGCTGAGCAAGGTGCCTCTGTGGTAGCATAAAGCGTTCTTTGGGTATATGCTAAAGAGTGTTAGAGGTAGAGTTTGAGGTATATGTATTTTCATTTTCCCTAGGCACCACCACACTGACATGTATAGTGACTGTTTGCATCCAGCTGAAGAAAACCCTAAACTAATGTGAAACTGCAAGCAATCAAAGCAATCTGGACAAGACAGAACACCTCATTCTTATTATTTCAATTAAGAAACAAAATTGGATATCTGAGCAGGATAGCTCTTCACTACAACAACCGCCCTTGACAAAAATTTCATGACATGAGCAAAGCTATGAATGCCTTCTGCCTAGATTAGAAGAAATATGAGACACCCCTGTAGAAGCATCTCCCAACAAATGTCAGAAAGAGGAAGGAGAAAATAGAAGGAGAGTAGCTTTTCTTACTGTTCTAAACATTGTACTAGCTGGCCATATGATTGGTTGCTTTCAGTTCCCAGTCCTGCCTCACAGAAATATGTTTCTTTTTAAAAAATAATTTAATTTTTTATATACATTGGTGTTTTGTTTGTATGTCTGTATGAGGTTGTCACATCTTGAAGTTACAGAGAGGTATGAGCTGCCATATGGGTTCTGGGAATTGAACACTGGTTCTCTGAAGAGCAGTCGGTGCTCTTAACCACTCAGCCATTTTTTCCAGCTCCAGGAAAATGTGTTTCTATGTTCCATTTGACAATGAAATATATCTGCATCTGTAATTTAAGCCTTCAAGTTGACGATCACTCAGCAGGATCAATCAGTTAGCTCCTGTATGATCTGCTCTAAAATAGAAAGTCAATGTCATGATGGAAGTTCAGAAACAGCACAGGAGTTTACAAATTTATCTTCTCCTTTCTTTTCCTCTTTCTCTTTTCTCCTTTTGCATTTGCTGCTGCTTTTAGTTATAAATGTGACTTTTCTTAACAAATGATCTTCGTTCCTTAATTTTGAATGTGCATATTGAACAATGTCCTTGTTTGTGGCTGAAGAGACACTATGAAATATTAGCCAACTACTGTAGCTCCATAATTCTCTGAAGGTCAAATGCACTTGACGACCACATTGACCTACTACTTAATACAATAATTGCTTACAGACTTAAATATTGCAGTCTGGCCTCTATTGGGAAGAGGGCATTCCATTAACCCCATTGCCATGTGCAAACCCAGGATTCAAAAACCTCTTTTGTCAGCCTGTCCCAGACAGCAAAGCCACGACTGAATGTAGCTTCCTCTTAGTTAACTTCACATTGCTTGTAAATTATGTGCTATTAAAAGTGTACACAATGAAGTAGACTTCAGGGATTCTCTCTCTCTCTCTGTCTCTCTCTGTCTCTCTCTCTCTCTCTCTCTCTCTCTGTTTGTCTTTTAGGCTTTAGCTTCTACAGTTTTTCACTTGATATCTCACATTTTTATGTTATCTAGTATGAGCTGTAACCTTACTATGAGTCTAGGTTCAGAGTTTTTAATGGGTCTTTTTGTGACATTAATTAATGTATCTAGAAAGCATGCTTTTATACCAATATTTTCTTAGCTTGTGAAAACCCTTTTCATGTACAAACTCTATGATCCCAAACTTTCTTCCATAGCTTCTTTTAGCAGCTATTGTCTAGGTCTAGTAATTCATCATTGCTGCCATCTCTGCCTTATCTTAAAGATCTAAACAGGTTACATGATGACCTAACCTGATCACTGTCCTTCTGCGGACAAGTGTTGAAGGAATGCATGCTACTCTGTAGGACAGTGTTGTCTGTATCATCTGACAATGATGGTAAGATACCAGCTGATCATATTAAAAAGCTATCAATTTCTGTAGGTTCACAAGGTCAGGAAAATCTGTAGATTCAAGAATTTTAGTTAATCAAAACATAAACTATTCTAATTTTTCACAAACAGGGTCTTGACCTCTATATAGGAAGTCTAATTTAGTTGTGGGCTAAATTTTTGTTGGAATTTTCTCTATTGTTCTGCTGTAGGACATGATAGTTTTATTGTATGCTCTGAAGAAGGCTTTTACCTGTTATAATTTGCCTTTATGTTACTGTATCAGTTGGGCAGGGTTCTATAGTGGAACAGAGCTGGCAGAATTGGTATATATTACAAACAAGATTTATTATATTGCTTTACATAATACTCTTTGGGCAATCTAATAAGTTATCTGCATGATGGAGAGGCTGAGAAACAGTAGTTGCTCTATCCATAATCTGAATGTCTCAGCAGTCCCAATACAAGACTAAAGAAGGCCTGAGACACAACTATAGTTTTTACTCCTCTGTCCATGATAGAAAAACAAAGAAACTAGGTTCTGGTCCCAGTTCAAGAGTCACAGCAATGACAGTGTAGAATTAAATGCTAAGTAACAAGAAGCCAAAGTTGGCAGGCAGACATAGCCTTGCCTTTGCCCAGATCTTTGTATATTTTGAGGTGCTGGTAGAATGCATTGCCCACTTCAATTAATCCTTCTAGAAAATACGCTTTCCAGGAATATTAGTCATTCCCAGTCCTAATCAAACTGATACTCAAGAATAGACATCATGTTCAAACTCTCTATTTTTTGTCAGAATACCCATTAAGCAGAATAATAACCTCATGACCCATTGTCTCTATAGTTACAATTCTGTAAGCATCTCCTAGTTCTTGCTTTCTGATAGAAAAGAGTTCAGTCAAGAGGCAGATAGTTGAAACAGAAGTTTATTCAGCACTGTAAATAAGGCATTCCTAAAGGAGACTGGAGTGTTATGTCCAAGTGAAAGGCATCAGCAGAATGGCTTTTATATTGTGGATTTCAAAGTCATTTTATGAATATTTATGAGCTGATAGACTATTCATGGAGTATGGTGATTCTTTAATCTTCCCAATTATAATTGACTGGATCTCCATTTAGGGTATTTTGTTCCATATCTTTTAGAAAAGCCCAGAAGTAGAGTAATACAGACTCTTGGGTAGTGTGCATGTGTGGGAAATGCCCTTGTGTCTCGATTTTGATATATCAAAATTAACATAATAGCACCCCAAGGATATTAGCCACAAAGGGCATTCTGATCCTCAGGAGAGACCATTGCAGCCCCTGTTTGAGATTGCCTAAAGTCCCAGGATTAACCTCATAACTGGCTGTTGGTTAAGACATTTTTATATGTCCTGAACTTAAGATATTTTGTTAGCTTTTAAATGGAGTATTTTATCATAAAAGCTGGGACCATGGTTTTATAACAAACTGGCAAATGGCATGAATAAGAAACAAGACTTAGGCTGTCTTCAAGCTCCACTAATCATGTTTCTCTTCTCCATAACAGTGTCCATACCCCGTCCATATTTCTCAACACTGTTGTAAATGCTTCATAATTGCCAGAGTCCTGTTGGTATAGTAGAAACCTCATATAGAGCCTTGGATCATTTATAATGCTCAGGACAGCATATGTGTAGATGTTATGCATCTCTTTGTTTGACTCACTATATCTTCTCATCTAGATTTCACATGGATGACAGTTCTTCACAACCATGTGTGATGCTTCTGCTGTTCTTCAACAGAGAAACATCCAGAGAAACAACAGAGTAACGCCTGTGACCAGTACAATTATGTAGGGTTGCCTATTTATTCATCATTAGTACCAACTCTAACATAAATAACTTGAGGTCAGGTACAGTCTCTCTCTCTCTCTCTCTCTCTCTCTCTCTTTCCTTGTTTTAACTCTGGTATGTAGCATAGCCAGAGATCCCATAGGTAAACAATAAATTAATAAGCAAAATATGATACTAAAACCATATTATGTATTTATACTGTGGCTAGGTAGCCACTCTCTAAAGCTCTAAAGTTACAGTAGATATATATATATATATATATATATATTATATATATCCTATAACTATCATCTGTCATATTTATTATGTCTTCAGACTTTTAATTTAGGCTCTGCCAGCATTGTCATCACTGGTTAAAAATGTACTGTTCTCTGCATTATCTGCAATGGCACCATGATGAACTGGTGTCTTAATAATTTTCTCTGACTGTCCAATGAGTCATATAATATTTCCTGTCAAAATCTTTCATCTCAGTTTCTTTTTTTTTTTTTTTTTTTTGCTAGATAAATGCTTCAACTACTAGCATTATTTATGGAATGGAAAGTTGCAGGAAGTGAGTTAACTCTTAGCATACACCCATCCCATTTTACAACGGACTATTTTTTTAGGATACAATTTCCAAAGTTTAACTTAGAAAAAAATGAGTTCATCCTTTTAATATAGCTGCATGCTTCCTTGCTCTCTCCCATACCATCCATTTGTGAACACACCCACAGACGTGGATGTGTAGGTGATCTGCTGGTGTGCATCTGAGGGCATGTGTGCTTTGATTTCTGGCTTAATCATTCACCCGGAAAGCTCTAAATGCTGCCTCCTGACTGCTTGTTCACAGAGGTTTGTGCAGAATGTCCCTCTGCTGTTGCTTTCACCATGCAGCAGCTGTGCCAATTCCTGCTACAACGGCTCCTTTCCTTCAGCAAAGGTCAATTATCCCTGTGAAAACTGGCTTCTGGAACCGGCTTTCCTTTGCTTTCTATTATCTCCTGTGGAAATTCTCAAAATTCATCATATCTCAAATAGAATCATAATTGTTTTCCAAGACTTCATAGCCAGAAAATAGCCGGCTTGATGCTGCGGATAGGGTCTACTGGTAATGAAATGGTGCAAGAACCCCGAAACTGGACACAATGTTAAAAGAAAATTTACTGTATTAGGTATGCACTTAGTGTAGCATGCTTACCATCAGTTGGTTGTAATGATGGCAGCTAGGTCATGCCTACATGTCCTTATCTCTTTACCCTGAGGTATATATGCTGACCTTTGTGATTCTATTTTATGTTCTGTTGTTTAATGCCTATTTGGCCAACATTTAACAAAATCCTTCTTAGAAATGAGAGGATATGAGTTAGCTTTTTATCTCTCCATGAAGTACAGCTTTGCTGTCTAACTGAGTTTACTTTAGTCCTCCATTCATCTAAATCCACAAAGCAGTAATCTTCTGCTTACAGACTTTCCCATGCAGAGTAGCCATCCAGCATGTCTGTCATGGTTGCAGAAAGAGCTAGAGCTGAGCCTGGCTGTGTTGGTTGAAATTATTTTCCAATGTTTTCAGCAAATTTCATCAGAGTCTGATTTTTTAAATCATTAATAAATCAATACTTTGGATAATGACATTTTTTATAGTTGTTAGGTCGTATATACATATATTATACATATGCATGTATCATTGAAAGCTTGTAGTGGTATCTTAGAATTGCCTGTATTTCTTTTTCTGTTGGAAGCACAGTATCCTTCAGGAGCTCTTTAGGATGCTGGGGATACAGCTAGGAGATAGAGCACTTGTTTAGCATATGCAAGCTCCAGGGTTGGTCCCCAGCACAGCAGAGCAGCAGCTGGAGGAAGAGGAGGAAGGGACAGAGGAGAAGAGAAGGATAAGGAGGAGTAAGAAATAAGCCTTCAGAGAAGAACAATGAACTTCTGAAGTTTCAAGGTAAGATAGATCAATGCAAAAAACAATTATCAGTGATATTAAATGCAATAAGATACATGTAAATTAGCATGGCCTGGTCTTACAAATGTCGCTTTCATAAAATTAAACAATAAAATAATTATTTTCTTAATAAATATTATAAATTGTAAACATTATATAGAATAAATATTGGAAATGTTTCTTTTAAAAAAAATGTTTGTCTTCAAAATTAATCAAGGAACCAACAAAACCCAGATTGAAAGTGTGCTAGGTAATCTATGTTAATTCTGATGATTTTACAAATAATGGAGAATATTTTAATACCATTTAGATATGTATTTAAAAACCAATTATTATTCAGAACTTTTTGCATTAAATAATTATAACAGATAATTAAGCATTTGTATTTCAAAAGAAACTTGCATGCTTCTACATTAGGGTAATAACAGCCTCTTTGAAACTTTGATTAGAGTAACATTCTCACCATGAAATAGAGCCATGCTAACATTTATTTAGTGCTTGTGGAGAAAAGCCACCAATAATGTAATTCTATGTCGTTTTCCTCAACTTTAACTCAGAGAGATAAATTTTCTGTTTCTATCTTCATTTGGTTTATACTTCCAAGTTATAGTCTGTCTTGATGGAAGTCAGAGCCGGAACTCAAGCAAGAGCAGAAACAAGAGTCATAGAGGAAAGCTGCCTACTGGCTTGCTCTCTCTGGTCCCTGCTCAGCTAGCTTTCTCATACAGCCTAGAACCGCTGCCACCACTCATGGTGGGCTGCATCCTCCAATTTCAACCAACAACTTATGAAATTTCCTACAGTCAGGACCACAGGCTAGTCTGGCCCTGGCAATCCCTTAATTTGGATGCCCTCAGACAACTCTGGGCCCAAGCTAAGAGAATGGATAAAAAAAATATTTTTTTACACTAGTTATAAAAATGGGGCTAATATTGTATGCTTTTGACTGGGGAAAAATGTCCAAGACCAAAGGGATTTATTATCTAGAATTTTTAGTACATGCTAGAGTAAATTTTAAATCAATATATCAAAATGTATACCTACAGTCTTGGCCCAAAACAACCATCAAAATCAAGACATAATTTAAGTCAGCTTACATTTCTATCTTCTGTACGGACACAGATTTTATAATTTCCATAAATATGGATGTGAAATTTCATGCATTTAAATAAGCCTTAACATTTCAAAAAGATTTGCCCTCCAGTTTGCTAAAGTAAAGCAAAATGAAAGAAAAATTATATTAAAATTAAAAATCCACAATCTCTAAGGGTGATGGAAAAATACAAGCTGATTCACCTCTTTGGGAGAGGGAAATATTACAACAGAGCAGTAGGACTCAGCACATCATAATCTGCCTCTGCTAATATGCAGGAACTAACCCATATCTGCAAGTGCACAGGGAACGCACTCCATCTATGTTGCCTAGCATCTGACATCCCATCAATATGTCTATCCCTTACATTTTTAGTACACAACATTTGATTGACCTATCATTTCATTCTTCTGGTTAGTTAGTAAGTGGATATAAATGGATACTCAATCAGGTCCTGTTTAAGTCTTCCTACTGTCCTAAATGTCTTTTAAAAGAACTGAATGTAAAAAATCAAGAATAAAGCTAGGTTTCCTTAATATACTGCAATTACTTAGTATAGTTATTTGCAGAAACTTAGTATACTATACTTAGTATAGCAATAGAGTAATATACTCTATAAAGTAATAGAGTAGGGTACTATAGTTAGTATAGTAACTTAAAGTAACTTATAATCATTAGTATAGGACCCCTGTCTTTGTTCTTAAGTTACAAACATTAGAAATGCAAATAAAAATAGTTTGATACATTATTGTTTTACCCTGAGATTCAAATATAAAGTGGGTTAATATTTAAGAGAATGGGGGACTGCAGTTTTGGAGGACTAAGAAATAACATGGGCTGATCACTTACAAAGAAGAGTGTCCCTTAACTTAAACCATTCTAATCTTGATTTCTACTTGCCCAGTAAGACCAAATCTGTGGGGAAATAAGATCTTTGGTGAACTGAAAGTCTTATGCCATGTGCTGTCAGCTTTGATCATTTTGGTCTCAATATCATCTGTCCCCTTCATAAGTAGCAATATGTTTTCTTTCTTTTTTTTTTTTTCTGGTCTTGTTTTTTTAGTTTATGTGCTCATATTAATGATACATACTTCTTTGATGATTAAATACAGATTAAAAAGTGAGATAATATAGCTGAGAATACTGGCATTTTAAAGTAATGCTTAGTTGAATTTGCTGAACAGCCAAAAAGAGATAAATTATAAGAACAATAATCCTATTCACAAACTGTTTACACAGCCATGGATAAAGGTAGCTTAAAAATGAGACCTTGTTTGTTTTGCTCATTGGTGCAGCCTCTGTATTTATCTGAGTGCCTGACATACAAAAGAAAGTAAATAAATATTTGTGGTTGAGACAGGGCATGTTTTTCTAGTTCTCAAAACCTTTGCTGTCATCTGAGGATTCTGTCTTATATTATTTCCATTTTCTGTCAAGTTCACTTTATTGTTTCCTTATACCTTCAGACATCCATTTTCTCACACTAATCTTACAACTTTCGCTTTGTACAAAATGGAGGATTAACTTCTTTTTTAAATAATTAATTAATTAACTAATTAATTTACCTTACACCTTAATAGCTGTTTCTCCTCCATCCTCTCCTCCCAGTCCTTCCTCCCATTTCTCCTCATCCACTCTTCCTCCCTTTCTCCTCAGAAGAGGGGAGACCTCCCATGGGTATCAAACAGCCTTGGCATATCAAGTTTCAGTAAGACTAGCCACATCTCCTATTGAGGCTAGACAAGATAGTCTAGTAGGTAGAAGGGGTCCCAAAAGTAGTCAACAGAGTCAGAGAAAGCCCCCGCTACTGCTGTTAGGAATTCCACATGAAGACCTAGCTGTAAAATTGTGATATATGTGTTGAGGGCCTAAGTTCCATGTGTGATCCTTGGTTGACAGCTCAGTCTGTTTGAGCCCCTGTGAGCCCAGGTTAGCTGAATCTTTAGGTTTTCTTATGGTATCCTTGACCCCTATGGCTCTTACACCCTTCCTCCCTTTCTTCTACAGGATTCCCCAAGCCCCTCCTAATGTCTGGATGTGAATCTCTGCATCTGTTTCCATCAGTTGCTGGGTGAAGCCTCTCTGATGGTGGTTATGCTAGGCTCCTATCTGCAAGAATAGCATATAAATACTCCTGCCTCTTACAGCATTCTTAATAATAGTACTATTATTGTTATTTCTGTGTTACTGAAGGTACTTGCTGTTGCTGCTAGTGATTATGATGATGAGAATTGATGATGGTGTTGAAGATGATGTTGGTGATTGATGGTGTTATGATTTTATAATACTAAAGATTAATGTTCAGTGTATTGCCTAGTTTTTGTCAATTGGATGTAACTACAATCATCTGAGAGGAGGGAACCTCAACTGAGAAAAAGGTCTTCATAAGATCAGTCTGTACAGAAGTTTGTGAGGCATTTTCTTGATGATAAAAGTGGGAAAGCCTGGTCTACTTGGAGTGGTGCTAACCCTAAGCAGGTGGTTTTTGGGTTGTATAAGAAATTAGTTTGAACCAGTCATGATGAGGAACCCATCATGAATCTCTGCATCTGTTTCAGTTTCTGATTCCAAGTTCCTTCCTTGAGTTCTTGCCCTGACTTCCCAAAATGATGGCCTGTGATCTGGAAGTATAAACCAAACAAACCCAGTTCTCTCTAAGTTGCTTTTGGTCATAGTGTTTTATCATAGTGATATAAACTCTAATACAGTAGTGATGGTGATGATGATGGTGAGGGTTGATGATAAGAGGATATTAGCAGTATCAGATATTCCTTAGCCTGGTCCATCACACACCCTTCGCTACCTCAACAGATGGTTCTCTGCACCTTTATTAAGGTCACAGCCTGCTCACTATCTGTAGTGCTTAACATTCTTTCACATCAACATATGGAAGTCATTTCTTGTCATTGTTACTATTCACAAGTCTGTGTATTGTAGTTTTTGCTTCTATCCCCCAGTAGATGTATTGTCATACTCTTCTTCTTCCTTGCTTTCTGATGAGTAGGAGCTACCTACATTGTTTCATTTCCCTCCAGTCTGTCATAACAGGGAACAGATGGCACACTAAGAGCCAAATGATTTGAACTGTGTGTATATTTACAAAGACTCACCATAAAATAAGCAAGGACAAGGAAGCACATAGCTAAAGAAGTAAACAGAGGGTGACAGTGGGAGAATTATCACCATTGCTATGCACTAAGGCAGAGGGGAGGTAGAAGAGAGGCACCACAGAGAACAGAGTCCTTCCATTGAGGTACCACTAGACCAAGGTAAAACCCAAAGGGAAGGGACCTGCCTGAGTAATGCACATTTAATTTTCTTCCATATCTTTTCTTCTTACTCTTACTATTTCTTCCCGAAGGAAAACAAGACTGAAGAGGTGCTCATGGTTGTAATCAGTATGAGCTTCTAAAGGACAGAGCATGTTAGAGAAGAGTGGATACTGGATGTTCAGTGTAAGCGTCAGGTACCCATCCCTGGTCCTGGCCCTGGCCCTGGTATCCATTTGTATCCCTTGTCCTCCTGGGTTATCCTAAGGATCAGCAGGCTTCTATTACATCCTGAACCTGTTACAGGGTCCTTTCTTGTCTAGAGATCCATGTACAACTGTACACTTAGAGGTTACCCAATAAAAAGATTGAAAAAATATGTCAAATGGCATTTTTCTAATGAAATTACAAGGCAGTTTGCCACTTCCTGGCATGTTGGAATCTGCAAAGTAGAAATCATAGAGAAAGGGGATCCTGGATGACAGCCGAGACTTTTGAGCTTCAGGTGGGTTTCAGTTCAGGAGTTAAGGTACTTACTGATGCTCAGAGCCATACAAAACTCTCACTGATTCAGTAGTTTTGGGACTCAGGTTTGTGTGTCATACATGAAATTCCACACACTGTAGGCTTAGATTTTTCAAAATCTATTTTAATAAGGGTTTCTAAATGCGTCAACCTCCCTTCTAGCCTACCAACCAAAGGCAGAGGAGAAAGGTGGTTAATAGGACAAGGAGGATGTGGCCCTGTTTAGAAATAGTTCTTTGGTGCAATTGCAAACACAAATCAGTAATGGCAATCCAATCCAATTAGCAAACACCAAATAATAATTAGTAGCAGTGGCTTGATCCAGAAGAAGCTGCAGTGGTTTGCTAAATTGGTACAGGTCCACAGAAGCAGCAAGAAGCAGCTGGAATACCATGAGAAGTTCTTTGGCTCTTTTTTTTCTACCAAGTCATAACAAATGAAGATCAGTGAAGATCAGCAAGGCAAACTAATGCTGTCTCTTAGGTTCTACTTACACTCTTTCCAAACATCACATGTCCTCTCAAATGTCTGCCTCGGTAAGACATCCTCTCACATATCTGCTTCAGCACAACATCCTCTCATAAGACAGCTTTCAGAACAACATCACATGACACAACTGAGTCTCCAAAGAAACTAGAAATTTCCACTTCAACTGACACTGGGTAGGTGGGTTTAGAAAGGAGCTTCATTATAGAGTCATAGTTAGGAGCTTGAAAAAAAGAAAAAGTGGCTCCTGTAAAGCAAGAGATAGGCCCAAGTGGGGTGATCCCAGAGGTTCCTCATACCTGAGATAATAAGCCTTTACTGGATGGAGGCAGGAAGGGTAATGAACTGGTCCTTGAGGTTAGCCTAATCATGAGATATGCAAGCATCTCTCTGTTTCTCTCATGCCATGACATATACATTCCAGGCAAGGGTGCTCATTTGGTGGAAGAGGCATGAAGAGAATTCAGATCTCTCCTTTGGCATGTCTACTCTTTTGGGGCAGAACCAACATCATTTTGGTTTAAACATTTGGTTTAAAAATTTTTGTTTAAACATCTGTAAACCAGGGCCAGAACTGCCAGAAGAACTGAGCATATTTTCTGATTTTAACCACGGAAAAACTGCTGTGTAGGGGAGGGAATCCCCTACGGTAAAACTGCTTAGGCAGTTTCTACCCTGTTCTCATGAGAATTTCATCTTGCCTTCACATGGAGATCAGTCAACATGTCCCATATCATAGATCACACCTCACAGGCCAATTAGGCTTATTATTTAGAAGTTAAATTTTCAAACCTATAATAAAAGATCATTACAATGTAAAGAGGACTAGTTACCTCTTAATTACTAACACCTATTAATGTAAAGCCAACAAATGTTGTGGACTATTGTGATAGTTTACCGATCATATAGTACTGATGGACAGATTATTCAAGGTCTTATTGTTTCATCTCTCTCTATTTTACTCTCTCTCTGTCTCTGTCTCTGTCTGTCTTTCCACACACACATACAC
>JADRCH010000162.1:1970744-2143042 GCA_019843965.1 Rhynchomys soricoides
ATCTCCATAGCTAGATAAAGAATGTACAATATTAGTAAACCTGTGTAGGGACAGAAGACTTCTGACTGTGATCACTGACTGAGATAAGGTAGAGCACATGTGACAAACCAACTGCTAAGCACCAGGAAGTAGGTGGGGTTCATATTGAACTATACTAGTAAAAATGACACACCTATCTAAAAAGGGGATGTGAATGTCCATGCTAGTTTATCTCATGATAAGTATACTAAACGTCTATTATGCATCCATGTTTTTTATTTGATGACCAGACATAAATGTTGGTAATTGATCACCATGTTTAAATCTTTAGATTTTAACAGTGATCCTATTGTTAATGATTAGTTTAAAAGTATACTATAATGTGACTTTTCTTGGTACACTAGTAATGGAGGTGAAAGTCTGAAACCTATAAATTGGCTATAATCTGTGCTACATTGGTCTTTAATTATTCATAAAATAAGTTTTAAAATTCTACTGACAATATACATTTCAAGTGTATCTTCCAGGACTGTGGAAATAATATGGTATTCTATAGTCTAACTGTATTCCTGTATTCCTAGCTTCCTGAATTGTTAGGCTATGTCCTTTACAGTACTCCAGCACAGCTAGCATATTGATTTCATGAACTTAGGCTGTTGTTGATCCAACTCTCATTTGGTATATTCTTATCACTTTTAGGTACTCAAGAGACTATATTGTATGCCAAATCCTGATTGAATTGAACGTTATCCACAAATTTGAGTTATTTGAAACTTCTTTCACTCCTCTTTTTGTCAAATACCCACATATCCTTCAGTCTCACATGCTCTCTGAAAATATATCAGATAAAGGGGAGAAGAATCTGGTATTCACATTGCCTTAGAGTGCATGCAGTTGTCTCATTTTGTGCAAACCTTTCGATTGCAGTAGATCAAAGTAAGATCAAATTCAAAGTGAAATCTTATAAGAAAAGGGCAGTTCCATGAGAACTGACATCAGAGTAGAAAGTGATCAACTGACCTAGGAAAGGTTTCATGCAGAGGTTTACTGGAGATTCTCAGGGATGGGGAAAGCCAGTCAACTGTAACATGAGCAATTAAGGATATTATAGACACCCAAGTTTCAAAGTCTAAATTCTGACCACATCTTTTTATCTAGTAATCTTAGGTCTACTCATTCTCCATCAGGGTACGAATCATATTAAAACAGAGCATAATTTGTTCTATTTGATGTCTTCACAAGTCTAAGCTTGAGTCCAGCTTTAGTCCCTTGTGACAATAACATAACATATAAGATTTAAAATTTGTTATGGAGAGTGGTTCTCCATATATGCTGCTAATTTTGTCTTCGTGTGTGTGTGTGTGTGTGTGTGTGTGTGTGTGTGTGTGTATTCTTGAGGGTTAAGGGCTACTCTGGTGATTTCAGAGTTAATACAAGCTTTATTGTTAACCACATACCCCAGAGAGCTCAAAACTGCTCCATTTTGATGATATTAAGAAGACTCCCAGCTCATGATTCAATATGACATTATAATAAATGGATCAGAAGCAAAATTAGAAAAGGAAATAGCTCACTGGGTGCACAGAAAAGGTGAGGCAGCAGCTTCTATGAGGACTTTGCCAAAGGAGTCACAGAAGGTCCTCTTAAGTCCTCTAGCAGCCAGCAGTGACAGTGATGGTGGGTGTCCACCGGGGGAGTTCATTAGAGACTCGGCTCCCAGGGCTTCCACTAGGAGCTAAATTATCAAGCAAAGAAAATGTTTGACACAATGCACACCACTCTCACAGTGGAGAAAGCACTGTTAGCCACCCTCAGGAGTCCTTGGAAGTGTGAGGACATCCATAAACCTGAATTACTGGGCACAGTAGAGAAGCCAATCTTAAAAACAAAGTCTTATTTAGAACAGCCGTCTCAAGCCTATAATGGCCAGTCTTTCTCATGCACCATGGTTACTCTGCAGCAACTATTCCAGTTATTGTATAGATCTGAGTGTCATCCTGAGTTAAAACTCATAAATATGAACCAGCCATCCTTCCTAAGTTTATGTTAGTATTGTAAGTTGAGCATTACATTAAATTGTCTTTTCTTCTTATTCTATTACAGAGATTTATTGGATTACATCTTAATGGCAAAACTGTTCACTTGTCAAAAACCCCAGGAATTTTCATGCAAGATTTCCACTGTGCTGAATGATACATTGATTTAAAATCAACTACTAACACTTCAAATAAATGCATACTGACATAACTATTTTAGATTATATATTTGTTTGAGCTACCTATGATTAATTAATACTTCTCATTGAGATAGAATTTAGCAATTTTTCTTGCCTATTTATATACTTTTTAAAAGATTTTATATACTGAGAAATGGATTAAGCCAAGCTCTATAATAAATCCCAGGTGTGGTTTTTATATCTGGAAGAAAATGGTTTTCTTCCAGGGTTCCTGAGTTCAACTCCCATCACCTACATGGCAGCTCACAATATAACAGGATCCAATGTCCTTTTCTGGTATGCATGCAGATGGACATGCCATCAAAGCACCCATATACATTGAATAAATAAATCTTTTTAAAAAATCAGACTGTACTCTGATTTTTTTTTTTAACATAGAGACCTGTAACCCTGGCTAATCTAGAATTCGTTAAAGAGACCTGGCTTGTTTCACACTCACAAAGATCTACCTGACCTTACCTCCTGAGTGCTAGGACTAAACATGTAGGTCACAATACTTGGTGTAAACGTAAGATTTATTAAAAAATTTTTCAACAACAAATCCCGTGACTATATTTAAATCTTAAAAATATCACTCTAGCTTCCTTGAAAATACATTCTCTTAAGAAATGAAAATTAAAACTATGAGACCTTGGAAGTCTACTTTAGTTATTTAATTTTTTTGAAATTAAAACATAATTACATCTGAGACATGAGGCTGCCTGGATTGAGTATGTGGCATCAGGAATGGGAGGATATAGTTGATAAATACTTAAAATTGAGAGTACATACTGATTTGTGAGATACTAAAAGTAAAGGAAAAAGTCAAAAATAATTCTTTAAGCATTTTAACTTGAACTTCTAGGTAGAAGAAAATGTCATGTTGTTGACTCATTTGAAGCAGTAGAGACAAAAAATAAATGTCAAGCAGCTTGTGGATGAAGACAATGAACTAAGCCTGAATATATGTCATTCAGGTGGTGATATTCCAGAGTGCTTAATGGTAATGTCTGTTTCAAGACTAAAAGACAAGAAACTTCAGCATTATAATCAGTTATTTTGAATGTGAATTTTGGCATGAGGCAGACTGTACTCATATCTTGATCGTGGCCCTCATCAGCTACATTGTTCTGAATTCCATGACCATTCTTGGCTTCTGTGACCTTACTTTGAGAGTGGAGACAATGATAGATGATATATGCTTGTGAGATATTGGGAGGGCTTGATTACTTAAAATGTAAAAAATATTAGTATTCATGGATACTAATGCCTAACAAAGCAAGCATTGGGTCATCATCTTAGATAGAACATGAAATTAAGTTAGGGTAGAGTTCTAAAAACGTCAATGTTTAATAATTTCGTAGAAAAAAGGCAATCTCATAAAAAGGGGGGCATCAAACATTGCAGGAGGCATGTAAGTGGGCTGGTGAGAAGATATCAGAGGCCATGGGAAGATCAAGCCTACATGAGAATGGAAAACAAATAGCAGGATGTAATTTCTTTTTTATGTCAAGGCCATTTCAGTGCAATATACAACAGCAAGCATGTAGTGGCTATTTGTGAGTATTTAATAGAAGATGAAAACTGGGAAGGGTTATCTGTGCAAGGCAGGCTTCTGGAATGAAGAGTGGCATGAGTGGTGAGTTTGATAAGGAATGTTCTAATGAAAAAAAAACCCCACATTTTGTGGAGGAGATCAAAACCAAGGAAAATGGAATTGCAGAAGGGTATTCGATAGTTGAATTTTCTGTGTTCAAAAGGCAAGACTGTGCTGAACAGGTGACAATAAAATAGGGGATTATAGATTTCAACTAGAAAGAAATATATCTCTCTATTGTATCAGAAGAATAGAGAAAGAAGGTGACTTTTGAGAACTTTCTAATAGATTCATCTATGAAACAGAAAGTTCTCTCTGTTTTCCCTTTCTCCCTGAAATTGGAGGCAAAGACAGTGCTGCCACTTTTAGTTTGAGTATAATGGATGAAATTATTGCAGTACTTACTGAGGATGGTCTGAAGATCAGTTTGATGTATTTTGTTGATTACTAAGAAATAATCAATTGTAGTTCTCTGACCATGGCGTAGTGGGATTCCAGTGTTTCCTAGTGCCTATAACACTCTAGTCTCATGTTATCTGTTTAGGAACAGACATGGTTAAAGTAAGTGAATGCATTTGAATTGCATTCATCCATAGTAGATATTATAAGTGTTAACCCAAAGCTTTAGGGCATATAGGCTTTTGCACCAACTCATGGATTCTATAATCAAAGGGAAGTGGTATGTGGGAGGTTTTGATGAAGTTGGCATTCTCCCTGATTTCATGGGATGGAGGTATAGATGTAATGAATGGAAATGTGCAAGCTTGGTTGTCTTGTATTATGATAATGGATTTCACAGGTAGGAGGCTAGGCATCCCAACCGATTTGGAGATTCAGGTGATGGGAAGTTAGATAGGACATGGGTAGGACTTTGCCAGAAGAAGAGGTTTCTACATTAATTCAGCCATTGTGAATTTTACCTCAGGTCTTATTCAGAGTTCAAAATCTGTACAGCCTTAAGTGATAGTCATATTTTAATATGCATAATGGGGGTGGTGTGGGAAGAGTGTTATAGTTGAGAGAAACCAAGAATACAGCACGATGGATTGTTCATGTTCTAGTAAAGAATGATTTCAAACTTGAAAAAAAAAGAAAGAAAAATTATAGTGAGGATACCGAAGTATCAGTGCATAAAGACAGGTGACTACATGTTTATATGTAATACAATGTGGAGACAGAGCCAGCCTATTCAGATTATGGAAGTTGCTTTTACTGAGATAAACACTAACCAGTCTAATTTGATGTTTGGTAAAAAGTTACTTAAAATTCCATCTCTTAAATTTTTCTAAGCTATAAAAAAAATTAGCACATTTAATCTTTTTAATAGTCTATGGGGACTATAGTCATACTCACTAAACAGTTATGAAATCCCAGAAACTATGCAAACTGTCCAAATTCATAGATCTAGTAAAGGATAAGCAGGGGATCAGTTATAGGAAAAGAAGATCCAGGAGAGAGAAGGTGGGAAGAGGGAAGGTCAGGGACAGAGGAAGTAGAAGAGGGAGGTAGAGAGAGGGGGGAAAGAGGGAGGGAGGAAGGGACAGAGAAAGAGAGACACAGAGCAAGACACACAGAGAGAGCCAGATTAAGCTGATTAGGTCACAAGAGCCGTAGAAATAAGAAAACACATTTGTCTGCATGGGTCTAATACATATTTAATGGTTGTACATAAGGCAAGAAAAACAATATTATGAGAGAAAATCCGAAGTTGGTGGTTTGTGTTGCACTAGATATATAGTCGGTTAGTAAAGTCCATTCATCTTAGGGTTTTACTGCTGTGAACAGACACCATGACCAAAGCAATTCTTGTAAAGACAACATTTAATTGGGGCTGGCTTACAGGTTCAGAGGTTTAGTCCATTATCATCAAGCCTGGAACATGGCAGCATCCAAACAGGCACAGTGCAAGAGGAGCTGAGAGTTCTACATCTTCATTTGTAGGCTGTTAGCAAAATACTGACTTCCAGGCAGCTAGCATGAGGGTCTTAAAGCGCTCACCCACTCCAACAAGGCCACACCTTCTAATAGTGATCCTCACTGGGTCAAATATATTCAAACCATGACACCATTCTCAGCATTTGTGAAGGCCGAGGTATAATCACTGAGGTGGGAGTTCTGGAGAGTCCTACATAGAGGACTAACTATATATTCTTGTTAAGAGTGAAAAGGAAGAAAACTGACATATATATATATATATATATATATATATATATATATATATATATATATACAGAGAGAGAGAGAGAGAGAGAGAGAGAGAGAGGTGAGTGTGTGATATAGTATGTATACAGGTATGAAATATAGGGTAAAACTGATGAAAGGAAGGAAAATTGACACCGTTCTATACATATATGTGTATGTGAATGTATATGTATACACACATATATTCTATACACACACACATATATATAATGTATAGTATATAGGGTAATAGTATAGTATATAGTATATAGGATAATGTATAGTATATAGGATAATATATAGGGTAAAACTGTTTGATCAGGCTTTTGACAGAAACTAGAAGCTCAAAACTTACAAGCTTGTATTGTGACCTCAAACAGGCTTCAGAGGTTTTTGCTTCTCTGGAACATCTCCTCCATGTGTCACAAAAAGCCAAAATGATTTGCTCCTGTTCCCATGCATGATGGCAGTTTTATGGTCTAGCCTAGGAGCAGTGGAGGTTGGTTGCTAGACACTACCTGGGAATAAACATGTCATTTACCTCATAGCAAAGGTCACATGTCCATGGCCTCATTAACCACAGTCTGCTGTGGTGTGGTTTTGTTGGTGTTTACATTCTGCACAAGTGGGTTAGAAATTTCCATTGTTTTTACCTAACTAAAACTGATAAAACATATTGCTTTCCATTGCTCCAATTTCTGTATGTTTGATGGAATGGCTGACAGGTAGTTATTGAATAGTTCTGTTAAAAATCTAAATAAGAACTAACCTTGGTGACCAATCAAGTCTAAGAGATTACTAGCATTGCTGCAGGTACACTCTGTTCCAGACCAAGACTTTGGGAAATTTTTAAATTTTCATAAGGCTGTAGAGTTCCCATGGCTGATCTCACACACAGATTATTTACTTTTAATAAAGCAGTGAAAGTCACCAGGGGAAAAAGAAACATCAAGAGTGAACACTTCTTATGAAAGGGAAAGAACTAAACAATACTTGGAAGTCACAAAGTAAAGGACCTAGGTAGTCATCTAGTCAGAAAAATGCATCAGTCACACATATCTGTGCATTTTCCAGCCATGGCTGGTATCAAAGAGCTAATATAGGATTCACTTTCTCCTGGATACCAAGCTGGACCCATGAACCTAAGCAGTGGCTTAGATAGCTTCAGAAGATTCATGTATAGAGCTAGCAATAGTATCACGAAAGCAGATCCTTCCTGGTTCACAGTTCTGCACATTTTGCAAACTGAGACCCAGTCTTCTCAAAGACATTAATTTCCAGCAGACCAAAGGGCAGATTTAGCCATAATAAAAGATATGGATTTCATATACTCAGTGTTCCTCTTATCTAATGTAGTCTGCTGGGTGAGTAGGTGTCTCCTGGTCCTCATTACTATCCTGTGGGTATTGCACTGGGGTGGCTGACGTCAATGCTGGTTGCTGTTTTGGGTATGAATAATGTAGTGTCTTTTGCCTCTAAAAAAAGAGTCATGTCTATAAGACCATGCTGGCTAACTTAGCTTTACAGTCGAGTAAAATGCCAGCTGCTTCACAGGTCTTGATGCACAGATGTTGGCTTAGGATGCAAATGAAACTACTGGAATAGAGCTGTGTCCATGGCTTATTTTAGCACCCTTATTTGATGGTATATAACTAGAAGCTCTGTTAAATTGTCGTAATACATGTTTGCACCTTAGTACTTATAAGGGAATGCTATAAGTAGCCACATTACAGTTGACCTCTCTCCAGTCAGTTATTTTAAATGGAAACCTCACAGTGGATAGACAACAACAACAGAAACAGTTCTTCCTAACTTTTCTGTTTATTTGTGGACAAAACATATTCCTCAATATACTTTAGTAACTATTGAAAAATAACATGAGATAATAATTCTCTAAATGAAGGCCTGGGGAAAAGGCCTATTCACAATGTACTAAACAGTTATGCTCATAAGTTAGTGTTTCATAAAATATGTCAAAGCTAACTGTGTCCTAGAGGGCATCTCACAGTAGGTGTTTTGGACATGGAAATGCCAGAACAATAGGACACCAAAATGAAAAGGGTTTAGCTTTACTTTCTGGAAAGAAAAATGTCTTGAGAGTGAATATCAGTGTTATTTACAATTACTGAAATCTGTAACAATAACTTTCATGAAAATTATAGATTTTTTTTTATTCAGTACCATTAAATACTCAGAATCTAATTAACTCTAATATTGCCAGTGGGCATTTTTCCTTAATTGTATTTGACTGTTTATTAGATTTAAGCCATAATAGCATAATATCAGAAAAGTCACTAAAATTTTAACAAGGTTACTCTATATATCAAGGCTTTTTATGCCTCATGCAACTTAATCCCTAAATCTACATAGTACTATTAAGCCCTCTGAGGTAGTCATTAAAGGATAATCACATCTTTCAATGAATGTTTTCAAAGTATGTTCCTCCATCATTGTTGGTTGTCACAGTTGGGTGAAAGCTAATCACATTGATCAGGATTTGCTGGACAATTGTTTAACGATTTCTCTTAAGCATATGAACTTGTTTGTGTATAACTAGATTGATGGTATGGCAAGGAATTTAGGAAGTATGTAATTTATCTTATGTAATTTAATAATCACAGGTCTGGTGTGTGTGTGTGTGTGTGTGTGTGTGTGTGTGTGTGTGTGTGTGTGTACATATGTGCACATGTGCATGTGCATGAAATGTCTTCATTTTATAAATTAAAACAAAGTTTGGACCAACCATTAGTTATTTAATATGCTTATATAGTGGATATCAAAGAGATTAAATTTTCTATATCATGATGGAAAAAGGTTAACAGCTGAGGCACATGTTACTAGGATTTCTTAGGTATTTCATCAACCATCCTGTTAAAGCATCAGGAAATACCAAACATGACTTTTAAAATTTCAAAACACAAAACAAATGCAGTCATCACACAAATATTGCTAAAATTTTGGAGACAAACAAGCTTCTTGGTATTTGGCTGAAATCACAAAGTGATAGCTTATAGCTGGGAGAGTGGGAAGATACTATATTCAAAGTAGAATTGAAAAAATGCTTTTCTTTCTGCACTGTTTTTAATTTCTACTCATTGCCCATACAAAGACACACAAAGACAAGGCTTGGTATCCTGATACAAGAGGGTATTTTGAAGCAATCAAATGCATCTCCTTCAACTTGATTATTCTTTGTCTTTCGAAAGCCAATTAAAAATTACAATTCCATGAAAGCTCCTGGGCAGAAATCAATGCAGGAAACAAGCCAGCAGGGCATGCTAGATCTTTGCAGGTGAGGCTCTTGCAAGCATTTGAAATAAGGGGAGATAAAGGAGGACTGCAGTTCCTCATCTATCAGTGCTTTTGCCAGTTGGAAAGGCAAACAATATAAGCAGAGAAATGTCCCAGAAAATACTATAGAAGAAGCAGCCCAATAGTAGAAACAAGACTAAGGTATAGCAGACACTGTCATTCATCCATGAACCTGAGACTTGGAAGCATGTGCATAGCCAGTGAATTATATGATGTAGAAAGAAGAGAAAATTCCTCAGTATCTTCAGCAACAATACCAAAATGAAACTTCTTATCTTAGCATGTGCTTTGATAAGCATTGATATACTCTTCAACGTGTATTGCCATATGTTCTGTGAAGTGTACAGGTTTGGATAACACATAACAATTTGTTCATGATTCAAAGAACATTGTGCTACTAAGTCCCCGCAAAGACGAAGTGTAGGCTTAGATTTTTATAATCCTATTTTATCTATGGTTCTTGAATGCTTCCACCTCCTTTCTAGCCCACAGACCAGAGGTAGGAGAAACAGAATGTTTATAGGAAAAGGTGGTTGTAGAGCTGTTTGGAAGTAGTTCTTCGGGGCAATTTCATTCTTTGTTATCAGGATATCAGCAGTCCAGTCCAAGAGCAAACACTAAACATGAAACTGAAGCAGCAGCTTCATCCCACAGAAACTACAAGGTTCCAATGAATCTGCATGAGTCCGTTGAAGTGGCCAGAATCATCTGGAATACCATGAGAAGTACTTTGGCACGTTTCTCTCTACAAAGGAAAGACCAGCGAAGACCAGTAAACCATTGCAAGGTGTAGCCATGCAAAAGAGTCTTTTCATTGTCTGTGGGGTTCTACTAATACTCTTTCCAAACATGGACCCTCTCAAGCATCTCCTCTTGCAAAACATCCTTTCATGTGTCTCTTTCAGCAAAATAAAGTCCCCTCACATAGCTGCTTCAGCCAAACATCCTCTCACAAGACAGTTTCCAAAACAATGTCACATGATACAACTGAGTTTCCAAAGAAAGTAAAAAGTTGCACTTCAAAGAAGTATACTATTTTTTGCTTAGAAAAAAAAATGTTCAACAAAAATTTCTGTGAAAGGAATTGACTTGAGAGGGACTCAGGCCTAAACTTCACCTGTAGGTGAAATGGTAAAACTGTATTTGTGAGTAGAACTTGGCACATAAATAGCTACATGAAGTTTTTGCATACTATTGGTCTTTCTTCGATTATTAAACAAAACCTATTAAAGGAATCCTATCCAAACATTCTAAATTCCATCAAACACAGAAAATAAAAGCATTGCGATATTTCTTTTTAATTTTTCTTGAATAAAGAGTAGAATGATGGCCCCATGTCGCCACTTTCTGTTCCAACAGAACACAGTTCAGATCTCAGCACCCTCACACAGTGACTCACAGATACTTGTGACTCTAACTCCAAAGACTCCAAGGACACTGCTTTCTGGACTGCGTGAGTACCTCAATGTGCATGGAAGGTGACAGTGAAGGAGGGAAACAGAGAGAGAGAGAAATTTTATTTAGACTCTGCAATTATATTTAGCAATTCTTAGAAAAGTAAAAATAAGCTTTGCTTAATTTTGAATCACCTTTTTGAGCAAAAGATGGGGTTTTATTTTTAGGGACCCTTGTTATTTAGTTGACACATGTATACATAATTTTGAAACATTAATTTAGAAATTACCATTAAGGCATCCCTTTACTTTTTGAATTCAGATTCATCAAGATAAAATTTTATTGTAATTTTTTTATTTGTAAATGTTCACTTTCAGAAGTAAAGACATACTCTCCACCTATTTTTAAATTTATTTTTATTGATGTATAATAATTATATGAAGTTATGGGCTGCAGTGTGATCATTCAATAGATGCATGTAGTGTACTATAATCAAATCAAGGTAATTAGTATTTCCATCTCGTAAAGCATTTATCATTTCTTTATTGTTTGACCTTTTGAACTCTTCTGACTCTTTATTAAATACATAAGATACTATGATTCTTCTCTCAGTCTCCTATGCTATAGAACATTAGAGTGTGTTCCTCCTCCTCTGACCATGTATTTGTAGCTTGCTATCTTCTTTTTTCTCTTCCCACTACTATTTTGTTTCTGGCTCTCAGTGACTGCTATTCTGCCCTCTACTTCTGTGGAATCTAATGTTATGTCCTTCGTGTGTGGGCAAGATGGCCTATCAGCTGGCTCAGTGGGTAAACACAGTTCCTTGCTGCCACACCTGAGGACCTGAACTGAATTTACTGAATCCAGATGGTAGAAGGACAGAACCAACTTTCACAGGTTGTCCTCTGACCTCTACACACTTCCTATGGCAGGTGGATCACACAGCACACAAGAAAATAAACAAACAAGACCAAGAGTGTACCATATATGTCATTCTGTTTCTGGTTTAATTCATTTCATATGATGCCTTCCAGTTCTTGTACACTAACAAGATTTTAATTTTGCTTACATATTCCACATTTTCTTTACACATTCATCCATCCATGGACAACTCACTTATTCTGTGTCTTAAGTTATTTCCTTACACTAAACATGTAAGTAAAAAGACCTCAACCAATCTGTGTTCCTGAGCTGATAGCAGTTCTAATTTTAGATTTGGAAGAGCTTCCACACTGTTTTCTGTAAAGTTGTCTACATTTCCACTAACACTCTATAAGAGTTGTTGCTTCTCTGCCTCCAGGTCAGCATTGTTGGTTTTTTTTCTTTTGGCTAATTAGTCATTCTAACCAAACCAGAATGGGGTTATATCCTTTTTTATTTTTGATTGTCATTCCCTTGATTACTAGGGACCATAGCAATTTTTCTTTTACTAACTGTATATCTCCCTTACAAAAATGTCTGCACCATTCCCCTTCATTATATCATTTGTTGTTGTTCTGCTGTTGGGTTATTTGAATTCTTCGTATATCTGAAAATGAGTCCATTGCTGGGTGGATTCTTCACCAGTATTTCATTACATTCATTTAGGCTGTCTCCATTCTCTCCATCAGTTCCTTGTTAGACATTTCTAATTTATCTATTTTTGCATTTGTGATCATAAAATTGCTTATAAGGATGTCTTGAAATGTTCCTCCTATTTTTTTCTCTAACATTTTCATGATATCAGATCTTACATTTACATCTTTGATCAGTTCTGAGTTGATTTTTGTATATGCTGGGAGTTTGTGGCTTGTCTCACTCCTCTACATATAGATATACATTTTTTCTCTAGTATCATTTATAACTGACATGCTCTTTCAAAGATATATGTCTCTGATGCCTACATCAAAGTCATATAGAAGTACCAGATGCCTAAGATATAGCCCACAGAACTCAAAAAGGTCAACAAGCTGAAGGGCCCAAGTGAGGATGCCTCAGTCCCACTTGGGAGGGAGAAGAAACCAACCACAAGGAGGGAGGGAGGGATCTGGAATGGAAAGAGGATGGGGGGGTGGAGAGGGAAAGAGGATCGAGTATTGGGTGGGGGTAAAAAGACTGAAAATTGAACATAGAACCACTTGAGGACCCAGCTATACCACTCCTAGGCATATACCCAAAAGATTATCCAACATATAACAGGGACACATGTTCCTCTATGTTCATAGCAGCTTTATTTATAATAGTCAGAAGCTGGAAAGAACCCAGATGTCCTTCAACAGAAGAATGAATACAGAAAATGTGGTACATTTACACAGTAGGGTACTACTCAGCTATTAACAACAATGACTTCATAAAATTCTTAGGCAAATGGATGGAACTAGAAAATATCACTCTGAGTGAGGTAACCTAATCACAAAAGAATGCACATGGTATGCACACACTGATAAGTAGATATTAGCCCCAAAGCTCAGAATACCCAAGATAGAATTCACAGACCACATGAAGCTCAAGAAGGAAGACCAAAGTGTGGAAGCTTTGGTCCTTCTTAGAAAAGGGAACAAAATACTCACAGGAGCAAATATGGAGACAAAGTATAGAACAGAGACTGAAAGAAAGGTCATCCAGAGATTGACCCACCTGAGGATCCATCCCATATACAGTCACCAAACCCAGACACTATTGTAGATGCCATGAAGTGCTTGCTAAAAGGAGCCTGATATAGTGGTCTCTTGAGATGCTCTGCCAGAGCCTGACAATAAAGAGGTGGATGCTTGCAGCCAACCATTGGGGTCCACAGTGGAGGAGTTAGAGAAAGGACTGAAGGAGCTGAAGGGGTTTGCAACCCCATAGGAAGAACAACAATATCAACCAACCAGACCTCCAAGAGTTCCCAGGGACTAAACCTCCAACCAAGGAGTACACACTGAGGGACCCATGGCTCCAGCTGTGTATGTAGCAGAAGATGGCCTTGTCAATCAATGGGAGGAGAGGCCCTTGGTCCTGTGAAGTTTCAATGGATTCCCCAGTGTAGGGGAATTCGGGGGCAGGGAGTTGGGAGTAGGTGGGTGAGTGGGGGAACACTCTCATAGAAGCAGAGGGAGGGGGATAGAATAGGGGTTTTCTAGGGGGAAATCAAGAAAGGGGTTAACATTTGAAATGTAAATAAAGAAAATGTTTTAAAAAAAAGAATGAGGACATCCTGAGTTTTGCAGGCAATTGGCTGGAACTGGAAAATATCATCCTGAGTGAAGTAACTCAGACCCAAAAGGACATGCATGGTATGTACTCACTAATACGTGGCTATTAGCCCCCCCCCCCCCAAAAAAAGTACAGAATACCCAAGATACAGTCCACAGAACTCAACAAGCTGAAGGGCCCAAGTGAAGACACCTCAGTCCCACTTGTGTGGGAGAAGAAAGTAACCACAAGGAGGGAGGAAGGAAGGGCCCTGGGAGGCAAACAAGGGGGAAAGGATCATGATCTGGTATTGGGTGGGTGAGAAGGACTGAAGCCCTGAGGGCCAGCAGAAAGAAAGGAAACATGAAACCTCAGGAGGTAGGAGGTTGGGGGGACCCTCCAGAATGTACCAGAGACCTGGGAGGTGAAAGACTCTCAGGACTCAAAGGGAGAGACCTTAGATGAAATGCCCTACACTGGGAGAGAGAACTTGTAGAGTCCACCTCCAGCAGAAAGACAGGGCATAAAGTGAGGGATGGGGTTGCTATTCCACAGTCAAAACTCTGACCCATAATTGTTCCTGTCTGAAAGAACTGCAGGGATGGAAATGGAGAGGAGCCTGAGGAAAAGAAGGTCCAGAGGCAGGCTGAAAGTTGGATCCAGCTCAAGGGGAAGTACAAAGACCTGACACTATTACAGAGGCTATGGAGTGCTCACAAAAAGGGACCTATCATGATTGCCCTCCGAAAGACCCAACAAACAGCTGAAAGAGTCAGATGCAGATATTTGCACCCAACCAATGGACAGAAGCTGCTGACCTTTGTGGGGTAGGCTGGAAGAGGCTGGGGAGGAGGGCATCCCTGTGGGAGGACCAGCAGTCTCAATTAACCTGGACCCGGAGATTTCTCAGATACTGGAACACTGACCAGGCAGCATACACCAGCTGATATGGGGCTCCTGGCACATATGCAGTGGAGGACTGCCGGGTCTAGGTTTAGTCAGAGAGGATGCACCTAACCTTCAAGAGACTTGAGGTCCCAGGGAGTTTAGAGGTCTGGAGGGATGTGGGTGGGTGGTGGGGTCATCCTTGTGGAGACAGAGGGGTTTGGGGAGAAGGTACGGGATGTGTAAGAGTAGGAGGTGAACCGGGAAGGGAATAAAATCTGCTGTTTAAAATAAATAAAAATTTTAAAAATCAGATAGCTGTGCGTGCCTGATTTATTTGTCTTCTCCTCTGGCTTGTGTGCTGGTTTTTATATCAGTAGTATGCTGCATACTACCAAGTTTATTTGTAGAATTTAAGTAGTGCGTTTCCAGGACCTGTGGCATGATGCTTCACATTTAGTTTTTACAATAAAGTAATGTGCAACATGATTTCTGGTCAGGTAATATTCTGCTTTTAGCTTTGTTATTCTTGATCAAAATGCCATTAACTTTTCTGCATATTTGTGGCTTCACATGAATTTCATTATTTGTGTTTCTGTTTCTCTTTAAGTTGTCATTGCCATTTTGATAAGTATTTAATCAAATTGCATTGGGCAGAATGGTCATTATAAAATATTGGGTTTTCTAACCCACAAACATGTTGTGTGTGTGTGTGTGTGTGTGTGTGTATTTTTCAATTTATTTTATCAGTATTTTGTAATTTTCATTGTACAGATCACTAAGCTGGGTTAAACTTCTTTCTAGGCAGTAGAATTTTTGCACCTGTGATGAATGAGATTATTTTCTCAATTTCTTTTATAGCAAGTTTGTCTTTAATGTGTAAGAAAGCTTCTACTTTTTGTATGTGGTCTTATCAACAACTTATCCTGCAATTTTACTGAATTTTTATCAGGTCTAACATTTTTTTATTGCTGTATCTTAAGGACTTACTATGTATAAATTATCTTGTCTGATGACTGAGTTGTTCCTTTTCCTGCTTGGATGATCTTTGTTTCTCTTGTCTCATGGCTCTGCCTATGCAGAATATGGTGTCCTGATTCCTGAGTTATGTGAATGTTCCAAGTATTTTCTGTAAACTATAAAGATTGCTAAATAATGAGTATGTAATGCTGCAATATGTTTAGGAACATATCATACACATAGATGATGGTTTTACACTCAGACTTTTTATAGGCAGAAGAGATGCTCATTAAATGCATAATATATTATTTACCAAATAGAAAGAATATGTGGATGTGTATCAATAGCAAATAATAGTCAAACCTACTTATTTTTAAATTAATATTAATATATGTATGGTTTTTGGCATTTTAAAAAGACAAAAAAATGAATAAAATTTTTGGCATACTTACTTGTGGGAATCAAAAGACAGTATTTCTAATGTCCATCACATGTTCAGTGAACCAGGCTTCAAGATGTGTAGCAATGCACAGGTAAAGAGAAAGAGCAGTGTGCTACATACTTATGTGAACGGAAAAGTGAATCAAGATAATATTAACTCTAACATGGTGAAACACAAGAAGTTGGGGGAAGATCAGGTTGTTGCAAGAAACTCCTTCCATAAAGTAAGAGTTCAGGTTAACGGATAGTAGGACAAAATTAGAATCAGCAAATTAAGGGTAGGGTGAAGGTACAGATTACTTTGTCAGTAAGTTAAATTTGACACTATGAAGACTAAGGAACCCCAGCATAGTTTGTACCCCAAGGTGCTGTGTTCGAAGATTGGTTCTCAGTTTGGTAAAGATGGTAGGAAACACTTTCACAGCTGGAGCCTAGTAGAAGGGCAACAGTGATGCCATATTTGTGAGTTAGACATTCTTGTGGGAAGCCAGATCGTTTTCATGAGAGTAATACTGGCTGTCTTCATTTCAGCATCCTGACTTGCAGTGCAATTACTTTTTATATATGTTATCAACTATGGTATGGTGCAACCATGAGGGTTCTACCATACACAGTATAATGCTGTATGGAATTCAGCACCCAAAACGATGGGCTAAACAAAAACTCAAGTCTTTACATGGTCCCAAGCCTCAGGTATTTTGTAATAGTAATGGAGAATGGACTACTATTGGCACTTATACTGGATGATCGCAGCTCTACTGCAACAGCAATCTAAACAAGAGTGAAGAGAGGCACTGAAACACTACAATTGACTGTTAGGAGTTCTGACATCATACAGGAACACACATGTCCTCTAATGCAGTTGTACATCATTAAATAATACATCAGGGTTTTACTCCTATACTTCAGGTGAACCAGAAGCCATTTTATCTGTACTGTGTACTCTATATTTTTCTTTATTCCTTTCCTTTCTGAACTCTGTGTTTTTCATGAGGATTCAGGAACCAATTGTCACTAATTTAGTTATGTTATCATAACAAACAAAAAGAAAAAGTAGTTCCTAATCTCAGACAATGCATTTTAAAAATGAATTAAAAATTCTTGTCATTTCATAACCTACAGAGGAATTTTTCTAACAAATTTTCAATATTATTGAGTTTAATGATTTGCTATGTTAATTCAAGGATCTTTAATAAAGTATTTTGTTTGAGGATGATTTGAATCTTTAAAAACAGAAACAAGATTTTTTAATGGGCTTACTAACAAAATCAAATTTAATTGTCTTGGAACATTTAATGCATGACTCTTAATATAGATAACTAAGCTACTAGTCACCAAAATTTACTAAAATGTGGGATTTTAAAAATTTTACCAAAATTTACTTCTTCAGGATTTTTATATAAGTAGATTCTTCCTGATAGGGATAAATTTAGTGATTCCCTGCCCCCTACCCTTAAAAACACTCAAGCACTTTGACAACTCTTTGGTTTTGTTGTTTAGAGGTTTTCTTTTCTTCTTTCCATGTGGGGTGTATGTGTGTGTGTGTGTGTGTGTGTGTGTGTGTGTGTAATAGACTAGTTGGCTGGTTAACTCCATGGCTCTACCAGTCTCTAGCCTCCAGCACTGGAGTTAACGAAGTACTCACTGCCAAAGACATCTCCTCAGACCCTGTCTAAAAGCTGTTTATTTTCTTTGGTAAATGTATTCTAAGACTTTAATGATGCTGCTGGTCTCATTCTCAGTAGTAGTCAAAGGCTAAATACAGAATCAGTAACTTCTGTACCCCAGTTCCCCTTTATGGAAGAGAAGACAACAGCAATGTATCTTCATAATTAGAGACATTAAAAATTTCAAGAGCATCCTTAGTAGCTAGAAACACTTTGATCTTGTTTCTGTTGCTAATGCTCTCATCATTTTTCTCTTAGTAAACATTTATTGAGAGTAGAATTTTAACATCAGAAGAGGCACCATATGCTGAAGATTTTGGCTTCTGCATGGAGTTGAATTCTCTCCTCTTAGCAACTTAAAGATTATGTGAAGAAGCAAATTGTTTAACCTCTGTGCCTTCATTCACCTATAGGATAACAGGTTGCCTCATGGCATTCTCATGAAAACGAAACACATTTACATAAAAAACCCATATGTCAAACACTATACAATTTTAGCTGGTATTTTTTAAATTGAGATTTTTAATTGATTACTAAACATCAAGAATATGATTTGTTGAATGGAAATGACTGAATTACCTGGGCCATACTTCAATGTAAACAATAAATAAAAGGTTATATATGACAATCAAATACACCGATAATAGAACCATTATGCTTTTAAAATCATACTGGTGTAGGACCAAGCTAAACAAATATATACTACAGTGATGAATTATCTTATGCTGTAGTTTATTTCATTTCTATTGAAAAGTTTTTAAATGTCTCCTAGCAACACATTTTTTGTTTGTTTGTTCTGTTAACAGCCCATCTATTTGTATTTGACTTGCAAATATGTTTTCTCTCTCTGTTCCCTCTTACATATATTTATGAAACATCTGCTTGGTGATCTGAATGAGAATAGACTCCACAGGCACATATGTTTGAGTGCTTGGCTTCCAGTTGAGTGGAAGTGTTTGAAAAAGATTAGTAGTTGTGGCTTTGTTGGAGGAAGTGTGTCACTGTGAGTGGGCTTTGAGATTTCAAAAGCATATCCAGGTCTAGTCTCTCTGTGTCTCTGTCTCTGTCTCTCTCTCTCTCCCTGTTGCCTTCTGATAAGTATGTAAATCTTTCTCAGCTACTACCATGGCACTAATGCCTCCCTACTTCCTGCCATGATCATCATGGACTAACCCTCTGAAACTCTAAACAATTATTCAATGCTTTATTTTGGTAATGGTGTCTCTTCACTGTAACAGAACAGTAACTAAGACACCTAGTATATGCCTGACACAAATATTCCAACACAAACCTGCTTGAAATGATCTTATAATCTAGATGGGAAGGTAGAGTAAGAGAGCAGTCCATTTTCCATAAGCTTGATTGAAGAGTAGCCTCCTACATTACTGTTACAGTTGGAAGAGAATATTCTCTTACTCTATGCCTTCAATATCTAATTTACCAACAGAAAAACATATCCCATGAATTACTGTGTATATATGAAAATCCTGGTAATAAATTTAAAACAGATACAATACTTATAAAAAGCAGGGGAGATCTTCTGGTTTCCAGCTGTGGTGGGAGACCTATGCCTGGGCCACCAGGGCTACATAGCCAAATAGTGCTGGGAGAAAGCTAGGCTCCCAGGAGTCTGGAAAAACCCATGAGTGGGGGAAAGATGAGCACCACTGCTCAGCAGGACCCAGCCAGAATCCTCAGGAAACAGGGTCTGAGGAATAGCAAGGGACAGGAGCCTTCCAGTTTCCATCTGTGGCAGGAGATCTCTGCCTGGGCCACCAGTGCTCCATAGTCAAATAGTGCCTGGAGAAAGCTAGACTCCCAGGAGTGTAAACAAGCCTGTCTGCTCAGAGGGACCCACCTGGAATCCCCTGGACACAGGGACTGAGGAGTGGTCGTCTGGTTTCTTTCCATGGCCAGGAAGCTTATCCTGTGACACAGGGCTCCGTACTTAAATAGTGCTAGGAGAGAGCTGGTATCCCAGGAGTGTTGTCACTGCTTCTAGCACAGGCAAGACCACCACTTCTGTTCAAATTCACTAGATCAAGAGAGACCCTTGCAGAGCCATCAGGACACAGGAAACAAGGGACAGCTGGAGACAAGATCCTTCTGGTTTCAGTCTGTACCCCAGAGCTGAACCTGTACCACAGCTCTACAAACCCAAATTCCTCCCAGAGAGAGTTGGTCTCCAAGGAGTATTGACACAGAAGCTTACAGGAGGGACAAGCCAAAGTCAGAGAGCATAAGACCAGGAACACCAGAGACAACAGATGTCCAAAAGCAAGGGCAAGAACATAAGCAACAGAAACCAAGGCTACTTGGCATCATCAGAACCCAGATCTTTCACCACAGCGATCCCTGGATACCCCAACACACCAGAAAAGCAAGGCTAAGACGTAAAATCACATCTCATGATGATGACGGAAGACTTTAAGAAGGAAATAAATAACTCCTTTAAAGAAATACAAGAGAACACAAGTAAACAGCTAGAAGCCTTTAAAGAGGAAACACAAAAATCCCTTAAAGAATCACAGGAAAACACAATCAAACAAAGGAAATGAAAAAAAAAAAACATCTAGGAACTAAAAATAGAAATGGAAACAATAAAGAAATCACAAAGGGAGACAACCCTGGAGTTAGAAAACCTAGGAAAGAGATCAGAAGTCATAGATGCAAGCATCACCAACAGAATACAAGAGATAGAAGAGAGAATCTCAGGTGCAGAGGATACCATAGAAAACATTGACACAACAGTCAAAGAAAACACAAAGTGAAAAAATTTCTTAACCCAAAACATTCAGGAAATCCAGGACACAATGAGAAGGCAGAACCTAAGAATAATAGATTTAAAAGAGAGTGAAGATTCCCAAATTAAAAGACCAGTAAATATCTTCAACAAAATTATAGAAAAAAGCTTCCTTAACCTAAAGAAAGAGATGAACATAAACATTCAAGAAGCCTACCAAACTCCAAATAGATTGGACCTGAAAAAAAATTTTTTCCATCACATTATAGTCAAAACACCAAATACACAAAACAAGGAAAGAATATTAAAAGCAGTAAGGGAAAAAGGTCAAGTAACATATAAAGTCAGACCTATCAGAATTACACCAGACATCTCTCCAGAGACTATGAAAGCTAGAAGATCCTGGGCAGATCTCATACAGACCGTCTGAGAAAACAAATGCCACCCCAGGCTGCTATACCCAGCAACTCTCAATTATCATAGATGGAGAAACCAAATTATTCTATGACAAAACCAAATTTACACAATATATTTCCATAAATCCAGCTCTACAAAAGATAATAGATGGAAAACACCAACTCAAGTAGGAAAACTACACCCTAGAAAAAGCAAGAAAGTAATCTTTTAACAAACTCAAAAGAAGATAGCCACACAAACATAAAAATAACATCAAAAATAACAGGAAGCAACAATCACTATTCCTTAATATCTCTTAACCTCAATGGACTTAATTCCCCAATAAAAAGACATAGACTAACAGACTGGATCCATAAACAGGACCCAGTATCTTGCTGCATTCGGGAAATGCACCACTGTGTTAAAGACAAACATTATCTCAGAGTAAAGGGCTGGAAAAAATTTTCCAGGCAAATGGCGCCAAAAACCAGTCAGGGATAGCCATTCTAATATCGAATAAAATCGACTTTCTCCCAGAAGTCATCAAGAAAGATAAGGAAGGACAATTCATACTCATCAAAGGAAAAATCTACCAAGAAGAACTCTCAATTCTGAACATTTATGCTCTAAATGCAAGGGCACCCATATTCATAAAAGAAACTTTACTAAAGTTCAAAGCACACATTGCACTTCACACAATAATAGTGGGAGACTTCAACACCCCACTCTTATCAATGGACAGCCCTTGGAAACACGAACTAAACAGAGACACAGTGAAACTAACAGATGTTACTAACTAAATGGATTTAACAGATGTCTATAAAAATTTTCACCCTAAATCAAAAGAATTTACTTTCTTCTTAGCACCTCATGTTACCTTCTCCAAAATTGATCATATAATTGGTCACAAAACAAACCTCAACAGATATAAGAAGATTGAAATACTCCCATGCCTCCTATCAGATAACTATGGATACAGGCTAGCCTTCAGAAACCCCACATACACATGGAAGCTGAACAATGCTCTACTCAATGATAACTTGGTCAAGGAAGAAATAAAAAAAGAAATTAGAGATTTCCTAGAATTCAATGAAAATAAAAGTACAAAATACCCAAACCTATGGGACACAATGAAAACAGTATTAAAAGGAAAACTCATAGCTCTGAATGCCTCCAAAAAGAAACTGGAGAGAGCATATACTAGCAGCTTAACAGCACACCTGAATGTTCTAGAACAAAAAGAAGCTAATATACCCAAGAGGAGTAGAAGGCAGGAAATAATCAAATTAAGGGCTGAAATCAACCAAGTGGAAACTAAAAGAACTATACAAAGTATCAACAAAACCAGGAGCTGGCTCTTTGAGAAAATCAACAAGATAGATAAACCCTTAGCCAGATTAACCAGAGGGCACAGAGACAGTATCCAAATTAACAAAATTAGAAATGAAAAGGGAGATATAACAAAAGATTCTGAGGAAATTCAAAAAATCATCAATTCCTACTACAAAAGCCTATACACAACAAAATTGGAAAATCTGGATGAAATGGACAATTTTCTAGACAGATACCAAATACCAAAGTTAAGTCAGGATCAGATAAACCGTCTAAACAGTCTCATAATGCCTAAAGAAATAGAAGCAGTCATTAAAAGTCTCTCAACAAAAACAAAAGCCCAGGACCAGATGGGTTCAGTGCAGAATTCTATCAGCCCTTCAAAGAAGACCTAATACCAATACTCTTCCATCTATTCCACAAAATAAAAACAGAAAAAACACTACCCAATTCATTCTAGGAGGCTACAGTTACATTGATACCAAAACCTCACAAAGACCCAACAAGGAATGAAAAACTTCAGATCAATTTTCCTTAGGAATGTTGATGCAAAAATACTCAATAAAATTCTTGTAAACCGAATCCAAGAGCATATCAAAATGATCATTCACCATGATCAAGTAGGCTTCATCCCAGGGCTTCAGGGATGGTTCAATACCCAGAAATCTATCAATGCAATCCACTACATAAACAAACTCAAAGAGAAAAACCACATGGTCATTTCATTAGAAGCTGAAAAAGCATTTGAAAAATTTCAACATCTCTTCATGATAAAAGTATTGGAAAAATCAGGAATTCAGGGCTCATACCTATGCATAGTAAAAGCACTATACATCAAACCAGTAGCCAACATCAAATTAAATGGAGAGAAACTTGAAGCAATTTCACTAAAATCAGGGACTAGATATGGCTGGCTCCTCTCTCCCTTTCTATTCAATATAGTACTTGGAGTTCTAGCTAGAGCAATTCTACAACATTAGGAGATAAAATTGATACAAATTGGAAAAGAAGAAATCAAAATATCACTATTTGCAGATGATATGATCATATACTTAAGTGACCTGAAAAACTACATCAGATAACTGCTACAGCTGATAAACAACTTCACTAAAGTGGCCAGATACAAAAGTAACTCAAGCAAATCAGTAACCTTCCTATACTGGAAGGATAAAAAGGCTGAGAAAGAAATTAGGTAAATGACACCCTTCACAATTGTCACAAACAATATAAAGTATCTTGGTGTGACTCTATCCAAACAAGTGAAAGATCTGTATGACAAGAACTTCAAGTCTCTGAAGAAAGAAATCAAAGAAGACCTCAGAAGATGGAAAGATTGCCCAAGCTCATGGATTGGCAGGATTAATATAGCAAAAATGGCCATCTTGCCAAAAGCAATCTACAGATTCAATGCAATCCCCATCAAAATTCCAATTCAATTCTTCATAGACTTAGAAAGAGAAATCCTCAAATTTGTTTGGAGTAACAAAAAACCTAGGATAGTAAAAAATATTCTCAACAATAAAAGAACTTCTGGAGCAATAACTATCCCTGACCTCAAGCTGTACTACAGAACAGTGGTGATAAAACCTGCATGGTATTGGTACAGTGACAGGCAGGTAGATCAACGGAACTGAATTGAAGACCCAGAAATGAACCCACACACTTATGGTCACTTGATCTTTGACAAAGGAGCTAAAACCATCCAGTGGAAAAAAGACAGCATTTTCAACAAATGATGCTGGCTCAACTGGCAGTCAACATGTAGTACGATGCAAATTGACCCATTCCTTTCTTCCTGTACAAAGCTCAAGTCCAAGTGGATCAAGGACCTCCACATAAAACCAGATACACTGAATCAAATAGAAGAGAAAGTGGGGAAATATCTCAAACTCATGGGCACAGGGGAAATGTTCCACAACAGAACGCAATGGCTTATGCTCTAAGATCAAGAATTGACAAATGGGACCTCATGAAATTTCAAAGCTTCTGTAAGGCAAAGGACACTGTCAATAGGACAAAACTGCAATCTACAGATTGGGAAAAGATCTTTACCAATCCTGTACCTGATAGAGGGCTTATTAGCCAATATATACAAAGAACTCAAGATTTTAGACTCCAGAGAACCAAATAACCCTATCAAAAAGTGGGGAAGAGAGCTAAACAGAGGATTCTCAACTGAGGAAACTCAAAGGGCTGAGAAGCCCCTAAAGAAATGTTTAACATCCTTAGTCATCAGGGAAATGCAAATCAAAACAACCCTGAGGTTCCACCTTACACTAGTCAGAATGGCTAAGATCAAAAACTCATGTGACAACAGATGCTGTCGAGGATGCAGAGAAATAAGAACTCTCCTCCATTGCTGGTGGGATTGCAAGCTCATACAAACACTCTGGAAATCAGTTTGGCAGACCCTCAGAAAAATGGACATAATATTTCCTGAGTACCCAGCTATTTCACTCCTGGGCATATACCCAGAAGATGCTCCAACATGTAATAAGGACACATGCTCCACTATGTTCATAGCAGCCATATTTATAATAGCCAGAAGCTGGAAACAACCCAAATGTCCCTCAACAGAGGAATGGATACAGAAAATGTGGTACATTTACACAATGGAATACTACTCAGCTATTAAAAACAGTGACTTCATGAAATTTGCAGGCAAATGGATAGTACTTGAAAATATCATCCTGAGTGAGATAACTCAGTCACAAAAGAACAAACATGGTATGTACTCAATTTAAGTGGATATTAGCTCAAAAGTTCGGAATATCCAAGGTTCACTTCACAGCAACCGTTGGACTGAGTGTGAGGTCCCAGATGGAGCAGTTGGAGAAGTGACTAATGGAGCTGAGAGAGTTGGCAGCCCCATGGAGGAAGCAACAGAGTCAACTGGCCTGACTCCCCACCCCCAGTTTTCCCGGATACTGGATTACCAACCAAAAATACACATGGAGGGACCCATGGTTCAGGCCACATATGTTGCAGAGGAGGGCCTTGTTGGACTTCAAGGGGAGGAGAGGCTCCTGAGCTTGAGGGTGTTAGGTGCCCCAGTATCCGGATATACCAAGGAGGGAAGTCAGGATTGGGTGGGTGGGTGGGTGAGGGAATACCCTCATAGAGGCAGGGGGAGGAGGAAGAGGATAGGGGGTTTCCAAAGTGTAGACCCTTGAACAGTAAATAAATTATGAAAAACTTTAAAAATAAAAAAGCAGAGGAGAGGAGAGAAAATGAGGGATGGGGGCAAGATCAGGTATGGGAAAGACAGGAGAGAAGCCCGGAGGATCAGGGGAATGAATAAAAATATGCATCAGTGTGGGGTAGGTTTCAAAGGAACCGTTAGAAAGTCCCAGACACCAGGGGTATGGGAAGCTTCCAGAACACAATGGGGACATTAGCCAGAATGCGCAACAGTGGGGAAATAGAACCTGAATAGTCTACTTCCAGACTTCAAACATGGTCCCCAGGTGAGGGATGGGACCACTAAGAGGGTGCTCCCCCACCCACCTGTTCCACAATTTTTAAACCAGAATTGTTCCTGTCTTAAGGAAATGCAGGTATAAAACATGGTGAAGAGACTAAAGGAAAGGCCATCTAGAGACTGCCCCACCTTGAGATCCATCCCATCTGCAGAAACTAATCCTGACACTATTACTGATGCCAAGAAGTGCTTGCAGACAGGAGCCTGGTATGGCTGTCCTCTGAGAGGTTCTGCCAGCACCTGACTAAGGCAGATGCAGATACTCATAGCCAATCATTGGACTGAGCCCCAGGACCCCTATGGAAGAGTTAGGGGAAGGACTGAAGGAGCTGAAGGAGATTGAAACCCCATAGGAAGAACAATAACAACTAACTGGATCCCCCAGAGCTCTTAGGGACTAAACCACCAACCAAAGAGTATACATGGGTGAGTCCATGGCTCCTGCTACAGGTATAGCAGAGGATTACCTTATCTGACATTAATGGGAGAGGAGGTGCTTGTTTCTGCATATGCTTGTTGCCCCAGCAATGGCAGATGCTGAAGGGGTGAGCCAGGAGTGAGTCGGTGGGTGGGGGAGCACCTTGTTAGAGTCAAAGTGGATGGGATATGGGTAGGCAAGATTTCAGAGGGGTGACCGGGAAATGGGACATTTGAAATGTAAATAAATGTAATAATTTAAAAAAAAGAAAAAAAAAAAAAAGGAATGGCCCATCCATGCTCCAACCTTGTCGCTAGAAGAATACAAATTGTTTCATCAACTGGCCCCATTTCTGAGCCCATTACTCCAGAGGTTTTGGCAGAAATCCCCGAGGATTGGACAGAAAAGAATCTAATAGGACTCACCATCATTGGGCCCTGGTTCTAGTCCAGTTAGAAGCTATGGCCACCCTAGCCTGAATCAGGTAATATCTAATGCTCAGAGAGCCCAGAATGGAGATTGCTCCCCACATCAACTGGCTCTGGGATGTTGGGATTTTAATTCCTTGCCAATTGGCATGGGACACTCCTCTCCTTCCAGCCAAGAAGCCCCATTCTTGTCAGGTGTGACATGGTTGAGAATGACACATGGATCACCATGTGTCCATGGTATCCATGTGATTTGGGTATAGGATCACCATGAACCTGAATAGTGTCTTTCTAGTACACAGATAGCATTGCTCTTCCTTGTATGCTTGTCTGTTTTGCCTTTTCTGTACAATATTTGTCCTCAAATATAATTCTGGTAATAATTTCTGGGAAAGGGATTGAGGCATTACTAGAGAAGGAAACTGCTCTGGTGTCTATTAGGAACAAACTGCCCTGGCCCTGGACATTCAAGCAGTCAAGTCAGGCATAATGGGACAAAGGGACACAAATGGCTTCTGGTTGTGGAAGCTGACTTCCTTAACTGTTCTCTGGAAAATTTTAGCCAACTCATGATGATTAGTTGTACCAGAAAATATTTGAAGAAGGAAATGTTTTTGAGAAACCTGAAGTTTCAGTAGTTAAGAAAATTGAAGACTCCATGGAGAAGGAACACTGGGCCTGGGTCACTAAGGACAGGGATGTTCCTGGAAATACAAGGGACAAGACGGAGGAAGAAACAGATGGGTCTACTGGACTAGTGAGCAATGGTGAGAGCCCTCACGTGGGAATATCTCCAATAACAGAATGTTTAATTTAGAAATAACAGCTGGGGGGTAATTGGAAGATATACGTTTAATAAAGAAGATGAAGAATGGGCAGAAGAGTTTGGACCTCTCGAAGGGGTGGTGCATTGGTGAACTGACCTTCCTGGAGAGATTGGAACATACTGATTTGAGCCCCTGACAAAATTAAGATACAAGTTCTAAGAGATAGAATTCAGGCTTGTGAAGAAGCCCTGGGGGAAGGTGCAAGAGGAATTAATATTGCGTATGGAAAAGAGTTTGAAAAGCATTGTAGAAATAGATATTTGGATGACTTCAAAAAACTGGAGGAAGAGATTCCATAAATCTAGATTTGCTAAAAATATTAACATTATTCTGATCTATTTAGCACCTTTCTGATTTCATGCTAATAATGTAGCTGCAGGTTTATGCCAGGATGACCTGTGATTTGGAGGTTTTTCCAAGAGTTAAAAGTTAATGCGTAACTTGATTTTAAAGACACTGAACTTGACTTACATATGCATAGTGCTTCCTGGTCCGGGTTGTTTGGGAGGAGGGGATAATGGGTTTGAGGAAAATAATGAAAAGTCTTGATTATGTATTAGTGTATAACAAGGAAGTGTGTAACCAATAAAAGATTGAGGTGAACTCAGGGAGTGAGAGAGAGAAAAAAATTCAAGCTGTCTCTAAGTACAGCTTTGGAACACCAAAGAGTAACTCATCAGCTTGCACCTGCATCCTTGTCTGAGACTCATATTTCATGCTCATCCAATCCTTCCATTCTTGAGAGCCCTGAAATGACTGAGGCTGGTCCTTAGCACATTCCAATGACTACTGGTTTGTGCAGGATCTGAGGGAGGTAAATAACTGAGTGGAAGAAGCCCTTACACAGTTCCAAACCCATACATCCTGCTAAGCAGCCTCCCCGGCAAGCACAGTATATACACTGTGCTCCAATTGAAGGATACCTTCTTTAGTTTGCTCCTGGCACCCAAAACCCAGCCTCTGTTTGCCTTCAAATGGCAAGATTTGGGAAAAGGCTTTAAAAAGCAGTTGCCTTGGGTACATTTGCCTCAGGATTTAAGAACTCACCCACCATTTTTGATGAGGCACTGCATGAAGACTTGGGACTGGGACTCAGGAGTTATATTCTCCATCCAGCTATCAGGTCAACCTGGTCCTTGCTTTCCACTGGTTCCCAACAAGCTATTAGCAGAGCCAAGAAAACCTTTGCCCCTGCCTGCCCTTACTCCTGTACCAGGTCCCCCTACTCTTCTCCCGCCAGCAAGATCCAGCTCCATTGCCCACTCCATTGCCTAAGTCAGGGCCTTTACAGCTATTAGAAGCTACCTTCCAGGTCCTCAGTTCTTCCTGCCCATATCTAATTCAGTACTGTTGGTTATGCTTAAATGGTCAGCCTCCTTACTATGAAGGAATAACCGTCCCTGAAGACTACTTACAGATCCTAAATGGTATTTAAGGTAGAGGGTGACGGTCAGACAGAGGTAAGCCAGCCCTACAATCAATAACGGGTCAGGGACTTTGCATTGGAAATAACATACCTTCAGTCTATTCTCACACCTGTAACTCTACAGTAGTCCCTGCTGTTGTGGGATACATGCTGCTCCCAGAGGGTGCTTGGTGGGCCTGGGCCTTAGGGCTAACACCATGCATTTATGGCCTGGTTGTAAATATGACTGCGGAGTTTTGTGTTTTGGTACAACTAGTCCCTAGGGTGGATTACTATTCAGGAGAGGAGGATATCTTCAATTAACTGACACATTCATCCAATCTGGTAAAGAAAGCGGGCATTTCTGCTGCGTTACTGGGATCCTTCCTTGGCATAGGGCTGGCTGGAACTGCTGGTATAGAGGCGTCAGTCCTAATACTTTAGGATAAAAATTACAATGTTCTACAGATGGCTGTAGATAAAGATTAACAGGGGATGGATAAGTCCATCATGGCCCTGCAGGATTCCCTTTATTCCCTAGCAGAAGTAGTCTTACAAAACAGAAGAGGCCTAAACTTGCTGTTCTTCCAACAAGGAGAACTCTATGCAGCTTCAGGGGTGGTCAAAGAATCCATGGCCTTAGTCAGAAAGAGATTATAAGACACAAGATAGAAAGAGAACAGTCTCAGCCTCTCTTCAACTGGTTTCCTTGGGTGACTATCTTTGTCCCCTCTCTGACCTGTCTATTTATCCTACTGATGCTAGCCTTAACTTGTGGTCCCTGGATAATCAATGCTTTAGTTTGTTTTGTTAAGGAACAGATTTCCACTGTTCAATTGATGATTCTCAGAAAAAAAGTACCAGCCCATGGAAACATCTCAAGGACTGAGATGGCCTATTACTCAAGAAGGGAATGAGAGGACTGAGCGAGGCTGATTCCATGACAAACTTCAAACTGACATTTCAGGGGACTAGGCCTAAGTTTCTGTTTCTCAGAACTGGGCATGTCTATGTAAGTCCGTTACTGGAAAAACCACAGTCCAAAGACAGCTAATCAAAAGCTCCCTTGCCACTTAACCTGAGACAGTAACAGTACATCAGTAACAGTTTCCATGCTCCCTCAGCAGTGGTTCTGGAAAGTCCCCAGAGCCCAAGTCAATCCTTACAAACCAACCTATCAGGATAAATAAAGGTCACCTACCCCTCCTAGGAATTCCCCTAATCTGCTTTAAATTGAGCCTGTGAGCTCAACCCCTGGTCCCTAGCTTGATAAATGGTAGACCCCTTCATGCCAAAATTCTTCAGTGTTCTTTGCTTTTGTATACACAAGTCTGGGGTATCATTCTTTGGTGGATCATGGACCCTTATAATTCAAATCCACCAAACAAGAAGCAAATTGGCTTATTGACTATATTTTTAAAAGGGAACCTTAGCTGAGGATTTTTAGAATATCAAAGGTTGTTGTAGTGGCTGTTTTGTGTGTCAACTTGACATAAGTCAGAGATGAAGGAGCCTCAGTTGAGAAAATGCCATGGAATCCAGCTGTAAAGCATTTTCTCAATTAGTGATTAATATGGGCAGGAAGGTCCAGCATATGGTAGGTGATGCCATCCATGGACTGGTGATCCTGGGTTCTATAAGAAAGCAGGCTGAGTAAGCCATGAGGAGGAAGCCAGTAAACAACAGCCCTTCATGGCCTCTATCAGCTCCTGCCTCCAGGTTTCTGCCCTGCATGAGTTCCTATCCTGACTTCCTCCAATGATGGATTATTATCTGGAAGTATAAGCTGAATAAATCTTTTCCTCTCCAAGATGCTTTTGGGTCATGATGATTTCATTGCAGCAATAGAAATGTTAACAAAAGCAGTAATATTTCAATGGCTAGTATACAAAGGCTTTGTGTGTTTATGTGTATGGGTGTAGTTTTATCACAATATTTACAAATAGTCTTTCTAATTGAGGATAATAGTGAAAACTACAAAATAAATTATTACACCATAACATAAATATCTTACTACTGATATCACCACTTCAGAGTTTCATAGTACATAGATGCTGGCAGTAGAATGGAGTTTGCTCTGAACTCCTTCCTAACTATCCCATGTTGGATGGATGGATGATTAGTTGTACCAAAATCATTGCTGGACTCACTGTGTTCATTGGGTTTTTGTTAATGCTGTGTTGCGTTTGGTTTTTTAAACCCAATGGGGTTTATATGAAGGAAGCAGCATAATTGCCACATGAAAGTTGACATTTGAGAGATAATAGTACAATGTCAGTTATATACGGTCTTAATTTTTATGACATTGAGAGATATCAAGGGACCTATTGATAATGTGGCAAATTCCAGAGCAATGTAACGTATGAAGAATGGAGTAGAATTCAAAGTAGACAAGTAGTCTGGAGCCAACACTTTTGTTACAGGTCATTTACCATTTAAAAGCAATAGCTTAACATTTCATTGTGTTTTCCCTTTGCACTAAATGATGTAAGAAAAATTAGAATAGGGAATTGGAAGACAGCACAAAGCTTAAGAGTGTTTTCCTCTGATCAGAACTCTTCCCAGAACCCTGTACCCACCGGTATCAGGTGGATCATAACTGTCTGGTGTCCAGTTGTAGGGGATCTGACACCTTCTGCTCGCACCCACACAAGTGTGCACAAACACACACACGGACAAATAAGTATACAAACAAACAAACAAATATTATTTGAAAAAAATATAAAAATAAGAGATTAGAAAGAATAAATAGTTTGGACACATTGGAATAAGTGCTTGCTTGGCTTGGACCTGGTTTCAATGACCTTGACAATACAAGAGAAATGTTACTAAGAAAGTCAGTATTTTAGATGAAAGAAATATTTAAATACAGTCTTAAACTGTATCTGGAAAAGTAATTTCAAAGTATAAAAGACAAGAGCTATATTAAAATACTTTCATATACTATGTAAATATATTTTAACACAAATACTTCTTAATATCAAACAATATTAAAAATAGAAATTTTAGTCATTACCTGTAATGTTTACCCGTCTCCTGGAGTATCATTGTTTCTCTACCAGTATGGTTCTCAGATGTTAATTCCCGCAGCTTGTTTGCACTCTGTGCAATGGGCCAATTCCTTTGAAAATAAAAAGGGGGTTAAAGTTCTTCCTTTGGCTTAGTCCCTGCTGATCTCATATAAACATAGTTCTAGATAAATAAATTCGTACAACCAAGGTTTTCCGAAACTGCAAGATTTGTTTTATTCACCCATAAATTTGAAGATTTTGTCTCTCAAATCATAGTCTTAAATACTTTAGCTTTCTGTGATGGGTGTCTCATCTTCATTTTGCTTGTCTTTTACTATTTATGAGTCATCATTTCCATGTGGAAAAACCTTCTGCAAGCTGTACTTTTCCTCCTGCAGTAACAAATGGGTTTGTACTGACACTAGCTTTTCTTCCATCAACACTCCACGCTGGCCCTTCTACAAGAGGCTGGCAGTAACCCCTCCATCCTCCTGCTCAAATATGGACCTCAAATTTTTTTCTCCACAGCTCAGATCACCAAAAATAGCCATTTACACCTGAAACAAAACATCATGCCTACCTTATGCTTCTAAAAATAAAATAATCATTTTCAGTATCTGCTACTATGAAACCCCAGACCTGCTCAGTGGATAACTAGCTTACGTGTCACCTGATATACCTGGCTTAAGATATCTAACTTTGTAATTTCTAAACTATGTGTCATGTTTAAAATCCTACTATCTTTCTCCTTGAGGTATCTAATATGTATAGTGTGTGTCTGTTAATTGGCAGGTATGCTTTTATTGCATCTTATGTTTAGGCTGTCTGTCCACACTGTGCCAGTTAATGCCAAACAATATACAAAATCTGATGGTAAAGTTCTCGATATAAGTGTTGTAAGTGGTGGATGTTTAAGCCCCTTCACGATCACTAGTGTTATTCTAACCTAGGCGGTTGTCATTTTCACACGCATTCTATCTTTTCATTTAAGAGATTGCTTACAGCTTCAGAGAACACGCTTGACACATCTCACTAACAGGCAATTGGCCCCACACCCTGCCTGACAAGTAGGAGTAATACTCACAGGGCAGATTTGAAGTGTTCTGTAGTAGGAAGCCAGGTTTACAGGAGTTTAAAGCTGAGGATTTCAAAGCCTCCATTTAACTCTGTCTTAGACTTAGACTAAATGGAGGAAACTATCTGTTTCCACCTTAGACTAAATGACACAGAGAAAAGAAAATGCCAAAGCAATCACAAATGTAAATCATTATTAGAGTTGGCATTTATTTGTTTTTGTTTTTTTGTTCTGTTTTGTTTTTGTTTGTTTGTTTGTTTGGTTGGTTTTTCGAGACAGGGTTTCTCTGTGTAGCCCTGGCTGTCCTGGAACTCACTCTGTAGACCAGGCTGGCCTCGAACTCAGAAATCCGCCTGCCTCTGCCTCCCAAGTGCTGGGATTAAAGGCGTGGCCCCAACCACTGCCTGGCATTTATTTGTAATGGTTTCAATGACTCTGACAAAGCAGGAGAAGGTTACTGAGAACGACAAAATTGTATATGAAAAGTGTAACTGTGTATTGCTCTAATTGTGCCTTAAAATTGGTATTTTTGTGTATACATTACTGGGTTCTAAAGAAGTCAAATATATTTGAATAAAAATACATTGTCTTCACTGTAATGAATTCATTGACAAAGTAAAATACAGCTGCTGATGTAAATGCTTCAGCTCTTTTTTAAAAAATCATTTATTGTATGCTTATAAAATAACTCCCTTATATTTATTCTTCTGCTCTTTTTGTTTTTAGATTTATCTGTCACCTTTCTGATCCTTATGTAGACATTTTAAAGACCACACATCTTGCCTGTTTTTTTTTTAGTTTTATAATCTTTGTATAATATAATTTTCATCTTACAGTGATGAAAACTGTACTATACACAGTACAAGATACGTTATACTGCATTTGATTAAGCAAAGAATAGATTTTTACCTTCCCCAAGCGTATCTGTTATCATGGTTAGTTAAGCCTGGGAAACAAAACATTTTGGAAACAGAGGTAGATGTTTCAATAATACTACAACAAAGAATCTTCTTATCAATTTGTTTAGCCTCGAACATTATTGAATTAGTGCTGATTTTTAGAAAACCAGTATTCTTAATTTCTTGTATTGAAGATGAGAAATCAAAAGTAAACTACTGAAGTCAAAATTCTCCTGTGAAGCACATGCTGCAGACAAGTCCATCAATCCAATTTAGAAATATGATGCCGATTTCAAAATGAATTGCACTGAGTGTTTCAGAAGAGGTTTCCTTAGATTGCACAATGTATAACTTCTGTTACAGTCAGGCCTCTTCACCAAATCAGAAGGAAAAGCAGAACAAAATCTCACTGTCCAACATAATTGATCTGTGTGCTTGCCACATCTTAAACTATCACATATAGATTTTTTAAACTGCAAATGTTAAACATCCCAACAGTATAAAAAGTTTGGTAACTACTTAAAATGCACAATGATGAAATGTTTTGAAGCTATTTTGCATATCACTTGATATGATAATTAAAATTGTTATTAAAACAAGAATCAAGACACTTTACCTTTTAGTATTTTATAAGACTTAAGAAATGTCATAATTGTGATTGTCCTCATCTAATTAATTCAGAAAATTTCCCTATGAATAACAATAGAATATTTTTTCATGTTAAATAGATTCCTTTGGTGGGGTGTGTCTTGGATAGTTTTTTAAATATAAAACATCAAAATTACTCATTTCAGATATTTATATTTATTTTTATTTATGCATGTGTGCCTCTGGGTGTGTGTCTGTCTGTCTGTCTGTTTGTCTGTGTGCCCCTGTGTGTAAAGGTATCTGTGGAAGCTAGGAAAGGATAGTAGACCCCTTGCACCTAGAGTTACTGGTAGTTTTGAGATACCCAACATGGGTGTTAAGAACTAAACTCAGGTTTTCTCTAAGAGCTGTAGCTCTCTTAAATCTCTCTAGCCTCCAAATGACTCATTCTTAAAGAGAAGAAATATTAAACTTTATTGGCTTACTTTTACCATCAAATGAATATGCCTTTCCCTCGTAGGCTACATAAATGGCACAAATGTGCAAACAGAGAAAATGAAGTATGAACTTGGAGTTGGAAGTTAATCATAGAGGACTGATGTTTGAAAACTGGTTCTCAGATTTCAGGTTTGGTGTTTATAATCAGTAAAATTATATAGAAGTTAAATTATAATGTCCTAGAAAGAGAGGGCATTATAGCACATGGCAGATTCTGGTGTTCCCCTGCCACTTCTCTTGGTCTCCTCATGTTAGCACAGCTATCATATTGGATACATGTTTGGTGCCAATTTTCCATCTGTATGTCATACAGAATGGTGCTTCTTCACAGTCAAGATAAACCACCTAAACAGCCCAGACATAGACCAGAAGAGGGGGCATTTGGCTTCTTGAATGCCCCTCATCCAGTTGTAGATAAGAATTAGAGGATTATCACCCCCAGCTTTCTGGTCATATGTTCGACAAAGTTCTTTACAAGATTCCATAGGTGTTAAATGCTATTTACTTACAGTGACAGCCAGTGGATAATGCATGTTTTATTAGCTTTTCCCCTTCTTTCTTAGTCTCCTTATTTATTTTTCAATCCTGCTTCTTAGAATTTTCTGCTAAATAAACAACTTCTGCTGGAGGAGTTATTTGAAATTCTGCTTTGGATAGAATCAAGGATCATAGTTTGTCTTAGTTGTAGTTACTGTTGCTGTGATGAAACACCATGACCTAAGCAACTTGGAGAGGAAATGGTTGATTTGGCTAATATTTCAAGGTAAAAGCCCATTCCTGAAGGAAGTCAGGGCAGGAACCTGGAAGCAGAAACTGATGGAGAGGCCATAGACTTTCTTACTAGACTGTTCATCATGGCTTATGTTAACCTGCTTTTATATAGAATCCAGGACCACAAGCCCAGGAATGGTACCACCCACAATGAGCTGGGCTCTCCTCCATGAATCACTAATTGACAAAACAAAAAAAAATTTACACTCTTACATGCAGTCTGATTTTATGTAGATACTTTCTCAATTGTCTCTCTGATGATTCTAGCTTATGTGAAGTTGACATTAACTAGTCTGTACACAGGGGAAAGCAAAACAAAACCACCTTAGTTTCTCTTGAAATTTGGAAGGTTAATTATTTTTCAGTTGCTGTGATAAAATGCCAGGCATCATAGGGAAGAAAAATTTGTTGGGGCTTACAGTTCAGTGGATATATCCATCGTGGTGTGGAGGCATGGCACCTGGTGGGTGGAGTTGGATGCTGAGCAAGCACATCTTCACATGCAAAGATGAAGCAGGAATAGGGCAAGGTTATACATTTTCAAAGCCAATCTCCAGCGATGTGCATCCTCCAGCAAGGCTATGTGTCCTAAAGGTTGTACAAGTTCACCAAACAGCACCACCACACGGGGCCAAATGTTCACACACCCATGCCTAGGGGAGCATTTCTCCCTTAAACTACCAGGGAATAAAACTGCCCTAAATTAATAAAGGGAGTTTTCTCATGTCTCCCTCTGTTGAGGGGGCCAATGTCTCTCTCCTAACCTTTTCATCTTTCTCTCTTTTGATCCATCTTTTTCTCTGCTTTCTGGAGAATATGATTTGGAGCAATTTCCCTCTGGTTTATTTAGCGACTCTAAAGGTACACAAATTTCATCCAGCTCGGGTAACATTTCAACATGTCTTCATAAACAAATGTTCTCTCTCAGAAGGATTTTAACACCACTTACTAATTTGATTATCTTTTCAATGTTTCTATGTGTAACTAGAAGTCTAAAAAGAGAACTTGTTTCATTCAAAAACTTTCTTCTCTAATTTTTCTCTTGTATGTAATGGAACATAAAGCCCACAATAGTTCTTCTCTTTACCTGTGCTTTTGAGTTCAGTGAAAATGTCCATCATTATCAAGTATTAAGGGTAAGGAACAGGATCCCTTTTATAGGGTTGGCCCAGGATTTTCCACTGCAGTAGCATATCTAATAATTTGGTCGTTTGGACTGAAATTACCAAGTTGAATCAAATCTCAGGGAAAGTCTGGATTAGCTAAAAAGAATGTGCCAAGATCAATTAGTGATATCTAGTACTGATTCTGGGAAAGTGAAGATTCCAACAAGTTATACTATTTATTCTTTCTTAACAGATAGAAAGCCCATGGACTTTGATATTTAAAAATGTTTTAATTCTATTCCTATTTATTTGGCTAAGATGACATCAGAGTTCCTGGAACTGGAATTACAAATGGCTGTGGGTTTCTGTGTAGATACTAAGAACCAAACCAGAATATTCTACAAAAGCAGCAGATACTATTAACTTCTGAGCCACCTCTTCAGAACCAGTGTCCTCTTTCTTCTCCTGAGAGCTATGTACTGCATTGGCACCCTGAATGAATTAGTAACATGACAACAAGTTTTCAGCTTTCAATACTCTTTACACATTTAAATTTTTAAAATGTTAATCACAGGTCACTTATTTTGAGAAAAAGTAATCTAAGAATTGTTTATTAACTATCAATCACAGCTCTGTTCTCCATAAATCCAAAATAAAAAGACCTTCAGTCATTTAACATATATAGAGTTCATAAGTTCAGCTGTCACTTAATACTTTCCTACTGGAAGCTCTGGAAGTACCATCTGATGTCTGTTTCCATTACCCACGAATGAGTCTTCATCCTTGTAATTGAGCATATATCCACCTTGATTATCAGAACTCCTGTGGTTTCCAAACTATAGTTAAGGGTATAGACTTTATATATATTCTTTGTCCAAATAACTCTGCCCCCGCTTCATAACAACCCTTCCTGAAGTGGAGGAGATACTTCAATGGGCACTCTAATCCCAACTCATTTCTTCACCTTCTGGTTTTGAGAGATTTTTTCTGACTTCCCACCAAATCTACCCTTTAAACTTGTTTATATGTGAGAGGTGGAGATAGAAGTGGAGATGGAGGTGGATTCCTTTGTTTTTTGAAATTTAACATTGAACATTTAATAGAATCACATGCCTCCAATGTTCTTGGTGTCTTATTATATCTGAGGCTATTTTAAGTTTCTTCTTACTATAGTCATAACAATACAGTTCTCTTTGCTTTCTTCCAGGCAACTACTCTTACATAAATACTGATGCCTTCATTTTTTAAATTAATGTGTCTATTATTTAGTTTTATATTTATATCCAGTACTGAAAGTTTATAATCAGTTAGCTACCACCTACATACATGTCAGCGGGAGGTTATCTCTAGGCACTCTAGGATAGACAAGCATCCTATCAACTAGGGATGAAAACATTCAAGCTCAGGGCCAAAGGAAGATGGGAAGTAGATGGAAGGCTAGTGAAGCTGATTATGGCTCCACCCCAACCTTCCTACTCTCTGTCCATGTAGTAGAACATTAGTGATAGGATTGTGACAATTAGTCCGTTTAACATGTAGGAAATGTGAGACAGAAAAGCATCAATAAGGGAGTTAAACTGATTCGTAGCCACAGAAGATGTGTGTGTGTGTGTGTGTGTGTGTGTGTGAGAGAGAGAGAGAGAGAGAGAGAGAGAGAGAGAGAGAGAGAAATAAAAATAAACCTTTACTTTCTTCACCACAGATTTAGGTCTCATGACACTTTTTCAAGATCCAATTCACAGTTTGATCTTCAACCTCAGAAGATGGGATCCAGCTGAAACTAATTTCATCTTCTAGAAGGGATGAAGGCTTTGCCAAATCCCATAGAAAAGCATCTATCTATTGGTTTTAGCTGACAGTGATGACCTTGCAGATCAAGAGAAAGCAGATTGAAGTTGCCTTTAGACCCAGCACCTGGACTGCAAACACAAATCTAGGTAGCAATTTCTGGTGTTCAGTTGAGCTACATGGAAAAATCACCAAAGTCTGGAAACCTTAGCTGACAATCTACTTCAGTACATATGTTAGTGTCAGCAACTGTCACTACTAAAGTCACAAAATTGACCATTGGAGGAATGAATGGGGAAGATGTTGTCCTGGTTAATAAAGTACTTTCTTTGTAAGCATGGGACCCTCGTTTCTGTCCCCAGAACTCACATGAATAAGCCAAGTGTGATGGTTCACCCCTTTGACCTCAGTAGTTATAGTTAGAAGGCAGAGACAGGCAGATCTGTGAGCTCCCTAAGAAGGTAGCTAGTGCCTGAGGAATGACACCCAAGGTTGTTCTAGGCATGTACAATCTGGACAAACACAAATATACATATGTTTGGGAACACACCCTGCGCAGCAGAATGAAGCCCCTGGTGTCTGTCCTGGGGAGCTGCGGCTCTGGGTGGGACAGGACATGTGGGAAGTGGCCGGGCATCTTCCCACACAGTCCGAAGGGCAGGTTGAGGGGCTGTGCGAAGCCTCTGTGGGCCCTGCCCATGGGTGGGGGAGGGGGCTATTCCCAGAACGTGGCAGCTGTCTCCGTGGGTTCTCTAGCCCGGGGCACCGCAGTCGCCTTAACCTGCAGACAGGTTAGCTGGAGCACAGCTGGGGTTCCCACCAGGACTGGGTTTCGGCTGCTTTGGGCACTGGGCTAGGTGCTTAGGCTTGGGTGAATGGGTACTATCTAGGAGCACTGGGAAAGTGAGACCTCCAGTTCTGGGATTTTTGAAAACCATGTATGGAAATGGATACTCCCTTTCGTAACTCCTTTCTTAGTCATCTTCCTGGTGGTATTATTTGCCACCTGCCTTATTAGTCTTGTTTCTACATTCCTTCAATGACAAATACAAAAAATTTCTAACCAAACTATTAATCAGTTCCTGTTACAGGATTACCAGCTGCTATCCACAGAAGAGCTGCTGTCCACAGAGGAACCTGATACAAATGTTTACCAGGTGAACCCCAATGGTGAAAGTTAGTTACATTCCAAAATTAACAATGTCCCCTGCACAGTAGGAAGCAATTCAAGAGACAAGACACCCTGATTCCCTTTTCACCATCAGCTTCCCCCTCCCTTTCTTCTCCTTCTTTTTATAATAATGAGAAGGGAGGTATGTTGGCATCAGGATCGCCAAACTGGTGATGTCACACACGGGCGACAGCGCAACCTGCCCACCTGATGCCAAGGCAACAGCCACCATATTTCTAGAATCCACTTGGCCCACAGCCCACCTTTACCTGTGGCTATGTCACTCTCCATACATAAACTGAAGATCCCTCTCATCTCTCTCTTTTTTCCCTTTCTCCTCTCACTGCTACCTTGCCCCCTCTTCCAATAAACTCCCCACGTGGAACTGTTTGGCCTGGTGTGGTTTCTGGAGATGCCGACCATCCCTGCTGATCATAACGCCTAACATATCTGCCAAGATCATCATTTATTATAACAGTGGTGGTATAAATATTTTTCAATATCAAAAGGTTAAGAAATGGGACAAGTCTAAAGACAAAAAAAGCCATCTCAGATGCTGTTAGAACACTATAAAGAGTGAGTGCTGGAAGCAGTGAAACCAGAAACACAGACAGTGCCCAACTCTTTAAGTACAGCCTCAGAAACTGTGATGAGTCATAGCTTGATCTCTCCTGCAGACTTCACCCACCTGGTATGCACTATCCCTGATAATGCCAAGCAAATAAACTTCACAGTAGGACTCAGCCAGACAGAGCTCTACCAGGTCAGTGTGACAGAATGCAGAGCAAATTTATTTTCAAAAGGAGCACTTAGTTCTCTCTTTCTGCCTTTGGTAGTCCTAAAATAATTGAAATTTGGGCTATTACTAGACAAGTACCTTAAACTTACAGGTTCAAATCCTCTTCCTAAAACACACATATCATCATCATCATCATCATCATCATCATCATCATCATCTTGTTAGAACATACTTTAATCTGACAAAGATTCTGTTCTTGACCAAACTCTCATAGGCCCATCTGTATGCTCTGTTCTAATAATAATAAATAATATATAATAATAATAATAACAATAATAATAACAACGTTCTGTTTGAGGAAAACCCACCTACACTCCACTCTGTATTTGGTCACCTGGGTTCCTGACCAGGTTTCTTATCCTCTCCTCCCGAATACCTGTGTCAGATCACTTTGGTCCGTCTTCAGCAAAAGTGCTATGATATTTGCTTATCCTTAAACTCCATCATTCTTGATGTGGTTTCCCATGTGTTGAACCTCACCCTGCTCATTTGCTGAAAGTACTCACCTCACCATGAAATATTTGGAGTTAAGCCCAATCTTTTTCCAGCACAGCACTGCAATTTACTGCACTGTACTGCACTGTGCTGGCTTCTATACCCATTGCAGTGGTTATGAATAAAACCTGTTTTGCTATGGTTTTAAAACTATGAGTAATTTTTAATGACATATCTTAACTTCTTTTCATTCTATAGTTTGTAACTATTCATCTAGATATTCAAATGAATACCGATATTTATGTATGTAAGTTGATAGGTAGATAGACTTTTAGAAAACATTAATTATGAATATATTTTAAAAGGTTAACAGAAATAAAATAGTATGCCTTATGTATAAGCATTTTAAATTAAAATTCATAACTATACCAAAATAATGCTTCACTTTTTAATTTAAGTTTTATTACATTTATTTATGATGGGAGCTCATCCATGAATGTCAGAGCATGAGAAGGTCAGAAGATGACTGTTAGGAATTAGTTCTCTTCTTCCACTCTGAGAGTCCTGTAGATCAAACTCAGTTCTCTAGGCTTGGTGGCAATCACTTTACCCCAGATCCATGCCAAAAGCCAAGTCTTTCCTTCGATACTTTAGTATCAAATTCTTGTATTTGTAACTTCTGATTTTCATACCATTCCTTTAGTTAGAAGATACCCAGAACCTGGAAACAACCCAGATGTCCCTCAACAGAGGAATGGATACAGAAAATGTGGTACATTTACACATTGGAATACTACTCAGCTATTAAAAACAATGACTTCATGAAATTTGCAGGCAAATGGATGGATCTTGAAAATATCATCCTGAGTTAGGTGACCCAGTCCCAAAAGAACACACATGGTATACACTCACTGATAAGTGGATATTAGCCCAAAAGCTTGGATCTATGGAAAACACCACAGAGATACTACCACAGAGTAAAGGGCTGGAAAACAATTTTCCAGGCAAATGGTGCCAAGAAACAGGCTGGAACAGACATTCTAATATCAGATAAAATAGACTTTCAACCAAAAGTCATCGAAAAAGATAAGAAAGGACACTTCATACTCATCATAGGAAAAATCTACCAAGAAGAACTCTCAATTCTGAACATTTATGCTCTAAATGCAAGGGCACCCATATTCATAAAAGAAACTTTACTAAAGCTCACACATTGCACCACACACAATAATAGTGGTAGACTTCAACACCTCACTCTCATCAATGGACAGATCTTGGAAACACAAACTAAACAGAGACACACTGAAACTAACAGATGTTATGAACCAAATGGATTTAACAGATATCTTTTGAACACTTCATCCTAAATCAAAAGAATATACCTTCTTCTCAGCACCTCATGGTACCTTCTCCAAAATTGATCATATAATTGGTCACAAAACAAACCTCAACAGATATAAGAAGATTGAAATAATCCCATGCCTCTACTCAGACCACTAAGGATTAAGGCTGGTCTTCAATGGCAACAAACAAACAAACAAAAAACCAGAAATCCCACATACACTTTGAAGCTGAACAACACTCTACTGAATGATAACTTGGTCAAGGAAGATATCCTTAAAGGACGATACTTAAAGAAAGAAATTAAAGACTTCTTACAATTTAATGAACATGAAAGTAGAACAGATATACAAGCAGTATATTGAGAAAGCTACCGACCCACTTGTGCTGAGGAGCCAGCAGAAGGCGGGCTCCAGGCGCAGGAACTGAGAAAAAGCCAGCCGGGAGGTAAGAGCCTAACTGCTTCCACCTATGGCCAGAAACCCCCGCCTGGGCCACCAGGCCTCCATATACAAGCAGTGCAGGGAGAAAACTACCTGCCCACTTGTGCTGAGGAGCCAGCGGAAGGCAGGCTCCAGATGCAGGGTCTGAAGAACAGCTGGGAGAGAGAACTGGTCTCCCAGGAATATTGACATCTGAGCTTGAAGGAAAGACAAGCCACAGTCAGTGAGAGAAAGATCAGCTAACACCAGAGATAACCAGAAGGCAAAAGGCAAGGGCAAGAACACAAGGAACAGAAACCAAGTCTACTTGGCTTCATCAGAACCCAGATCTCCCACCACAGCCAGTCCTGGATACCCCAACACACCAGAAAAGGAAGACTAAGACTTAAAATCACTAATCAAGAGGATGATAGAAGATTTTAAGAAGGAAATAAATAACTCCCTTAAAGAAATACAAGAGAACACTGGAAAACAACTGGAAGCCCTTAAAGAGGACACACAAAGATCCCTTGAAGAATTACAGGAAAACACAATCAAACAGGCAGAATTACAGGAAAACACAATCAATCAAATGAACAAAACCATTCAGGAATTAAGAACAGAAATACAAACAATAAAGAAATCACAAAGGGAGACAGCCCTGGAGCTAGAGAACATAGGAAAGAAATCAGGAGTCATAGATGCAAGCATCACCAACAGAATACAAGAGATGGAAGAGAGAATCTCAGGTGCGGAAGATACATAGAAAACATGGACACAACAGTAAAAGAAAACACAAAATCCAAAAAGCTCCTAACTCAAAACAATGCTCTGCTCAATGATAACTTCATCAAGGAAAAAATAAAAAAGGAAATTAAAGACTTCCTAGAATTTAATGAAAATGAAAGTAAAACTTATGCTAACCTAGGGGACACAATGAAAGCAGTGTTAAGAGGAAAACTCATAGCTCTGAATGCCTCCAAAAAGAAACTGGAGAGAGCATACACTAACAGTTTAACAGTACATCTGAAAGTTCTAGAACAAAAAGAAGCTAATACACCCAAGAGGAATCGAAGGGAGGAAATAATCAAATTAAGGGCTGAAATCAACCAAGTGGAAACTAAAAGAACTATACAAAGAATCAACAAAATCAAGAGCTGGTTCTTTCAGAAAATCAACAAGATAGATAAACCCTTAGCCAGACTAACCAGAGGGCACAGAGACAGTATCCAAATTAACAAAATTAGAAATGAAAATGGAGATATAACAACAGACTCTGAGGAAATTCAAAAAAACATCAGATCCTACTACAAAAGCCTATATGCAACAAAATTGGAAAATCTGGAGGAAATGGACACGTTTCTAGACAGATACCAACTACTGAAGTTAAATCAGGATCAGATAAACCATCTAAACAGCCCCATAACCCCTAAAGAAATAGAAACAGTCATTAAAAGTCTCCCAACCAAAAAAAGCCCAGGACCAGATAGGTTCAGTGCAGAATTCTATCAGACCTTCAAAGAAGACCTAACATGGATACTCTTCAGTCTATTCCACCAAATGGAAACAGAAGGAACACTACCCAATTCATTCTATGAGGCCACAGTTATACTGATACCGAAGCCCCACAAAGACCCAACAATAAAAGAAAACTTCAGTCCAATTTCCCTTATGAATATCGATACAAAAATACTCAATAAAATTCTTGCAAACCGAATCCAAAAACACATCACAATGATCATTCACCATGATCAAGTAGGCTTCAACCCAGGGATGCAGAGATGGTTCAATACCTGGAAATTCATCAATGTATTCCACTGCATAAACAAACTCAAAGAAAAAAAACCACATGGTCATTTCTTTAGATGCTGAAAAAGCATTTGACAAAATTCAACATCCCTTCATGATAAAAGTCTTGGAAAGATTAGGAATTCAAGGAGCATTCCTAAACTTAGTAAAAGCAATATACAGCAAACCAGAGGCCAACATCAAACTAAATGGAGAGAAACTCGAAGCAATCACACTAAAATCAGGGACTAGACAAGGCTGCCCTCCCTCTCCCTATCTATTCAATATAGTACTTGAAGTTCTAGATAGAGCAATCAGGCAACAAAAGGAAGTCAAAGGGATACAAATTGGAAAGGAAGAAATCAAAATATCACTATTTGCAGATGATAAGATGGTATACTTAAGTGACCTGAAAAACTCCACCAGAGATCTGCTACAGCTGATAAACAACTACAGCAAAGTGGCTGGATACAAAATTAGCTCAAGCAAATCAGTAGCCTTCCTATACTGGAAGGATAAACAGGCTGAGAAAGAAATTAGGGAAATGACACCCTTCACAATTGTCAAAAACAATATAAAATATCTTTGTGTGACTCTAACCAAACAAGTGAAAGATCTATATGACAAGAACTTCAAGTCTCTGAAGAGAGAAATCGAAGAAGACCTCAGAAGATGGAAAGATCTCCCATGCTCATGGATCGGCAGGATTAACATAGTTAAAATGGCCCTCCTGCCAAAAGCAATATACAGATTCAATGCTATCTCCCTCAAAATCCCAATTCAATTCTTCTTAGACCTAGAAAGAGGAATTCTGAAATTCATATGGAATAACAAAAAACCAGGATAGCAAAAACTATCCTCAATAATAAAAGGTCTTCTGGGTGAATCAGCCTCCCTGACCTCAAGCTGCACTACAGAGCAGTAGTGATAAAAACTGCATGGTATTGGTACAGTGACAGGCAGGTAGATCAATGGAACAGAATTAAAGACCCAGAAATGAACCTACACACTTGATCTTTGACAAAGGAGGCAAAATCATCCAGTGGAAAAAAAACAGCATTTTTAAAAAATGGTGCTGGTTCAATTGGCAGTCAGCATGTAGAAGAACACAAATTGATCCATTCCTATCTCCCTGTACAAACTCAAGTCCAAGTGGTTCAAGGACCTCCACATAAAACAAGATATAGTGATTCTAATAGAAGAGAAGAAAGTGGGGGAAAGTGTTGAACTCATGGGCACAAGGGAAATGTTTCTGAAAAGAACACCAAATGGCTTGTGCTCTAAGAACAAGAATCAACAAATGGGACCTCATAAAATTGCAAAGCTTCTGTAAGGGAAAGGACACTGTCAATAGGACAAAATGGCAACCAACAGATTGGGGAAAGATCTTTACTAACCCTACGTCCAATAGAGGTCTGATATCCAATATATACAAAGATCTCAAGAAGTTAGACTCCCAAGAACTAAATAACCCTAACAAAAAATGGGGAAGAGAGCTAAACAGAAAATTCTCAACTGAGGAAACTCAAAGGGCTGAGAAGCATCTTAAGAGATGTTCAATATCCTTAGTCATCAGGGAAATGCAAATCAAAACATCCCTGGGATTCTACGTCACACCAGTCAGAACGGCTAAGATCAAAAACTCAGGTGACAGCAGATGTTGGCGAGGATGTGGAGAGAGAGGAACACTCCTCCATTGCTGGTGGGATTGCAAGCTGATACAACCTCTCTGGAAATCAGTTTGGCAGATCCTTAGAAAAATTGGACATAGTACTACCTGAGGACCCAGCTATATCACTCCTGGGCATATACCCAGAAGATGCCCCAACATGCAATAAGGACACATGTTTCACTATGTTCTTAGTAGCCATATTTATAATAGCCAGAAGCTGGAAGCAACCCAGATGTCCGTCAACAGAGGAGTGCATACAGAAAATGTGCTACATTTACACAATGGAATACTACTCAGTTATTAAAAACAATGACTTCACGAAATTCGCAGGCAAATGGTTGGAACTTGAAAATATCATCCTGAGTGGGGTAACTTAGTCACAAAAGAACACACATGGTATGTACTCACTGATAAGTGGATATTAGCTCAATAGTTCGGAATACCCATGATTCAGTTCACAGCAACTATTGTACTGAGTGTGAGGTCCCAGATGGAGGAGTTGGTGAAGGGACTGAAGGAGCTGAGGGAGTTTCCAACCCCATGGAGGGAGCAGCAGTGTCAACTGGTCAGGCCCCTGGTGCTTGCAGAGACTCGACCATCAACCAAAGAATACACATGGAGGGACTCAAGGTGTTGGCCACATATGTGGCAGAGTAGGGCCTTGTTGGCCATCAGTGGGAGGAGAGGCCCTTGGATATGAGAATGTTAGATGCCCCAGTATAAGGGAATGTCAGGGAGTTCTGAAGGGAGCAGGTGGGCAGGTAGGTGGTGGAATACCCTCATAGAGGCTGGGGGAGGGAGGATGGAATAGGGGATTTACAAAGGGGAGACCTGGAAACAGGAAAACATTTGAAATGTAAATAAAGTATCAAAAAATAAAAATTAAAAGAAAAAAAATGTTAAATCCAAAAAACTCTGGCCAAAAAAATATCTGGGATATCTGGGACAGTGTGAAAAAAACAAATTTAAGAATAATAGGAATAGAAAAAGGAAAAGAGTCCCCAGTGAAAAGCACTGAAAATATTTCAACAAAATCATGTAATAAGAATTTCCTAGCCTAGAGGAGATGTCTAACACACTACAAGAAACATAGAGAACACCAAATGGATTGGATCAAAGAGAGATTCCTCTTGACACATAGTAATCAGCACCAAATACACAGAACGAAGAAAGGATATTAAAACTGCAAGGGAAAAAGACAAAGTGATACATAAAGACAGAGAATATGAGCAATAACACCTGATTTCTCATTGAAGACTCAGACCAGAAGGGCTTGGGTGGATGTGCTGCAGATTGTAAGAGACCACAGATGCTAGCCCCAAAGGCTATGTCAGCAAAACATTCAGTCATAACACACATTCCATGACAGAGCCAAATTTAAGCAATATCTATGTATATATCCATCCCTACAGAAGGCACGTAGAAGTAAATCTGCTACCTAAAATTGTTAACTATAATCACAAAAATACAGGCAATAGGCAATCTGATGCGTGCATGTCAAAAGAAAGGAAACAAACATACAAAAACACACAAACAGATATAGACACCAGAACAGAAAAATACTGGAATCAACAGACACCACTCATGAGTATCTCTCAATATCAATGGTCTCAATTTCCAAACAAAAACACAGACTAACACAATGGATGTGAAAACAGGATGTGGTACTGCAGAGCTACAGTAATAAAAACAGCATGGTATTGGCACAAAAACACATAGGTTTATCAATGGAATGGAATTGAAGACCCAGCCATAAATCTATCCACTTGATTTTTATTAAAGAAGTTAGAAATACACACTGAAAAAAAAAACCAGCATCTTCAACAAATGATGCTGATCAGACTGGATGTCAGTATGTAGAGGAATTCCAATAGATTCATACTTATGACCTTCAACAAGACTCAACTCCAAATAGACCAAAGATCTCAACATAAAACTATATGCCCTGAACATGATAGAAGGGAAAGTGTGAAACAACCTTGAACCTTTGACACAGGAATTGACATTGTAAACACAGCATTGCTAGCACAGGCACTAAGATTAACATTTAACAAATGAGACCTTGTGAAACCGAAAAGCTTCAGTATTGAAAAGATACTGACAATAGGACAAAAAGGCAGCCTGCTGAATGGAAAATTATCTTTACTAACCAGTCATCTAATATAGAAATAATGCCCAAATTATATAGGGAGCTCAAAAATAAAACTAGATGTCAAGAAAACCAATGATCCAAGTAAAAAATGGGTTACAGATCTAAACAGAATTCTTGGCAGAGGAATCTCAAATGGCTGAGAAACACTTAAGAAAAATTCAACATCCTTAGCCAGCAGGACAATACAAATCAAAACTACTTTGACATTTCATCTTATATGAGAATAACTATGACCAACAAAACAAATGACAGTTCATGCTGGCAAATAATGTGGAGTAAGCATTCTCATCCATTGCTTATAGGAGTGCAAATTTGTACAGTCACTATGGGCATCGGTGTGGCAGCTCTTTGTAAAATATACACATATGTAAAGGCAATATAAATAAAATCACCAAATATTGGGGGAGACAGAGTTTCAACTGGATATTTCTTGTCACCAAATGAGGCTTTCCATGGGAACCCACAAACAGCCCAGGCTGTTGCCCAGACTACAGTATGCTCTTCTCAAATTGAAGGCAAGTTCGCACTGATGAAGACAACATTCAAACAACTCATGGAACATAGAGAACTTGAGCTGGTGACCGAATCAGCTTCATCCCTCTCTATTAGCCCTTTTGTTATAGGAAATGCTACCAAAGGTGAAAGGTAAACAAGATGTAAAACACAAAGCCTTTGACTTATAATGGTGAATTGCTTATGTGATATGCTAGTGCAGTAGTGATGCACACTTATGGGAGGAACCAACCAATATCTGAGTTGACCGAAGGATCACTTCAAGAGATGCACTCCACACGCAACATCACTTGGGGGACCACAAACATCAGACTAGACTGGCCAAATATCTAGGGTAAAACTAAACACTGCTCTTCTTTTTTTTTTAAAAAAAAAAGTATCAATAAAATTACTACTACTAACATTCTTCTATACTTACTGGTTTTCCTTTTCTGAGCCATGATCAGAAAAGATTTCTCCTGGACAGATGGGACCAATTACAGTGATCTACAAAGACAAACATTATAGAGAGAATGAGATGTGTTGGAACACTCTACCTTAACCAGGATTCCTGCATAAAATATTTCTGCTCAGGGCAGAGGAAAGATTTCAGAAAAGGAGGATAAGAACTACAGTGGATGGAAGACGTCAAGAATTCAAGGCAGCAAGATTGTTGTACATATGAACTTATATAAACTGAGGTAGCATTCATAGGATTTAATGAATCTGCACCGCATGGGTTTCTAGAGTTAAAAGAAGAAGCTAATACATGCCGCCATCCTTAACCCAGAAGCAATCACCAATTGATAACCACTTGGAAATAAAAATTTTAGTTTTCTCCAAGGAATTCTCACTGGGGAATGAGACTACTGTTACGGGTTTATGCCCAATAGTACATGACCAACAAAAAATGAACTTATCATCTTTGGAAGTTCCATGTCTCATGTCATATCTACCTTATTTTTAATCATATTTTTATTTTTATTTTATACATACATACTTTTTTTTTAACCTTACAAGTCCTTTGCATCTGGTTTCCAGTTTAGTGTATATTTTTCTTTTTTCTCTTTTTGTCTTTTTTAAAATTGGATATTTTCTTTTTTTACATTTTAAATGTTATCCCCTTTCCCAGTCCCCCATGAGATCCCCTATCCCATCCCCCCTCTTCCTGCTTCTATGAGGGTGTTCCCTTACTCACTACTCACCCACTCCAGCCTCCCTGCCCTGGTATTCCCTTACACTGGGGCATCAACCTTCACAGGAACAAGGGTCTCTCTTCTCCTTGATGCCTGACAAGGCCATTTTCTGCTACATATGCAGCTGGAGCCATGGGTCCCTCCATGTGTACTCTTTGGTTGGTGGTTTAGTCTCTGGGAGCTCTGAGGAGGTCTGGTTGGTTGATATTGTTGTTCTTTCCATGGGGTTGTAAACCCCTTCAGCTCCTTCAATCCTTTTTCTATCCAAACCTTTGAGGTCCTTGTGCTCAGTCTAATGGTTGGTTGCAAGCAGATACCTCTGTATTTGTCAGGCTCTGGCAGAGCTCTCAGGAGAAAATTATATCAGGCTCCTGTCAGTATGCACTTCTTGCCATCCACAATAGTGTCTCCATTTGGTGTCTGTATATGGGATGGATCCCCAGTGGAGCAGTCTCTGGATGGCCTTTCCTTCAGTCTCTGCTCTACACATTGTCCCCATATTTCCTTTAGACAGGAGCAAATCTGGGTAAAAAATTTGGTTATAAGTGAGGGGCCCCATTCCTCAAACAGGGTCCTTGCCTAACCTCTGGATATGGTCTTGACAGGTTCTCCCTTCCCTTTGTTGGTTATTTTAGCTAATGTCATTCCCATTGGGTCCTAAGAGATGCTTGTTTTCCTGACATCTGGGACTTGCTGGCAGTTACCCCCATTTAACCATCTTCCTTTGCTATGCACCTTTGTTCAAATTTCTCACCCTTTGTATGTCATCCATGTCTCCTCTCATACCTGATTCTGACCCTCTTTTTGGCTCTCCTCCTCCTCTCTTCCTCGTAAGTCTTTCCTGTGCTCTACCTCCTGTGAGTATTTTGTTCCCCATTATAAGAAGGATTGAAGCCTCCATACTTTGGTTCTTCCTTCTTCTTGAGTTCCATATGGCCTGTGATTGTATCTTGGGTATTCTAAGCTTTTTGGCTAATATCCATTTATCAGTGAGTACACACCATGTGTGTTCTTTTGTGACTGGGTTATCTCACTCAGGATGATATTTTATAGTTCCATTCATTTGCCTATGAATTTCATGAAGTCATTGTTTTCAATAGCTTAGTAGAATTCCATTGGGTAAATGTACCACATCATCTGTATCCATTACTCTGTTGAGGGACTTCTGGGTTCTTTTCAGCTTCTGGCTATTATAAATGAGGCTGCTATAAACATAGTGGAGCATGTGTCTTTATTATATGTTGGATCATTTTTTGGGTATATGCCCAGGAGGTACAGCTGGGTCCTCAAGTAGTACTCTGTCAAATTTTCCAAGGAACTGCCAGACTGATTTCCAGAGTGGTTGTACCAGCTTGCAATCCCACCAGCAATGGAGGAATGTTCATCTTTCTCCACATCCTCTCCAGAATCTGCTGTTTCCTGAGTTTTGATCTTAGCCATTCTGACTGGTGTAAGTGAAATCTCAGGATTGGTTTAATTTGCATTTCCCTGATGACTAAGAATATTGAACATTTCTTTCATTGCTTCTCTACCATTAGATATTCTTTAATTGCAAATTCCTTGTTTAGCACTGTACCCCATTTTTAATAGGGTTATTTGGTTCTCTAGAGTCTAACTTCTTGAATTCTTTGTATATATTGGATATTAGCCCTCCATCGGATGTAGGGTTGGTAAAGCTCTTTTTCCAATCATTCAAAAGGGTTGCCTTTTTTTCCTATTGGCAGTGTTCTTTGCCTTACAGGTTTTCTTTTTCTTTCTTTTTTTTTTAACCTTGATTAATTTATTTTTAACATACATAAAAACATAAATAATATTCATATATTTGGCTTACATGTTTTCTCTATGTATTTTTTAATTGGATATTTTCCTCATTTACAGTTCAAATGTTGTCCCCTTTCCTGGCCTTCCTGTCAGAAACCTCCTATTCTATTCCACCTCTGTCTGCTTCTATGAGGGTGTTCCCCTACCCACCCATCTACTCCCACCTCCTTGTCCTGGCATCCCCCTACACTGGGGCATCAAACCTTCACAGGACAAGGGGTCTCACTTCCCATTGAAGCTTGACAAGGCCATCCTCTGCTACATATGCAGCTGGAGCCATGGGTCCCTCCAAGTGTACTGCTTGGTTGGTAGTTTAGTTCCTGGGAGCTCTGGGGAATCTGGTTGATTGATATTGTTGTTCTTCCTATGGGGTTGCCAGCCCCTTAAACACCTTCATTCCTTTCTCTAACTCCTCCATTGGGGACCCCATGGTCAGTCCAATGTTTGGCTACAAGCATCCACCTCTGTATTTGTCAGGCTCTGGCAGAGCCTCTCAGGGGACAGCTATCTAAGGCTCCTGTCAGCAAGCAGTTCTGGCTTCTACAACAGTGTTTGGGTTTGGTGGTTGCATATAGGATGAATCTCCAGGTGGGGCAGTCTCTGGATGGCCTTTCCTTCAGTCTCTGCTCCACACTTTGTCTCTGTATTTCCTTCCTCGAGTATTTTATTCCCCCTTCAAAGAAGGACTGAAGCACCCACACTTTGGTCTTCCTTCGTCTTGAATTTCCTGTGGTCTGTTAATCGTATCTTGGGTATTCTAGACTTTTGGGAGAATATTCACTAATGAGTGAGTACATACCATGAATGCTCTTTTGTAATTGGGTTACTTCACTCAGGATCTCAGAAGATTGAAAGATCTCCCACACTCACGGATTGGCCAGATTAATATGAAAAAAAAAAAAAAAAAAAAGTCCATCTTGCCGAAAGCAATCTACAAATTCAATGCAATCCCCAAAATTCCAACTCAATTCTTCAAAGAGTTAGAGCAATTTGCAAATTTATTTGGAATAACAAAAAACCCAGGATAGCAAAACTATTCGCAACAACAAAAGAACTTCTGGGGGGAACACCATCACTGACTTCAAGCTATATTACAGAGCAATAGTGAAAAAAACTGTATGGTATTGGTACAGAGACAGGCAGGAAGGTCAATGGAATAGAACTGAAGACCCAGAAAGGAACCCACACACACATTGTTACTTGATATTTGACAAAGGAGCCAAAATCATCCAATGGAAAAAAAAGCAGCATTTTCAACAAATGGTGTTGGTTCAACTGGAGGTCAACATGGAGAAGAATGCAAATCTATCAATTCTTATCTCCTTGTACAAAGTTCAAATCCAAGTGGATCAAGGATCTCCATATAAAACCAGATCCATTAAATCTAGTAGAAGAGAAAGTAGTAAGAGCCTCAAACACCTGGGCACAGGGGAAAATTTTCTGAACAGAACACCAATGGATTATGCTCTAAGATCAAGAATTGACAAATGAACCTCATAAAATTACAAAGCATCTGTAAGGTGAAGGAGGCTGTCAATAGGACAAAAAGGCAACCAACAGATTGGGGAAAGATCTTTACCAATCCTACATCTGATAGAGGGCTAATACTACAGAGAACCAAATAAACCTATTAAAAAATGGGGTACAGAGATAAACAAAGAATTTTCGACTGAGGAATATTGAATGGGAGAGAAACACCTAAAGAAATGTTCAAAATCCTTAGTCATCAGGGAAATGCAAATCAAAACAACCCTGAGATTCTACCTCACCCCTGTCAGAATGGCTAAGATCAAAAACTCAGGTGACCGCAGATGTTGGCGAGGATGTGGAGAAAGAGGAACACTCCTCCACTGCTGGTGGGATTGCAAGCTAGTACAACCACTCTGGAAATCAGTCTGGTGGTTCCTCAGAAAATTGGTCAGAGTATTACCTGAGGACCCTGCTTTACCACTCATGGTCATATACCCAAAAGATGCTCCAACATATAACAAGGACACATGCTCCACTATGTTCACAGCAGTCATATTTATAATAGCCAGAAGCTGGAAAGAACCCAGATGTCCTTCAATAGAGGAATGGATATAGACAATATTGTACATTTACATAATGGAATACTACTCGGCTATTAAAAATAATGAATTTATGAAATTCATAGGCAAATGGATGGAATTAGGGTTAGTTCTTAGGTCAAAGACAAGGAAATCAAACAAGACAATGAACAAAGAGATCACACCAGGTAGTAATCAAACAAAGCAATAAACAAAGTCCTGGAGTAGCTTGGTCTTGGGCTTATCAGGATTACCCAAACAAAAGGGAAGTCACACATTCCTTGGCTGTGTTTGCCTTGATCCTTGTATTAGCCCAAATGCAAATACTCTTACCTGATCCTATGTCCTCCTCCTTGTCCAGTGAGAAGTACTTGCCGAAATTTCAATAAGCCACACCAAAAGTTCTCCATAGGAAAATATTAAGTTTTTACAAAGAATGTGATATTTAATGAATAAAAAGATCCTTGGCCTATTTATAAAAATATGAAATAGAAATTTCAATTTGTTTTGCAAACAAATGATTAAATTTTTCCTCTAGTCATCTTGGGAGCACAAAATTCAAAGGCATATTTTACCCAAAGCTGTTAATTGATAAATCAGTTATGTTAGAAAAGAGTATTGAGAATGAGAGTATGTAGTCATGTATTGAGAGTGGGGCTTACTACTGACATTTAGCTAAATAGACACCATGACAAACTGCCTTCTAAGTACCCACATATATAGTCAAAGACAGTGGTAAGCTCTGACCTGTGAAAAAGCCTGTGAACATCTTTGAATCAAACACTCATGGCTGCCCAAGATGCTGAGAACAAGGAACAGTTGTGGGATTGACCCTACACTGGACATTTACAGCCCCCCTTTCTAACACTCAGGGAACATTGCAAAAGAGGGTACTGAAGGAAGGTAAGAAACAGAGACATGTAAAAGAAATGCAAAATGCCATCCCCTGAATACCACACAGCCACTGCAACTATGATCTCAGAAAAGTGGCCTGTTGTTTGTAGTTAATGAGTGGGGAGAAGCTCATGGAGTGCTATGTCTTCCTGTTGAACTTTTGGCTACTGGTTGATTTTAAGAGAGGGAGAGTGATTTACTTTAGATGTGTGTATACTGGTGAGCCCAGCAAATTCTACTAGACAGTTCCAATTTCATCACACAAATTGGCCCTGGTCAAACTCAATGCATTTGAAACAGAACAGAAAGACATGAATGTGAAAAGTAGGGAAGAGATTAGTGGCTGTGGGGAGAAGGAGACAATGTAGGGAGCAAGAGCAACAATTAGTATATACACATATGGAATTGTCAAAAAACAAATTTAACTACTAAAAATAAGTCAAAGCAGAAGAGTTTCCATTAATCCATTTAGATTTATGTATGTAATACAGAAAAATCAAACTGAGAACAAACATGTAAAAGGTAGGCCAAAGGCAAATATCAATATGGAATTTTAATAAAAACAACAGTTGGAGCAAAACTGAAGGAGAACACAGGCCTATATGGTTCAGAGCTATAGAGAATGTGGGTTCATCTTCAGCCAAGAGAAATTCTGATCTCTGGTTGAGTGAATAAATGAACAGACAAGGATCGTGGAAGTAGGATGTGCACGTTAAAGGGCATTTCAGAAATCGTAATAAAATAACTATTTCAACCATATTTTATAAACCTTCAAACTCAATGTTTGAAAAATATTTTTTTCTGTAGTAAAATGGTGTGTTTTTTAAAAACTATTTTGGTATTTAGAACACATACATACTCACACATGTGCTTACGCTCACATTCACATACTCTCACCTCTACCTTAGGCAGTCATTGAAAGAGTACAAAAAGGCTAATTATGTTCTGTTCTATTAGTGTTTCCTGGTCTGTTCTAAACACATGAATTCCATGCCTCATATATGAACGCTATGCTACTCCTGTGAGTGAGCATATGGATAGACTTCAGACAATTTTCAATTTTTACATATTTGATATATATTAGAAGAAATGGTACTACATGTCCATGGTTTTCTTATTTGGGTAAAGTGGCCATACTTTTAAGTATGGATGTCAAATCTATTTCGATAAAAAAATTACTCAGTAGTGTATTATCAATGCTGTTAATCTAATGCTGTGGATCCAGTAAATGGCTAAGTCTGAAAATGTTAAATTTTATCATATTGTGTCCTTAAAGGGTCTTTTTTGCTCTAGCCTATGCTTGATCCAAACTTGGAGCTTTTCTTTATGTAATATGGGAAATGTAATAATTTTCAATAAAATATGCATGCCTTGTCCAGGGTAGATCATATGGACTATATTTAAAGATGAATCAACATATAAACTTTAACCAACTATTCTTGCTCACACTCCTCATGCATCTAAAGTTGAGAAATGTCATAAAGTATCCAGAAATAGACATCTCAAAGGTCTCATAAAAAGGGAAGTAAAGCATTTCACTTGGGAATAGATCTGTGTCTGTGATGTGGTTGTATGCAACATGTCCTGCTTTGACTAGGGCCCAAAGTTAAAATAAATGATCTTGCCTTATTTAATTACTAAAAAGAACCCTTCTGTTTAACTACATATTACTCTTATAAATTTTAGGTAGTTTTCCAATGTAGTAAAAGAATAAAGAGCCTGGACTTTGAGGACAGACAGCTCAGACAGCTTCTACATAATGAATGCTTTTTTTTTTTTTTTTTCCCTTAAAGATATTTAGGCTTTAGCTTGTTTTCTTATAGGCTACCAAATGGGGATAATAACATTATTTCCTTTTTAGTATTATTGAAAGATTTGATCAGGATAATATAAAAGTACTAATATTTTGCTCACTACCCTGTCCATTTTTCCTCTTACTGTTTAATTCAAAAATGCAAGTTTAGTCCTTAGTGTGAATCCTGCACTTTTTTTTATTCTGTATGGATTCATCAGAGAATGATCCAGAAAGAACTATTATTACACTTGTGGAAATTATGAGGAGAGAAATAACAAGTAAATGCATCCATATAGACATTTTTATGAACTGGAAGACATTAGCCCATTTTCATTACTATTAAAAATACTTGACACATGGTAACTTATAGGAAAAGTAACTGTATTTAGCTGATAGTCGTACAGGTTCAAGGGTTTGATGTTGGCTTAGATTTGGTTAAGCTCCTCAAGTTCATGTTACAATGATAGAAGAGTGTGCAGGAGAAAATATCGTATGTTGAAGGCAAGAGAGCAGAAAGGCTGATGTTCCTGGATCTCTTCTCAGAGCATGCCCAGTGACTCAAGGACTTTATTATCTCTCATTGCCATCCTGAATAGAAAGACTCTTAACCCATGAATCTTCAGGGAAAGAAGACCCACAGTAGAAAGTCATATAGCAACTCACACAAAGAAAATGGATCAGGAAAGCATTAAGAGGCATAGGGTGCAAAGTAGTGAGTTGTTTAATAATAAGATAGTTAGAAGTGGTTTCTCAGAGAAAATTAGGGTCTAATAGAAGTTAACAATGTGCTAAGGGAGCCTTGTGGCTTCTGTAGAGGGTTTCAGAGGCAGAGGCCATAGCTAAGCCTTAGTCTTGTGCAGATTCAGTGTTCCTGAGGAAGTAGAAGGGGGAGGGCAGGAGGGCAGAACAGCTAATAAAGGACCAGCACAGTGTGTCTTTGCTGAGCAGGATCTGCTCTTTGAGGGAGATGTAACGCTAGGAAAAATCTAGAGCGTGGTAGTAACTTATTTGATTCATATTTTAAGGGGCTATTTTAAGAGCTATGTACATCCAGAGGTAAGAAGACAGGGATCAATGAGGAATATAGTACAGTAATTTAGCTAAAAGGTAAATATTTGTACTTCAAAAAAGCAGCAGTAAAGCCCGTGAAGAAATAAAATCCCATTTAAGGGACATTGGTGTGACTCAGTGTGCTGCAAAAGTCTGAGGACCCATGTCCAATCCCAACAACCCACTGAAGAAGGAGAGAACCAACTCTTGAGAGTTGTTTTTGAACATCCATGTTTGAGCCTTAGTATACAAATGCACACGCACACCCATACACACAGCTTCTCTCTCCTCAATGATAAATGAAAAAGTTAGAAAGTAGCATCTAATTATTTTCAATACCACATTGATATGATCTGTTGATAGAGCCCATATAGCTAGGGGTGAAAGTTTATTCTTCCATATTCCATAAGATATATGTACTTACTGTCTATAAGCATCATTCACCTGCAATCTATGTAGTGTAATGAAATATAGCTGAAACTTAAATAGATTAAAGATCCCTTGCCAAAGAAGTAATAATCAACTAGAGTGCCTACAACTAGGACTTCAAGTAGATAGAATCAATATCTATGTTTCTTTTATCTGTATTTACATTACTTTTAATATGGTATTTGTATCACTCACCCTTACCATATAAACATTTTCCCCATGAAACAATCTTAAAAAAAAAATCAGCATTTCTGGAAGTGAACTGAAAACAACTGTTAAGTGGTTTACTGTGTTTGTTTTTTGGTTGTTTGTTTTTTGGTTGTTTTTTTTTTTTTTTTTTTTTTTTTTTTGCATGAGAAAGTTCAGGTGGATCAAAAGATACCTGAAGGGATACCCTGTCAGATTTATAATGCATTTTTTTTCATTCTCAGGCTGGGAAATGACTAAGGTGTGAGTGAGCTAAACTTTTCTTGAATGAAAAAAATATATTCTGAGTAAAAGACCATACTCATGCTTCTGCTCAGTTTTTATAAGTTCCATTACTACATGAAGCAAATGGAAAACATCATTGAAAGCCAAGACAACAACGTTATGGATGCAGCCATGTAAACTTTTCCTCTAATCGCTCCCCATTTGGCTCTTGCTCCCTGAAGGAGCAAAATTTCTCATTTAATACAAAAAACAGCTTGCCCTGAGAGTCCTTGAATTAAACCTTCAGAATAAAAAGGAGGGCAGGCTCCCATCTGATGAGGCTTAGTGAGTGCTGGCCTGGACTTCAGGCCCACATCAATTGATGCTGTAATAAATCCCCAAGAGCTATCTCTTGTTGTGGCCTCTAATTGCAAACAGCATTCAGAGCTGAAGGATAGTGAAAAACTAGAGTTGTAAAGTAGGTGGACTGAGGGTAACCTATTTGACAGTGAATTACCCCTACCTGGTCCAGTTAATGATGAACATACTTCATACTTTGTAGTCGTACATTTGGCAGAAAAAGACCTACATCAAAACAAATTCTAGGAAAACAGCCAGTAGGTAGTTGTCAAAGGGATTTGATTTCTATGAGCAAACCAATTGTGTTCTACAAAACTGAATTTCTTATTTGTTAGATTACAGGACTACTTCAGCCATAAGGGCCAAGCATATCGTTAATGATAAGCTAACCCTGTACAGAGTTGTATACCCACATCAATAGTCATAGAGAATATCCCAAGAAAATGAGGAAGTCTCTCTCTTTCTTTCTCTCTGTCTGTCTGTCTCTGTCTCTGTCTCTGTCTCTGTCTCTGTCTCTCTCTCTCTCTCTCTCTCTCTCTCTCTGGGGAGGAGGGGAAGGGTGTATGGTAAGAATGGGATTGTGGCAGAACAGCAAGCTTGTTTTTTGAAATGTTTTTATTCATTATTTGCTTACATATTTGTGAAGAGTGGGGAACCTGTGTGATGGCTCACATGTGAAAGTAAGGGGCCAGTTCTCTCCTCCCACTGCATGGCTTCTGGAAATCCAACTCAGGTCCCTAGGCATGGAAGCAAACACCAGAACCGGTTGATCCATCGTACCACCAGCCATTGGTTTTCACATGGAATTTATGGTGATCTATTACATCCATTTATGACAATGCCTTGTGCGTATTTGCTTTGGAAGCAATATAAATAGCTAAGAAATAATGTCCAATTTTCAGGAATGGAAGAAATGAACATGAAAATCAACGGTTATTTATAAAAGATTCATGATAAGATTTGAGATATAAGATTACATGTCCAGTTCAATCTGAATTTCATACATATAATACTTTTTAATGTGATATATTTAAATATCATAATATTTTAGCTCAGATATTTTATTTTAGTATTATTTAGTATTTTTATTATTAGATTATTTTAAGTATATCCTAAATGTTGCACTCATGGAAGCTGCTTAAGCTAACTATATTTTTAAAATGTCTGTGTTTGTTAAGGTTGGCATCTTTAGATAGGAAGAAAATCCCCAGTCTAAGCCAAAAAAAGATTTTAGGAGAGTACACAGTCCAGGGAGATTGAAATTTTTTTTCAATATTTCTTCTAGTAAGCTATGTATCTTGAACACACTATTGAATTCCTATGAGCCTCTGTGTCCTCAGCAGTTAATTAACTCTTTCTAAGTACTATTAGTTTTAGTTTTATGATGTTTATATGATTAGACCTAAGCTGCCTTGCTTTCTGGAAACTTTCAATATACAAGAAATGATATAGAACCTTATGTTATATCTGACCACTCACCATAGGAGAAAATTAGGTAGAAGAGATTTTACTTTAATAAGAGAGGGGACAGGAGAGGGATTTAAGAATGAAGAAATAGGTTAGAGGACAGCTAATGAGTGAGAGAAATGGAAGTGGGTTGCAGAACAAAGTAAGACATGATCTGCACATTAGCTGCAGTTCACATGAAGAAGAGAAACCTAGAATAGAAAGTGTGATGTTTAGGCAGCTTTGGTGCAACTATCTGTCAGTATTGGCTGCAAGAAAAGCTGTGGTGCTTACATGCCTTAGTTCTAGTAAAGAAAGTTGGACTTGAAAGTAAATGCAACAGGCTCTCCTTGAAGTCAAACAAAGCCCCAAATTAAATCTGGCTATGAAATAAGGATGGATAGGGCTAGAGAGATGGCTTGGCGGTTAAGAGCACTGACTGCTCTTCCAGAGGTCCTGAGTTCAGTTCCCAGCAACCACACAATGCCTTATGACCATCTATAATGTGATCTAATGCTCTTTTCTGGCATCCAGGTGTACATGCAGATAGAACACTCATACATAAAAGAAAAAGTGTCAATTAAAAAAAGAAAAACAGGAAAGAAAGAAGGATGAAGAAAGATTACCTGTGACAGGTAAAAACACTGGAGTCATTTCCAAAGCACTGTCCTTTTCAAATAAAGGAACTATGTGGCTTTTGGGGGGGAAGAAGCTATACCATATTCATGAAAGAAGACACCTTGGGTTGAAGCATGTTGCACACTCTGCATGAAGGAGTACAGTTAAGATCTTAATTCAAGAAGAAAAGATGGCAGATCTATTTGGGGGGCATACATAACTCAAAGTCATGAAGAACATATTCTAAAGATGTAAGTGGACACTTTGGGGCATATTCAATTTAGTTCATAATGGTGCCTATGTGTTCTGGTTTTCATGGTTGAGAAAGAAAGAAAAGGACACTTTAAAAGTGAGTTACTGCAGGAGTTTGGGCCTTAAAGGTGCCAGTCTCACTTGAGAATGGGTCTTCCCACTTGGCAGGCCAGCACTGGAGAAGGACTGCCATTTTATCAGCCCCAATGTCTCATGGAGCTGTAACCGGAATTTCTCTTGAATGAGGGCCAATTGTTTGAGGCAGAGCTATACTGGGAACTGAAAACAAGAAATAAATGAAGCTCAAGAAACTCTGAGGATGCTCTGCAGATATGTTCTCATGCAATTCAGAGGTTATGAGCCTGAAGTCAGGGCTGGCATCAACAGGGAGTCGTTCCAAGGGCTTCTGTGACTACTACTGCCTGACTCTTCACTGATGGCAGCAGGATTTCTTCACTTGTAGCCATGTTGACTAATCTCTACCTTTCAGCTCATGTCCTTTCCATTTCTCTCCACATGTTCTTCCTCTGTGTGTGTCTAAGGAGTACTGGCTCATTAGACTCATGGACCACTAGATAATCCAAGATGTTCATATCATCTCAAAATCCTTAACTGATACAGAAAACTAGCTCATCACTTCTAAATTATTGCTACAACATACGTTTCATGCTTTCAAACTCTAGGTTTTACAAAGGCATTTCCTCCTGGAAAAGGTTTGAAATCCAATTTCCTGTTTCCTCTTCCATAACGATAAAATTCTTAGGAATGTTTTGGCTTCTTGGGTGTGATTTGTACTGGAAAACTTCCCTGTGAGAAAAAGTCTTACACATACACACATACACACACACATATCCATACACATTACTTCTTTGCAAATGTTGACCTGTATATTTTACTCATAGCTGCTATTATACATCTGCATGTTAATTTTAAGTTATAAGAATTTCTGAGGCAACAATAAAATGGCCTATCCATAGATATTTTATTTACCCATTTTTGAAGACACACATGTATAGAATAATAAAAGATCAGTGGAAGGAATTGCTGTTGTAAATGTATGTACCTAAATGCTCAAGCAAAATCTTCATTACACAAATAATTATAACCATTTTGTGTATAAAAATAGTTGAAGATATTTAGATTTGGAAGACATAAAATCATGGAGAAACATTCAGGGCACAAATTAAGCACTGTCAACTAAACTGGCCTTTAATTTGATTTGCCTTTAAAACATCTCAGATTTCAAATCATTCTTATTATCTACTGAGACACTAAATTACAATTTCTTAGTTTAAAAAGCAGCATTGCTGTCAGCCAGCATTGCTCTCACAACTTACTTACATTTATTTTTTAATTGAGGGAGAAAATCATATTAAATTAAAAAAGAAAAGGAAATATCCAGCTTGTATCTTAAAAACAATTGAGATGTTTGGAATCCTGTAAATATGTGCCTACTTATTCAAACATTTCCACAAGTGTGGAAACAGACAGATTTCTCATTGCAACTCTATTACTTCATTGAAGCTTCTTCGAGATTCATTTCTCCTGGTGACCCTACCTACTTCTCCAAAGCTATCTTATGATAGATTACTCAATGAAATACTCAGACTGTTTTGATCAAATATGAATTGAGTTTGTTTCAAAGATAACTTTCACATGTTTGGACAAACCTCTAAACATCTGTAAATGCCAATAAATGATACCAAAGATACCTCAAAATGGAAGATTTTGAGAGATGATTTTAAACAATCACATATGGGTCTTAAAGGGATAATTATAGCTAATTTGTTGTTATGTGATTGTATTTAACATAAGGCCTTGAACACACACAACACATACTCTACAGTGAACTACAAATCCATCATTGAACATGGTTAATAAAAGGAAATTTGCCATTTTTTTCATCTTTCTTAAAGATATTTTTATTAGTTATGGATAGTTTTATGTATATAAGTACACTGTAGCTGTCTTCAGACACACCAGAAGAAGGCATCAGATCTCATTACAGATGATTGTGAGCCATCATGTAGTTTCTGGGAATTGAACGCAGGACCTCTGGAAGAACAGTCGGTGCTTTTAACGGCTGAGCCATCTCTCCAGCCCCTAAAATAGTTTTATAGTTTTAAAAATTTCACACATTTTAATCACATTCTCCACATTCTCCTCCTCTGCCCCAACTCTTTTAGACCCACCTCCTTTTTTCTACCTACCCAATTTGTGTTGTTTTTTTAACCCATCAGAACCAATTTGTACTACCTAAATATCCTTGGATGTGTGGCCTTTCACTGGAGCATGGTTGACTTAACAGAGCCTACATTCTTAGAGAAAACTGACTTCCTCTCTCCCTCAGCAGCTATCAATTGCCAATAGCAGATGAGACATGTCTAACTCCCCTTTCCATGCTGGGATTTAGTCTGGCTTAGGACAGAGGTCACATGTCCAACTGTTCTGCTGTGTCCAGAAGACATCATTTACTTGTAGTTATCTATTGCCTTTTCTTTTTGAAATCTTTCTTCTTGCTTGTCCATGATGATTCATGAGCCTTGGGAGGAGGGGTTTCAGTATATACTTTCCATTTAGTACTGAACATCCTGTAGTCTAATTATGTAGTCCGTATGTCAGTCACAAACTATTGCAAATAGAAGCTTGTCTGATCAGAGTGGAAGAGTCACATTAGCATATGGGTATAACAACCGGTCATTAGCAGTCAGTTTGTTACTCTGCCCATTTCATAGAAATTCTGACAACTTAAGTGTTAACAAAGGAGCACTGATTGGTATTTCAATATTAATTATTTTGAAAAGATGTGTCTGCCTAGGTGCTTACTGCACAGAAAATAAATAAAATTTCCATGACACTTAGACTTTTCTCCTGTGCTAACATAACCATAGCTTGAGTACATAGGAAAATATCACCTTTCAAGCCAAAATGCTAATTTAATGATGTTCAACATGGAATTCATGAATAATGATAACTTAGAAACAAAATCTGTCTTCCAGTTAAAGGCTGTAAAATGCAGACTTTTGTGCAGTATACTCAAAGAAATCATAAACTCTCAACTAAGGATGACAAGATGAGGTTTATACAAGATTAGGCATATCAACAGCTAAGAAAGAATAGAGCTGGGTCTCGGAAAGCCATGATTCTCATTGCTGAGCTATTTTCTGTATAGAACCAGGAAGAAGGGGAACTACTGCCTTTAGTTGTACGCCTACTGGTGACTTCATCAGGGTCCAATAAATAATCTTAATGCAACAGTCATGCAGATGACCCTGGCTAAATAATTGTGTCACACAAACCCAAAAGTCAGGAGTCTGGGAGAAGTGAAGGGTATTGATAAAGATAAAAAGAAGATAAGAGAAGTATCAGGGGAAAGTTACAAGAATACATTATATATATATATATATATATATATATATATATATATATATATATATGAAATTGTAAAAAAAACTAAAGCCAAAAAATAATGAAAAAAAAAAAACCAAAACAATCCTTACACTATAATCAGTGTCAAAATTTTTCTGTAAAAAGTTACCAAAATGTGTGCTTCAATATTTTCCATCAATGGAAGAGCTCACAGGTTGGGCACCCCATAGATTTGAGAAATATCGAGTACAGCATGAGTGTATCTTCCCTAGAAATTCAGACTGAATAGGTCACCAACTTTCTTTCCAATATGTTGTGACACAAGCCAAAATGACTGTAAAATTGAACCCTGTGGATATCCATAAAGAGTCAGAGTACTGTTGAAGAAGATGTATTTTCCCTCTTGCTGACCAAGAATGAAATCAGGCACTCCCCTTGTCTTTGAAGCTCCCTGGGCACCTGAAAATTAAATCCAGAATTACTCACAGTTAGAAGCACCCCCAAAGGTTGAAGACACCAGTAGCTTGCGTCAATGCATTTTTGATTCTTCTGCCTCAGTGGTGTGTGGAGGAGGAGGTTTGTTTGTTTTCTAACTGTGTTCAGAAACACAGTTAAGACAGGAGTACATACCTTCTCCACATCTCCAAAGATGTTTGGAATCATAAAATTTAATATTAATGTAAGCATAATTTTTTTTAAAGCATATGCTTTCATTTGTGTGTATGTGTGTTTCACAGGAGACTTTACACATTGCCTGTGAAAATATCTGAGGTATTTGATTACCTACTACCTAGTTTTAACAATATAAATATTCATCAACACACTGTTTTCTCAGAAGACAAGATGTGATTTATCTACAGCATAGAGTCATTGTTTTACATAATTTCCATTCATGCCTCACTTATAGATTAAGCCCTGGGGTAAATTCTGGACTATAGCTTATATCAATATGTTAATAACTTATTCAACAACAGGAATAAATGTACTACCGAATTGAAAATAAATGTTAGTAAGAGAAATTGGGACTGAGCGATTTTTTATATATATATATATATATATATATATATATATATATATTGTACTTTCCAATTTTCCCCTAAACCAAACACTTATCTGAAAAAAAAAAGCCTACTATATTTTTTAATGAATGAAAACTACTACTAAGAAAGTAAAGATGAAAACACTTAACCATGAAGATTCAGAAAGAAAGTATAATTGGAATGGAATCAATAAAAGGGATAAAGGGCATTTGAGAAAGATAAATACAAAATGTAAAATCTAAGATTAGACAGCTCCAATAATGTGAGCATTATGTGCAGAGACTCAATCTGCTCAACATAAATAAAGATAAAGTCAAAGTGCAATGGTTGAAATCAACAAAGTAAATCAGAAGATTTCAGAGGGAAGAAGATAAAATTACATGAGAAGACAGTTAGGTTTGAGCTAACAATCATAATGAGTAGATCTGTTGACACATGTCAAACATGAAACACAAAACTATATTTAAATAATTTTTTAGGCATTTTAAGATCATTTCTTTTGGGAAGAGAGGAAGAGGTTGCCATGACAGCTTCCAAATTATAGAGCACAGAGGAGGGTTCCAGGTCCCAAAGGGAGTAAAGCACAACTTATAGAAATATTTATAGTTTTAACTGCATACTTAAAGAGGAAATGGCCCAAGATTAATATAAATTTATATCTTAAATATCTGATAAAGCAAAGGGAAGTTAAATCTCAATGAGTCAGAGGAATCATATGAGAAAAGGCAAAATTCATTATACTTAAAGACAAAATAGTGGTATAGATATATTGAAAAATGAGTATTGGATTTTTTTTCAGTATTGGATTTTTTGAAAGATCAGTACAAATAATGTTAGCAAATAAGAAAGGAGAAAAATAAGTGGAGGAAGAAAGGATCATGATAGGAAAATTAGATAATGACACAGATTTTATAGTTATTAATAGAATAAAGAGGAAAAATTGAGCAACTCAACATGATGCCAATATATAAGACAACTTGTTGGGAATATAAAAATAACTGGGCAATAAAATGCCATTATATTTTACTCAAAAAGGAATAGAAATCCTTGTCAGCCTTATTTATATTAGAGATATTAAATTCAGAGTTGAAAACCTGAGTCACAAAAAGTACAGCCTCAAGTAGGCTCATGGGTGAACTATACAAAATATTTAATGAATAATATTGATTCTACAAATAATTTTCCCAAAAAATGTGAAGGAAAGAATCATTTCTTAAGCTATGCTATGTGGGCAACATTGCAGTGATACAAAAGCTAGACAAAGACATTGTACATTGACTGAATAAAATAAATCATTCTCAGTATCATATATATCAATAGTGTGCAGTAAATCTATTTTACTAGTCCAAAAAAATTCATATCATACTGTCACTGAAACAAGGACTGCCATATTATTTTTACAACAGACCAAGGAAGTGGAAAGACAGTACTCAGTGTTGGCATTCCTTCTGGCTCTGCTCAAGCCTGGTAGGCCCGGCTTGTTATAAAAGGGACCGCTTGGCCCCTCCTTACTCTCTCTGCCCCATCTGTCTGGCCTTCTCTCTCTCTCTCTCTCTCTCTCTCTCTTCCTCCCTCCTTCCCTCCTCTCTATCTCCTATACATATCTTATGGCTGGTATCACCGGGGGGGGGGGGGGGGGGGGAGGGGATGACTCAGCATGTGTCCACCTAGGGACCACTCCTACCTCACCATACTGCACTCTACCAAACATTTCTTGGTTTTTAAAAAAACACAACATTTAGAGAAGATCCTGTGCCACACTACTGAATAGCCAAATACCAGCAGGAGAGAGCTGATCTCTCAGCAACACTGACACACCTGTGAGCACAACTTCTGCACAAATTCCTGGCCCAAGAGGGACCCACAAAGAGCCATCAGGAACATAGGAACCAAGGAACAGCCAGGAACATGATCCTTCCAGTTTTCATCTGCACCCAGAGCTGACCCTGTGCCACAGCTCTCCAGACCCAAATTCCTCCTGGAGAGAACTGGTCTCCCAGTAGTACTGACACACAGGCTTGCAGGAGGGAAAAGCTACAGTCAGATACAGCAAGACCAGCAAGCACCATAGATGAGCAGATGGAGAAAGGCAAGGGCAAGAACATAAGCAACAGAAACCAAGCCTACTTGGCATCATTAGAAACCAGTTCTCCCAAAACAGTGAGCCCTGGATACCCCAACACAGCAGAAAATCAAGACTCTGATTTAAAATCACATCTCATGATGATGATAGAGGACATTAGGAAGGACATAAATAATTCCCTTAAAGAAATGCAAGAGAACACAGGTAAACAGCTAGAAGTCCTTAAAGAGGAAACACAAAAATACCTTAAAGAATACCAGGTGAAGGAATTCAACAAAACCATCCAGGATCTAAAAATGAAAATACAATCAATAAAGAAAGGAGAAAACCTGAGAGATTGAAAACCTAGAAAAGGATCAGGAGTCAGAGATGCAAGCATCACCAACAGAATACAAGACATAGAAGAGAGAATCTCAGGTGAAGAAGATAGAAAACATTGGAACAACAGTCAAAGAAAATGCAAAAAGCAAAAAACCTCCTAACCCAAAACATCCAAGAAATCCAGGACACACTGAGAAGACCAAACCTAAGGATAGTAGGTATAGAAGAGAGCGAAGATTCCCAACTTAAAGGGCCAGTAAATATGTTCAACAAAATTATAGAATAAAACTTCCCTAACATATGCCCATGGACATACAAAAAGCTTACAGAACTCCAAATAGATTGAAACAAAAAAGAAATTCCACCCATCACATAATGGTCAAAAAACCAACTGCACAAAACAAAGAAAGAATATTAAAAGCAGTAAGGAAAAAAGGCAACCTATAACATATATCAAGTAACATATAAAGGCAGACCTATCAGCATTATACCAAACTTCTCACCAGAGACTATGGAAGCTAAAAGATCCTGGACAGATCTCATACAAACCCTAAGAGAACACAAATGCCAGGCCAGGCTACTATACCCAGCAAAACTCTCAACTAACATAGACGAGAAATCAAGATATTCTAAGGCAAAACCAAATTTACACATTATCTTTCCACAAATCTAGCCCTACAGAGGATATTAGATGGAAAACACCAACACAAGGAAGGAAACTACACCCTAGAAAAAGCAAGAAAGTAATCTTACAACAAACACAAAGAAATTAGCCACATAAACATAATTCCACTTCTAAAACCAAAAATAACAGAAAGCAACAATCACTATGACATAATATCTCTTAACATCAATGGTCTCAATTCCCCAATAAAAAGACATAGAGTAACAGACTGAATAGGTAAACAGGACCCAGCATTTTGCTACATACAGGAAACACACCTTAGTGTCAAAGACAAACACTACCTCAGAGTAAAGGGCTGGAAAAAAAATTCCAAGCAAATGGTCCCAAGAAACAAGCTGGAGTAGCCATTCTAATATCGAATAAAATCTACGTACAACCAAAAGTTATCAAAATAAATAAGGAAGGACACTTCATACTAATCAAAGAAAAAAATCTCTCAAGAAGAATTCTTACTTCTCAACTTCTAAGCACCAAATGCAAGAGCACCCACATTCATAAAAGAAACTTTATTAAACCTCAAAGAAAACATCGCACCTCACACAATAATAGTGGGAGACTTCAAAACCCCACTCTCATCAATGGACAGATCATGGAAGCACAAACTAAACAGAGACACAATGAAAGTCACAAAAGTTGTGGACCAAATGGATTTAGCAGATATCTATAAAACATTTCATCCTAAAGCAAAAGAATATACCTTCTCAGAACCTCATGGTACCTTTTCCAAAACTGACCTTGTAATCCGTCACAAAACAGCCCTCAAGAGTTACAAGAAGATTGAAATAATCCCATACATCCTACCATATCACAACAGACTAAGCCTGGTATTCAATAACAACAAAAACAACAAAAACAACAGAAAGCCCACATACACATGGAAGCTGAATAATGCCCTACTCAATGATAAATTGATCAAGGAAGAAACAAAGAAAGAAATTAAAGACTTTTTACAATTTAATGAAAATGAAGGAACAACGTACCCAGACTTTTGGGGCACAATGAAAGCAGAGCCAAGAGAAAAACTCTAACAAATACAGAGGCAGATGCTCCTGCCAACCATTGGACTAGTGTGGGATTTCAGATGGAGGAGTTGGAGAAGGGACAGAAAGAGCTGAGGAGGTTTGCGGCCACATGGAGGGAGTAACATTGTCAACTGGCCAGATCCTCCAGAGCACCTGGAGACTGGACCACCAACCAACGAATACACCTGGAGGGACACATGGTGCTGGCTACATACATGGCAGAGGGGGGCCTTGTTGGCTATCAGTGGGAGGAGAGGCCCTTGTGCCTGGGGGTGTTAGATGACCCAGAGTAAGGGAGCATTAGGCAGACAGGAGAGGGCTGTTAGGTGGGAGCACACCCTCATAGAGGTAGGAAGAGGGGAATGGGATAGGGTATTTAAAAAGAGGAGACATGGAAAGGGGAAAACATTTGAAATGTAAATAAAGTAAATATCCAAGAAAAAAGGAAGAAGAAGAAGAAGAAGAAGAAGAAGAAGAAGAAGAAGAAGAAGAAGAAGAAGAAGAAGAAGGAGAAGAGGAAGAAAAGAATAAGAAACTGGGGAGAGCATACATTAGCAGTTTAACAGCACACCTGAAAAAAGCTCTAGAGCAAAAAGAAGCAAATATACCCAAGATGGCAGGAAATAATCAAATTCAGGGCTGAAATCAACCAAATGGAAACAAAGAGTCACCAAAAGCAGGAGCTGGTTCTTTGAGAAAATCAACAAGATAGATAAACCCTTAGCCAGACTAACCAAAGGGTATAGAGAAAGAATACAAATAAACAAAATTAGAAATGAAAAGAGACATATAACAACAGAAACTGAGGAAATTCAAAAATCCTCAGATCCTACTACAAAAGATTATACTCAACAATACTGGAAAATCTGGGAAACAGACAATTTTCTAGACAGACACCAGCTACCAAAGTTAAATCAGGATCAGATCTAAACATCTAAACAGTCTCATAACCCTTAAAGAAAGCAGTCATTTTATGTCTACTAACCCAAAAAAGCCCAGGGCCAGATGTGTTTAGTGTAGGATTCTATCAGACCTTCAAAGAAGACTTAATACAGTACTCTTCAAACTATTCCACAAAATAGAAACAGAAGAAACATTATCCAATTCCTTCTATGTAGTAACAATTACACTTATACCTAAACCACACAAAGACCAAACAAAGAGAACTTCAGACCAATTTCTCTTATAAACATCGATGCAAAAATACTCAATAAAATTTTCACAAACTGAATCCAAGAACACATCAAAATGATCATTCAACACAATAAAGTAGGCTTCATCCCAAGGATGCAGGGATGGTTCAATATATGGAAAGCTATCAACATAATCCACTACATAAACAAAGTAAAAAAAAAAAACACACACAAGATCATTTCATTAAATGCTGAAAAAGTATTTGACAAAATTCAACATCCCTTCTTGTTAAAAGTCTTGGAAAGATGAGGTATTCAAGGCCCATATTTAAACATAGTAAAAACAATACACAGCATACCAGTAGCCAACATCAAACAAAATGGAGAGAAACTCGAAGCAATCCCACTAAAATCAGGGACTAGGTAAGGCTTCCCTCTCTCTCCCTATCTATTCAATATAGCACTCAAAGTACTAGCTAGAGTAATTAGACAACAAAAGGAGGTTAAAGGGATACACATTGGAAACCAAGAAGTCAAACTACCACTATTTACAGATGATATGATAGTATATGTAAGTGACCCTAAAAATTCCAACAGAGAAATCCTACAGCTGATAAACAACTTCAGCAAAGTGTCCGGATATAAAATTAACTCAAAGAAATTAGTAGCCTCCTTGTACACAAAAGATAAAAGGGCTAAGAAAGAAATTATGGAAACGATACTTTTCACAATTGTCACAAACAATATAAAATATCTTGGTGTGACTCTAATCAAACAAGTGAATGATCTGTACAACAAGAACTTCGAGTCTCTGAAGAAAGAAATTGAAGAAGACCTCAGAAGGTGGAAAGATCTCCCATGCTCTTGGATTAACAGGGCTAATATAGTAAAAATAGCCATCTTGCTGAAAGCAATCTACAGATTCAATGCAAATCCTCATCAAAATTCCAACTCAATGCTTCATAGAGTTAGAAAGAGAAATTATCAAATTCATTTGGAATAACAAAAAACACAGGACTGTGAAAACCATTCTCAACAATAAAAGAAATTCTGGGGGAATCACCATCCCTGACCTCAAGCTGTACTACAGAGCAGTAGTGGTAAAAACTGCATGGTATTGGTACAGTGCCAGACAGGTAGATCTATGGAATAGAATTGAAGATCCAGATATGAATACACACACCTATGCTCACTTCATCTTTGATAAAAAAGCTAAAACCATCCAGTGGAAAAACAACAGCATTTTCAACAAATGGTGCTGGTTCAACTGGCATTCTACAAGGAGAAGAATGAAATTTGATCCATTCTTACCTCCCTGTACAAAGGTCAAGTCCAAGTCTATCAAGGAACTCCACATAAAATCAGATACTCTGAATTTTTTTTTTTTTCTCTAAGACAGGGTTTCTCTGGGTAGCCCTGGTTGTCCTGGAACTCACTCTGTAGACCAGGCTGGCCTCGAACTCAGAAATCTGCCTGCCTCTGCCTCCCGAGTGCTGGGATTAAAGGCATGTGGGGAAAAGCCTCGAACACATGGGCACAGGGGAAAATTTCCTGAACAGAACACCAATGGCTTATGCTCTGAGATCAAAGATCCACAAATGGGACCTCATAAAATTGCACCGCTTCTGTAAGGTAAAGGACACTGTCAGTAGGACGAAACGACAACCAACAAATTGGTAAACGTTCCTTACTAATCTTACATCCCATAGAGGGCTAATATCCAATATATACAAAGAACTTAAGTTAGACTCCAGAGAACCAAATAACCATGTTAAAAAATGGGGATCAGTGCCAAGCAGAGAATTCTCAACTGAGGAAACTCGAGTGGCAGAGAAGCACTTAAAGAACTATTTAACATCCTTAGTCATCAGGAAATGTAAATCAAAACAACCCTGAGGTTCCACCACACACCAGTCAGAATGGCTAAGATCAGAGACTCAGGTGACAGCAGATGCTGGCGAAGTTGTAGAAAAAGAGGAACACTCCTCCATTGCTGGTGGGATTGCAAGCTGGAACAACCACTCTGGAAATCAGTCTGATAGTTCCTCAGAAAATTGGACAGTGTATTACCTGAGGACCCAGCTATTCCACTCCTAGGCATGTACCCAGAAGATGCTCCAACATGTAACAAAGACACATGTTCCACTATATTCATAGCAGCCATATTTATAATAGCCAGAAGCTGGAAACAACCCAGATGTCCCTCCACAGAGGAATGGATACAGAAAATGTGGTACATTTACACAATGGAATACTACTCAGCTATTAAAAACAATGACTTCATGAAATTCACAGACAAATGGATGGAACTTGAAAATGTCACCCTGAGTGAGGTAATCCAGTCCCTAAAGATCACACATGGTATGTACTCACTGATAAGTGGATATTAGCCCAAAAGTTCAGTATACCCAAGGTACAATTGACAGACCATATGAAGCTCAAGAAGAAGGAAGACCAAAGTAGAAATGCTTCAATGTTTCCTAGAAAGGGGAACAAAATTCTCACGGGAGGAAATATGGAGGCAAAGTGTGAAGCAGAGATTGAAGGAAAGGCCATCCAGAGACTCTCCCACCTGGAGATCCATTCCATATATAGTAGTCAATCCTGGACGCTATTGTGGATGCCTGAAAATGCTTGCTGACAGGAGCCTTATATAGCTGTCTCCTGAGAGGCTTTGCCAGAGCCTGACAATTACAGAGGCAGATGCTCACAGCCAACCTTTGGATTGAGTTGGGGGGTGTGGTATCCCAGATGGAGGAGTTGGAGAATCAGTGACAGAAGGACCTGAGGGGGTTTTCAGCCCCATGAGAGGAGCAACAGTGTCAACCGTCCAAACCCCCGGAGAACTCCTGGAGACTGTACCACCAACCAAAGAATACACATGTAGGGACCCAGGGTTCAGGCCACATAAGTGGCAGAGGATGGCCTTGTTGGACATCAGTAGGAGGAGCAGACTTTGGGCCTCAGGTGGTTCAATGCCCCAGTGTAGGGGAATGCCAGGGCAGGAAGGTGGAATTGGGTAGGTTAGTAGGGGAGCACTCTCATAGAGGCAGGAGGAGGGGTGATGGGATAGGAGGTATCTGGAGGGGAGACCTGGAAAGGAGATAACATTTGAAATGTAAATAAAGAAAATATCCAATAGAAGGAAAAATCATTAATTAAAAATAAAAAACCCACAGCATTTGGTACCATGTTGTGTTTTATAAAAAGTGAGTTCCAGAGTTTCAACTCTTTCACTGAATTCCTTGATCCGTTTGGAGCTGATTTTTATGCAAGGTGAGATCAAGAGCTAGTTTTCTTCTTTGGTGTGTAAGTTTGGACACTTTTTTCCAGCATCATTTGCTGAATATGTCTTTTCTCTAATGTATATTTGTTGTTCTTGTTGACATCCTTGTCAAAAACCAGGTGGTCTTCAGTTCTATACCCTAATATATGTGTCTCTACGGTGGCAGCACTGTGCTGTTTCCATCACTGTGGCTTTGTGGCACATCAGGTACCTCCAGAAGTACTTCTTTTGCTCTGAACTACTTGGTTATCTGAGCTCTTTCATGCTTTTATGTTTATAGAAAATGTTTATATTTTCTATTTCTCTGAAGAATTGCATTGAATTTGGGGGATGAATGTATTGAATTTGTATATTACTTTTGACAAGATGTTCATTTTTGTAGCTTTAATTCCTATCTATAGGCTGGTTTTATTTCAACTTGACACAAGCTGAACCTCATTAGAGAGGAAGGAGCCCCAGTTAACAAGTGCTTCTATGAGATCGAGCTGAAAGGCATTTTCTCAATTAGTGATCAATGGGACAAGTAAGGTCCAGCCTATTTTGGGTGGTGCCATTCCTGGGCTGATGGTCCTGGGTTCTAAAAGAAACCAAACTGAACAAACAAGTAAAAGCAAACCAGTAAACCTTACCCTTCCATGACCTCTGTATCAGCTCCTGTGTCCAGGTTCCTGCCCTGTTGAATTCCTGGTTTCTGACTTCTTTTGATGATAAACAGCAGTGTGGAAGTGTAAGTCAAATAAATCATTGAGGAGCCAACTTTCTTTTGGGCCATGGTGCATTGTTGCAGCAAGATAAACCCTAACCAGGACAGCATATTCTCTTTTGTCTTCCAACATTTTGTTCTTCAGCATGTTAGAGTGTTTATCATAGATGCTCTTTTGCCTCCTTGGTTAGGCTTATTAAAAGGGTATTTATGAGGTTGCTGTGAATAAAATTGATACCCTGCTTCCCTCTTCTGTATTTATCATTGCCACTGTTTTCTTTTAGCTCTTCTAACTTAGAGAAATATGCTTAAGATAAGACAGAACCATTTCCTGAGTTTCACTGGTAACTCTTCTAATGACTCACTTTCCATCCTGTGTTTTATTGATTTGTATCTTCTTTGTGGTTATGTTGGCTAAGGCTTTTGAATCTTGTTTAGCTTTTTCAAAGAGCTAGCCTTTCCTTTTATTGATTCATTGTACTTTTGTTTGTAAGTTTTTATTTATTCCTACTTTGACCTTAATGATGTCTCTCTATCTACTGACTTGTGGTCTAAAGTGTATACCTTTCTAAGTTATTTATTGAGATTGTTCTGTTTTCTTGATATAGGCACTAAGAACTACAATCTTCCTTTAGGGTACTGCTCTCATTGAATCTCATAGGTTTAACATGTGTTTCCATTTTCATTTAATACTGGGAATTTCTTGGCTTCTATAAAAATTCATTTACTATAATAGTGTTGTTTTATAAAAACTATACATAAGTCTTTGTGTAGTGTAGGTTTTCTCTTGGTTTTCAGTGATTCAGCTGTGATCAAACCATACAAAGAATTATTTAACTTTCTCTATATTTATTAAAACTTGCAATATATTATTTATTTTAAAAAGAGATCCGTGGGCTGCTGGGAATAATGTATATTCTGCAGTGTTTGAGTGGAATGTTCTATTAAGTGAGGTTGCTCTATGATGAAATCTAATTTAGATATCTCTGTTTATTTTTCTGTTCAGGTGACCTCTTCATTGGAGAGAATGGTGTATAGAAGTCACCACTGCTATTATTCAGGGGCTTAATATGTGAATTTATATTTAACAGTATTTTTTTTTATTTTCAATAACTTTATTTACAAAGTCTTGAACTAGAAATCTCAAATTCCTATTGCTGTAGCTTAGATACGATTCAGATGTGCCCCTCCCCATGGTTTTACTTGCTGAAATATAATCTTTTTTTGATACTTTATTTACATTTCAAATGTTTCCTCCTTTCCAGGTCTCCCCTTTGGAAACCCCTTATCACCTCCCCCATCCCCATGCCTCTATGAGGGTATTCCCCACCCACCCACCCACTCCCATCTTCCCTCCTTGGCATTTCCCCTATACTGGGGCATCTAACACCCTCAGGCCCGAGAGCCTCTCCTCCCACTGATGGCCAACAAGACCCTCCTCTGCCACATATGTGGCCAGCACAATGGGTCCTTCCATGTGTATTCTTTGTTGATGGTCAAGAGTCTGGGAGCATCATGGTGTCTGACCAGTTGACACTGCTGCTCCCTCCATGAGGTTGCAAAATCCTTCAGCTTCTTCAGTCCCTTCTCCAAATCTTCCATCCGGGACCTCACACTCAGTCCAACAGTTGATATGAAGTGAATCTTGGGTATTCTGAACTTTTGGGCTAATATCCACTTATCAGTGACTACATACCCTGTTCGTTCTTTTGTGACTGAATTACCTCACTCAGGATGACATTTTCAAGTTCCATCCATTTGCCTGCAAATTTCATGAAGTCATTGTTTTAATAGCTGAATAGTATTCCATTGTGTAAATGTACCACATTTTCTGTATCCATTCCTCTGTGGAGGGACATCTGGGTTGTTTCTAGCTTCTGGCTTTTATAAACATGGCTGCTATGAACATAGTGGAGCATGTGTTTTTAGTACATGTTGGAGCATCTTCTGGGAATATGCCCAGGAATAATATAGCTGGGTCCTCAGGTATTATTATGTCCATTTTTCTGAGGGTCCTCAAAATTGATTTCCAGAGTGGTTGTACCAGCTTGCATTCCCACCAGCAATGGAAAAGTGTTCCTCTTTCTCCACATCCTTGCCAGCATCTACTGTCACCTGAGATTTTGATCATAGCCATTCTGATTGGTGTGAGGTGGAATCTCAGGGTTGTTTTGATTTGCATTTTCCTGATGACTAAGGATATTGAACATTTCTATAGGTTCTTCTTAACCCTTTGATTTTCCTCAGTTGAGAAATCTCTGTTTAGCTCTGTTCCCCATTTCTTGACAGTGTTATTTGGATCTCTGGAGTCTAACTTCTTGAGTTCTTTGTATACATTGGATATTAGCCCTCTATCAGATGTAGGATTGGTAAAGATCTTTTCTAAATCTGTTGGTTGCTGTTTTGTCCTACTGTCATTTCCCTTTGCCTTACAGAAGTTTTGCAATTTTATGAGGTCCCATTTTTCTAAGTCTATGAAGAATTGAGTTGGAATTTTGATGGGGATTGCATTGAATCTGTAGATTGCTTTTGGCACGATGGCCATTTTTACTATATTAATCCTGCCAATCCATGAGCATGAGAGATCTTTCCATCTTCTGAGGTCTTCTTTGATTTCTCTCTTCAGAGACTTGAAGTTCTTGTCATACAGATCTTTCACTTGTTTGGTTAGAGTCACACCAAGATTCTTTATATTGTTTGTGACAATTGTGAAGGGTGTCATTTCCCTAATTTCTTTCTCAGCCTGTTTATCCTTCCAGTATAGGAAGGCTACTGATTTGTTTGAGTTAATTTTATATCCGGCCACTTTGTTTAATTTCTAGATGGTTTTGTTCATTTCATTTATCTGTTTGATTGTGTTTTCCTGTAATTCTTTAAGGGATTTTGTGTTTTCTCTTTAAGGGCTTCTAGTTGTTTACCTGTGTTCTCTCGTAATTCTTTAAGGGAGTTATTTATTTCCATTTTAATGTCTTCTATCATCATCATGAGATGTGATTTTAAACCTGAGTCTTGCTTTTCTGGTGTTCTGGGGTATCCGAGGCTTGCTGTGATGGGAGAGCTGGGTTCTGGTGATGCCAAGTAGCCTTGGTTTCTTTTCCTTGTGTTCTTACCCTTGCCTTTTGTCATCTGGTTATCTTTGGTATTAGCTGGTCTTTCTTTCTCTGACTATGGCTGGTCCCTTCTGCAAGCTTCTGTGTCAATACCCCTTTAAGACCAGCTCTCTCTGAGAGGAATTTGGGTTTGGAGAGCTGTGGTACAGGGTCAGCACTGTGGTACAGATAGAAACCAGAAAGATTTTGTCTCCAGCTGTCCCTTGGTTCCTGTGTCCTGATAGCTCAGCAAAGGTTTCTCTTGATCCAGTGAATTTGAACAGACATGGTGGTCTTGCCTGTGCTCGAAGGTGTGTCAGCACTCCCGGGATACCAGCTCTCTCCTGGCACTATTTGAGTATGGAGCCCTATGTCACAGGATCAGCTCCCCAGCCGCCAAAAGAAACCAGAAGACCACTCCTCAGTCCCTGTGTCCTGTGGATTCCAGGTGCATCCCTCTGAGCAGACAGGCTTGTCCACACTCCTGGGATTCTAGCTTTCTCCCAGCACTAATTGGCTATGGAGCCCTGATGGTCCAGGCAGAGGCCTCCCACCAGGGATGGAAACCTCAAGGCTCCTCCCTGTCAGTTTCTCAGTCCCTGTGTGAAAGTATTTATCTTATAAAATCAAGTGCACTTGTGTTCAGAGACTATATACTTAGAATCATAATGGCTTCTGCTTTGGTGGATTATTTCCTTAATGAATATGATGTGGACTTTTTTTTTTTATATCTTCTCACTAGTTTTGGTTTGAGATCTATTTTATCAGATATTAGAACAGTGACACTATCATGTTTCCAAGGTCCATCTTGAATACTTGTTTTCATCCTTTTCACCCTAAAACAGTATCTTGTATGTGTTTTGCATTTCTTGGCTTTGTATTATGGTTTATTTTATTAGTATATGTCTTTTTATTGAGAAATTGAGAGTATTAATATTCACAATATTTAAATTATATATTTATTCCTGTCATTTTATTTTTGTAGTGCTCGATTTTTCTTCTCATCTTCTCTTGCTTAAGTACTATCACAGTTCATTTTTTTCTATGGGCTCATGGATCCATTTGTTTCTCTTTTCAATCTGAAGGACTTCTTAAAGTATCTTCTTAAAGATTGCTTAGTGGTTATAAATTTCTTTAGCCTACTTTTATCATGGAAAGTTTTACATTTCTTCTTCTGTTAACTCAGATAACTTTGCTGCTAGATTGGCAGTTTTGTTTCTCAGAATGTGAAATACATTGTTCCATGCCCCATTGGCTTTTAAAATTCCAATGGGCAAAGCCATCATTTTACTTATATCTTTACTTTTGTATTGACTTAGTTGCTCTCTCTCTCTCTCTCTCTTTCTCTCTCTCTCTCTCTGCTTTCAATGTACTTTCTTTGTTCTATGGGCTTATTATTTTTAATTATAATATTACAAGGGTGGAGTTGTTTCTATTTGGTGGTCTAAATGCTTCCTGTATATTTTTTATTAGTTTAAATTCTATTTACACTGGCATTCTGCCTCGATGCATGTCTGTGTGAGCATCTCAGATACCCTGGAACCAGAACTATAGACAGTTGTAAACCGCCATGTAGGTATGGGATTTGAACATAAGTAATTTGGAAGAGCAGCTAGTGCTCTTAAGTGCTGAGCCACCTCTCTACCTCCATATCTTTTTCTGAGAAATTTTCTGTTGTGATTCTTTAAAAAAAAAAATCTATGCCTTTAAATTGAGATGCTTCTCCATCCTCTATGGCTACCATTCTCATATTTTGTCTTTTTCAGTGTAGAATCTATCTTGGCATTCTGACTGATGCATTCTTATTTCATCTTTGTTCTTTTTTGGACTGTTCTCTTACCTCCATTTTGTCTTGAAGGTCAAATATTTTGTTCTCTTCTTTACTCATTATGTTAGTGACTCTCTCCACAGAGCTCTCCATTACACATACTCTTTCTCATTTTCAGCATTTCAAACTGATTGTTGTTCAGTATTCCCCTCTTCGCTTTGATGAGTTTCTTAGCTCACACCATTTTCTTTATTCAATCATCTATTTTTTGTGTTCTTAATCAAGAACTTCTTTGATCATATTGATAATCATTCTTTTGAGTTCTCTAACCTCTCATCTAATTCACATTCCTTGGATTCAGTTATTATAGGATTTCAATTTTGGAAGAGTAATGTGTGCATGTACATGTGGTATGTGTGTGTCTGTGTTTGTGTGTGTGCATGTGTGTGTGTTGGAATTTATAAAACATAAATTATTTTGTTGCTTGAGTTTTTTAAATCATGTATATTATTTCAGTTGAAGTATTTTCAGTATTCAGGTGGGATGTGGATGTAGTAGGGCTGAAGTGTCTTGTTCAGAAAATGCTTCATTGGTTTGGGTCAGGGTGCTTTTTTCAAGTTCTTAATGAGAATTTAGATGTAAAATTTTCACACTAAAATGAACAATACCCTCAATTCTTGATAGATTCCAACTTCAGAGATTTGGACTTAAGTAATACTTCAATCAGGGTTGAGATCTAGACTTGCAATAATAGGGTATTAGTCCATAATTTAGGTCACTGCTTATGCTAATAGCAATGAAGTAAATTGAACAAAATATTTCAAAAGGTGATCTGCGGAAGACATTAAGAAGTTAGTTAAGAAGACAGTATATAATAGCAAGTCAAAAAATTAGGGCTGGGGAAGAGACTAATAGAAATAACCCAATTAAACTTTTAAAAATCATAAAGCTGTTATCATTCTTGACTACAAAATCAATGGAGCTATTTTACTACAACCTTTTGCTAGTAATTAAAAAGGCTAGCAAACAAGGCATGAAGCAGACAATAGTTTTTAAAACTATTTTTGGCATCTAAAATGGAAGATTCTTAGTGAATCAATGAGGTTTCATGTTGGACCCTGAGACACTAGAGAAAGAGTAAGCATGAACCAGACTGTTCCCATTGGGAGTAAAGTAGCCTTTGAATCTAAACCCCTGATTCCATGGAAGTTATTGGGATTTGGTGGGCTTTGGCTAATTCAGCTGATAGCAGAAAGCAAAAGAAATCTCCCAAAAAAAACCTCCTATGTCCTCAAGCCAACAACAGACATTAAAAACATGTAGTGTGCAGTAAATAACAAGGTATGAAAACCAAGACATAATTGAAAAGTAACAATGTAACAGAAAATAGATCCACATGTGGTCCAGGTAAGTAAGCTATGAGATATTAATGCTAAATCACTGTATGTGATGTAGTTAAGAAATAAAAGGTAAGATTCAAGGGCTGTTTTTATAAGGTCTTGTGCCTGTAGGAGGTGTTATACATTTTCTAGTGGAGTTAGTGACAATGCATGCATGGGAACTAAAAAGAAAAGGCAGGAGCAAAATACCAGATTTAGTAAACACAAATTCAACTTGGAAATTGGAATCAATGTAATTTCTGTCTAAACAAGACATTTTTTTCGGAGTCTAAAGATTTCACTTTATTTCACAGGCAGTGAAGTTCCCACCAAGAGAGTGTCTTGATCAGACAGTATCCTTATTAAAATCAACATGGAAGTGATTGACAAAATGGGCAGGAAAGAACAGTAGGTTATCATAATTGCTTTAAATTCAGAGAGAGAACAGAAAAAAAGTTCTGATAGTGACTGTAATCTTGTGCACATTATCCTAATTTCTCCTAGCTATCCTGTGAGTTGAATGTTACTCAGATTTTACAGTAACTGAAATTCAGAAATTTCAAATAATTTCCTGAAGACATAAAGTTACTCCTTGGCTTTCTATCTAACTAAAGATTCTGTTTCTTTAAGATAACAGCACACTAACAAAAACAGTAGCTACAAAAATGGAGAAAGGCTAAAGAATAAATAAGTACCCAGAAACAAATATTAGTGGTAAGAAGAAAGCAAAGGGAAAGATACATAAACTATCAAAAAGTTAAAGTGGGGAGATGGCTCCACAGTTAAGAGCACATACTGCTCTTGCAGGGGACCAGAGTTTAATTCCCACCACCCACATTGTGTAGCTCACAGCTCTCTGAAAATCTAGGCCCACAGTATTCGGAGTTCTCTTCTGGCCTCCAAGGACAACTGCACTCATGCACAATCCTACCAACCTTTACACACAAAAACACATAAACATGAACACACATACATACAAAATTAAAATGTTTTAAAAATCAGAAACTTGCTTCGATTCTTGACAGCTAATTTTTTCAAAGATAAAAGTAGTATGTTGTAGGGTTAAAACATTGTACATCCTGTATCTGCTCTTTCAAGGGCTCTGCCACTCAGGGAGGCAGGATGTGGAAAGTTGACTTAGCTTACCCATGCTGTCGCTGGGTGAGCAGCCCTGGGACCATGTCCCTAGGGGTGGGGAAGCATAGTCTGAGATCCCAGGACTCCGGAGCTGATTGAGGGGTCTGCAAGGAGGCCAGGGTTGTCTGGTTCTCAAGCTCTCAGACACCTAGGCGCTGTTGGAGGTCTAAGAAGAGCTGAGAACAGAGTGGGGACTGCTGGATCTAGCCCTGGGCCAAGGGGGAAAAGAGGAGGAGCTCTGGCTGGCCCCATAGGGCAAGTCTTTGGCTTGTTGGCAACAGGTTTAGGCTTGCCTTGGCAGCAGCTGTGGCTGGGAGCACAGAGAAGCCTTCTATGGGAGATTAGACCGTGGCTCTATAGCCGAAAGCCTCCATGGCTCCTGATGAAAAGAGGCAGTCTATGGTTTTAAGGCATTTATTGTCATGGCAGAAAGTAGATGAATAAAACCAAACCCCACGTCTCTGGGCTGGCCTGAGGTTAAATACCTTTTGCAGGGAGGAGTGTCTGGGAAGAAGAGTATATTGGCTAAGTCCTCCAGGCCTTTAGGCTCATTAAAGTGGAGATCTGTCTTGAGTCTACGTGACCACAGGTCACGTCCTCTACCTGTGGAGGGTTTTGGGGTGTTGCCCTTACATGACTGATGACCACAAGGATATGGAGGGCTGTGGCCTCATGCCAGGAGCCTGGTGCCCAGGAACAAGAGAAATGCCTACCACCCCTTTAGGGTCACCCGAGTTTCCAGCCTTAGCTCAACTAGGTACAAGGCTACCTTTCATGGTTCTACAGTATGTAAAATTAACTATTCTAAATTAGCTTTCAGCAGCAAGGATCTCTGCTCGTATTCTACTTTCCATTCTTTTTGAGGTATTCCATTTCCCCTTTTATTGAAAATAGCTTTTTAAGTTAATTAATTAAAATAATAATTAAAAAAAATAAAATAGCTTCCCCATACACATAATATATCCTGCTTATGGTTTCCCCTCCCTCTATTCCTTCCAGGTCCTCCCTACCTCCCCTCCCATTTGAATATGCACCTTTATGTCTCCTTTAGAAAAGAAACACACTTTTTTTTTCATATTTTATTTACATTTCAAATGTTTCCCTCTTTCCAGATCTGCCCTTTGGAACCTCCCCATTCCCTCCCCTCCCAAGAAACACACTTTTAAGGGGTAATAATAAAATAAATAAAATATAATAAGATAAAGAAAGAAACACTAATACATCAGAATAGGACAAAACAAACAGTAGGGAAAAAGTCCAAGAAAGGCACATGAAACAGATGTAGTTGGAGAGACTCATGCTTTTATGCACTTAGGAATCCCCCCCCAAAAAACCCACTAAACTCGAAGCTATAATATATATGCAAACAACTAGGTAAAAAAAGAGACATATATGTATGTGCTTGTATATATATATATTTTAAAGCCTGAAATAACATTAGGAGACAAGAATTTTCCAATAATGCTGATGTTGAGTAGTTTATAATGTTGATATTGCATAGTTTTCTGATGGCCACTTAGTGCTATGCATTCAGCCTGCCCTTAAGATTAGTTTGTATTGCTAGTAAGAATTCCTCAGAGAAAACTAAATTTGTATTTGCAAGTGGTTAACCATTGGAGATAGCTTCTGAGTTAGGGATGAGGGGACATATGCTTTCTCTTCAGCTCTAGGAACCTCCCTGGTGCAGCCCTAGGAAATACTGTGAGTCCTATGGATGCTGCCTCAGTCTCTGGAAGTTCATATGTATATCAATCCTGTTGATTTAGAGGGCTGTGTATTCTTGGTGTCCTCTATTCCCTCTGGCTCTTCTACTCTTTCTACCTCTTCTTCCACAAGGCTACCTGGGCCCTAAGAGGAGACATTTGATGAATAAATCCTGTTTAGGACAGAATGTTCCAAGGTTTATCATGCATAATGCCTGGCTGTGTGACTCTGTACTTTTTACCATCTGCAGCAGAAGGAAGATTCTATGATGATGGCTGAGCAAGCCACAACCAGTAAATAGCAGAATGTCAAAATAGTCTTTGAGTAATTGTATCCTTTTTTCTATTATTTACAACAGTGGTGTTTGGGTTTTACCCTATCTAGTCTGAGATTTGTGGTCACCCAAGTGGTGTTAGGTATGGGCTGAATCTCTTGGAGTATTCAGTCAAATCAGATGTTGATTGGTTATTCCCACAAGAATGTATCATCACTGCACTAGTATATCATGCAAGCAGGTCACCACTGTAGATTAAAGGCTTTGTGGCTTGCTTGATGTTTACATTTCTCCTTTGGTAGCATGCAGAGTACTTTCCAGTACCAAAGAGGCTAGCATGTAGGGGTGAAGGCCTTAGTAGGCTCAATTTCTCCATGTTCAATTAATTGTGTCTTCAGCAATGGGGTCTTGTTGTCACTTGATAAGATCAAACTCTAATATTGGCAACAGCCTGAGTTGTTTAGGGATTCCCATGGGACACCTTTGGCCAATGACAGAATAACATATAACTCAATCCCAGTACTGGAAGCTTCATTTTGTGAAAAGAGGTGTCTAACCTGGGCTCTCTGTCTCCCATTATTTGACTATTTCATTTAGATTCCCTTCTTATATGTGTACTTTTTACAAAGCTTCTACTATATTAGGTTTCCATACTATCACTCAAATTCTTTCTTTTATTCTGATCTTTCTTTTCCACCCTCCATCCCCACCCTGCCCATACATCCATTACTATCTGTTTTATTGCTCTTTCCTTGGGAGGTCTATTTTTACCCCTACCCCCTATACTCTACATAACCTCTGTGGTTCTACAGATTGTAACTTGATTAGCACTGACTTAACATCTAATACCCACATATTATACTTATCTTTCTGTATCTGAATTATCTCCCATGGGTTGATTTTTCTCTACTTCTATCCAGTGACTTGGGAACTCCATGATTTGTATTGGTTGCTTTCGGTTTCATTTTTTAATTATTTTTATTTTTATTTTTGTAATGGCTGAGTACATACCATTGTGTAAATGTACCACATCATTTTCTATATCTATTCTTCTGTTAAGGGACATCTGGTTTGTTTCCAACATCTGCCTCTTATAAATAGAGCAGCAATAAACATGGGTGAGCAAGTGCTTCTGTGGTAGGACGGAGCATCCTACAGGTATATGCCTAAGAGTGGTATAGCTGGATCTTGAGGTAGATCCATTCCCATCTTCCAGAGGAAGATTTCCATAGTGGCTATAAAAGTTTGTATTCACACCAGCAACAAATGAATGTTCACCTTGCTCCAAATCCTTGCCAGCATTAACTATCATTGGTTTTATTGATCTTAGCCATTCTGAATGTTGTAAGATAAAATCTCAATGTATTTTTATTTTGCATCTCCTTGATGACTAATGTTGAACATTTCTTTAAGTATTTCTCAACCATTTGAGTTTCTTATTTGGAGAATTCTCTGTTTAGATTTATATACCATTTTAAAATTTGTTTTCTTGATATCTAGACTTTAAGTTCCTTATATATTTAGGATATTAACTTTTTATCTGATATATAATTGTTAAAAATCTTTTTGCAGTTATATGGGCTGCTGCTTTGTCCTAATGACATTGTCTTTTGCCATACCAAGATTTTCAGCTTATTGATTGTTGATATTGGTAGCTAGGCTAATAATGATTTATTAAAACTGACTTTTCAGATAACAAGATCAGGATATTCCCCCACTTCCTAGTCTGTCAGTTCAGTGTATGTGTTTTTATGTTATGGTCTTTGATGCATTTGGAGTTAAGTTTTGTGAAGAGTGATAAGTATGGATTTATTTGTATTTTCTAGATGCAGACAACCACTTAGACCAGCACCATTTGTTGAAGAAGTTGTCCTTTTTTCTGTGTGTGTTTCTGGCCTCTTTAACAAAAATCCATAGGTGTATAGAATAATGTCCAGGTCTTTAATTGGATTCCATTCACAAACATTTCTGCTTTTATGAGAATACCATGCTGTTTTATATTATGGCTCTGTAATGCAAATTGAAATCAGAAATATTGTTATCTCCAGTGGTTCCTTTATAACTCAGATTAGTTTTAGCTATTCTCTCTCTCTCTCTCTCTCTCTCTCTCTCTCTCTCTCTCTGTGTGTGTCTGTGATTCTGTGTGTGTATCTGTGTGTATATCTGTGTCTGCATGTGTGTCTGTGTCCTCATTTGAAGTTGAAAACTGTCCTTTCCAAATCTGCGAAGAATTATATTGGAACTTTGATGGGGATTACATTGAATCTGTAGATTGCTGTAGATAGGATTGCCATTTTAACTATATTAATCCTACCAATCCATGAGCACAGGAGATTTTTCTATCTTCTGATATCTTCTTTAATTTCTTTCTTTGATATTATAATAAAACTATATTTTATCATATAAGTCCTTAATTTGGGTTTAGAGTTACCCCAAGTTATTCATACTATTTGAGGATTTTGTGAAAGGTATTTCACTGAGTTCTTTCTCAGTTCATTTGACTTTTGTATATAGGAGAGCTAATGACTTTTGTGAGTTAATCTTGTATCCAGCTACTTTGATAAAACTATTTAACAGCCGTAAAAATTCTCTTGTGAAACTTGTAGAGACACTTATGCATATACTACTGTGTCATCTGCAAATAAAAAACCTTTGACTTCTTTCTTTCCACTTTGTATTTCCTTGACATTCTTTGATTGTGTTGTTTTTCCAGCTAAGACTTCCAGTACTGTATTGAACAGGCATGGAAAAAGTTGATGGCATTTTCTTTTGTTCCTGCTTTAATGAAATTGCTTTGGGTTTCTCACCATTTATTCTGATGTTGGCTAATGGGCTTGCTATAAATTGCCTTTATTGTGATGAGGTATGTCCTCTGTTTCCCGAATCTCCCTTAAGATTTTTATCATGAAGGGGTGTTGGCTTATGCCAAAGGCTTTTCTGCATCTAATGAGATGTTTGTATAATTTTATCTTTCAGTTTATTCTATCATTAACTACATTTATCAGTTTGCATATGTTGAACCATCCCTGCATATCTCTCTCTCTCTCTCTCTCTCTCTCTCTCTCTCTCTGTGTTCATAATGGAAATTGGTCTGTAATCCTCTTTCTTTGTTGGGCCTTTATGTGATTTAGGTATCATGGGGTAACTGTGGCCCTGTAAAATGAATTGGGCAATTTTCCTTTTGTTTCTATTTTGTGGAATAATTTATGGAATATTGGTGTTACCTCCTGTTTAAAAGTCTGATAAAATTCTGGGCTAAAACCATCTGTCCTTGGGCTTTTCTTGGCTGGGAAAGTTTTGATGGTTGCTTTTATTTTTCTAGGGGTTATAGATTTATTTAAATTACTTATCTGATCTTGACTTAACATGGATAAGTGGCACAAGAAACTTATCTTTTGTATTTTTCAAGTCTTTTAAATTTTGCAATTTGGTAGGGTATGGGTTTTTAAAGTATGTCTTTATGATCCTCTGGATTTCTTCAGTGTCCCAGTTTTCACTAAAATTTTCAATTTGTATAATTTCTTTCTGACTTGTTAATTTTGATAAGAGTTCCTCAATCTTATTAAGTTTCTCAAAGAACCAACACTATGTTTCATTAATTCTTTATAAAGGTTTTGTTTCTTTCCCTTCTCTCTCTCTCTCTCTCTCTCTCTCTCTCTCTCTCTCTCTCTCTTTCTTCTTATCCTAGTGGTCTCAGACCTGAGTTTTATTATCTCTTTCTGTCTACTCCTTTGGGATATAATTCTTCTAATTGTTCTAGAGCTTTCAGGTGTGCTATTAAGTTACTTTCCAATATTTTACGTAGGAATTTAGTGCTATCAACTTGCCTCTTAGAACCATCTTCATTATGTTCCATAAGTTTGCGTATGTTATGTTTTCATTTTCATTCAATTCTAGAAAGTCTTTAATTTCTTTTTTAATTTCTGTCTTAACTGATTTTTCATTCAGTATGAGTTGATCAGTTGTTTTGAGTTTGTAGGCTTTCTGTTGTTTCTATTGTTGATTACAGAGTTGGGGGTGAGACTGGTAGATTGTGTTTAGAGGAGAAGAACTGACTATAATTAGATTTCCCTGGCTAAAGTAACCTGCATGTTGCCATGGATGACCTGCTGGAGTTGGGATCTGGAATAAATGGATTAGTGGGGGGAAGGAAATTTGGAGGAGAAGATCTATGTGACCCACTGGAGAAAGGGGCAGCAGCTGATCTGCCACCAATCTGGGGATTAGACTAGGGGAATGAATTTCAAGGAAAGGTGAAGATCTGCAGTCAGCCTACATGCTTCCCTGTCTTTAGTTTATTTTGCTTTTCTAATGAACAAGCATTAATGTCTCTGGAAGTCCTGGGTTCAGCTTAATCAGCATATACTTCTTATTTATATTCATAGGAACCAATAACCCTTCATGATAAAATCAATTCCTAGTGGAATGGCCTTTATTCAATATTTTAATTAGCTTTTGAATAATGAAATATATCATGAAGGCTAAACCACTCATCTCCTCTGACTCATGCTACATAAGAATACAACATTATGCCCTTGCCAAGAGCCTCTCATGGGCCTGAGCTTGAATCTAAAGGTAGACATTCTGTGTACTTGCAGATCTTCATTTTTTACTGATCTACAGAAATAGATGCAAAGCAAATTAGGTAGAAACTTACATGGCATTGTTTTTATTCTAGGACAGGGACAACTAGAAAATGCAGAACTAAACCTTTGCATGTAACAGGTCTATTCATAAATTCTTACCAATTAAGTCTGTTTCATCCTCTATAAACCAAGTGTTTGTTTGTTTGGTTTTTCGAGGCAGGGTTTCTCTGTGTAGCCCTGGCTGTCCTGGAACTCACTCTGTAGACCAGGCTGGCCTCGAACTCAGAAATCCAACTGCCTCTGCCTCCTGAGTGTTGGGATTAAAGGCGTGCACCACCACTGCCCCCTATAAACCAAGTGTTCTCACAACATTGGAACTTGTTTTATAAAATAGTAATAATGAGGAAGATGTCATGCCAAAATTTTGAGAGGATCCTCAACGTAGGTATACATGTTCTTATGCATAGGCACCACACATAGGCAAACACTAATATATTGCCCGAATTGCCATCTCTTTCTAAAAACTCATCAATAGGTCTTATAATTAACAATCAACAGTATACTGTCAGTATACTGGGAACTTTACCATAGAATAATAAGGTATTATTACATAACTTTGGTATTTTGTTGATACAGATATAAAAGTACTAGATTAAAAAAAGTTATCAAAAGATTAATATTCAAGAAAACTGCTTCTAATATTTTAGGTTCCCACATTTTCTTGTCTTCTCAAAGTAATAGCCATAACTTTGACCTAATTAAATGACCTAATTTGCTTCGAATCTGTTCCTGTGGAACAGTAGCAAATGAAGGTCTGCAAGTGCACAGAATGTCTCTCTTTGGATTCAAGCTCAGGCCTATGAAAGGCTCTTGGCAAAAGCACAAGGTTGTATTCTTCTTCTGTAGCCTTAATCAGAGGAGATGAGTCGCCTATCCTTCATGATTTATTTGGAAGGCTATGAGTATTGTCTTGAAGAACCAGGCAAATCTGTCCTTCATGTATAAGGATGGATTATAAACAATTATATAAAATTTAGTTTTAGTTATAACAAAGGGCCCTTGATATTAACAAATCAGTAATTGTTAATATTCATGGAGGGTTTCCTTACATCTCACAGTTCATTGTTAACTCAGTGTTATAGCAAGAGCCATTTTATATTTTGCTGATGAACAGGGTCATGGTTTCTGCTCCTAACACACATATAAGAAGTAACTTTGCTATCATTCTAAACTGAGAGAGTTTAACTCTTGGGACCACAGTAGTAATTCACATTATCTTTCTTTTTGTACATTACATAATATATTTTAGAGAATTTGGATAAATATCAAAGACTCAAGTATAAGGGTTTAATAAACTTTGTTTTCTTCTTCTTCTGAGTGTAAAAGCCAATGGTACTTTCTGGTTCCAGATAAAGTACTTTGTAATTACACATTCATCCACATGACAGAGAATTCTCAGCTATGGACTGAACAAAGTCCTGTCTTTTCCACTCAATGTAGAGGAAAAGAAATAAGGATGCTGAGGGGATGGTGGTAGCAGAGATTGGGTAGCAGCTCAACAGGCATTTTTGATCATCCTAAAATAGTCCTGGATGGCATTTCACAGCGTCCCTTGAGGTTAGACCTGACCATGTACAAATGTTTCCATATTAAATATGAGCAGAAGAAAGGTGCATCATGAGTGGTTGGGACATTTAAGGGTCATCTAGGCCTTTTATATTGCTTTTAACTCTTGCCCCCACCTTGACAGCACAGAAGCACTGACCATCACAGTATGAATCAAAGGTGCACAGTGATCCCAAATCAGAAATAATTACAACCATTAGAAAAAGGCTGCTTATAACTCAGCAGTCATCATTAAAGACTTCACATGAGCAGGAAATAAATGCTGACCACAAGTAAGCAATTATGCATATTTTGTTATAGGAAATTATGACCTCTGCAGGCAACACATTGTTCATATAATCTTTTTTGTAGATTAGTTGAACAGAAAGAAATGAAAACAATGCTATAAAAGCAGAGTTTAGACTGATTTGGTGGGATCTTGAATAATAGCTCTACTGTGCACACATTTTGTAGCCTTAGAAGACTCATAAGTCTTATACTGTACATGTTTTGCAGTTTTCACATGGTGATTATAGTAGTTCATGCCCAAAATAGTTTTGTAAAGACTGACTTAATACCATAAATCATAGAACCAAAATGTGCATTTACTTATATTCTACATAATTATTTGCTTATAATAGTGTTTTTAAATCAATAAGTTAAGTCATTTATTCATCTCCTATCTTGTCCTTTAATTCAATTGCATAAGACTTAGCTTGTGCATGTGTTAGAACTTGAATGTGAACAGTCCGCCATGGGCTGGGGTTTGAACACTTGGTCCCCAGCTGCCGGCATTCTTTGGAAAGGTTATGGAACATTTAGGAGGTAGAGTTTTGCTAACAGAAGTATGTCACTTAGGGTGGGCTTTGAAATCTTCTACCCTGTCCCCATTTACTGTTCTGAGTGTAAATATTGAGGGGACACTGGCTAGCTTGAGAGTGGTGAGCATGGCTCTAGCAGGCCTTGTCCTCTCTCATTCCCTCTGCCTTACTAAAAATTATTAGATTCCATTCCTAAAGCTAGCCACCAAGGTCTACCCCCTTATTTGGCCAGTTCTTCCTCCTGAGACTATCAAGGTCCAGCTATTAATGTATTGAAGACAAGTAATCAAAGCCTCCTTTGGCTCACCTAATTAACATACCCAATTAAAATGAAACACCTCATCCTTAACACAGGGTTTTCCCTTTTATCTTTATAAACCGCCATTTTCCTACAGGCCAAATCTCCTCTCTATCCAGAGGCAGTCCTTTATCCTGCTACAGGACAAACACCCTTCCTCCCTCTCCCTTCCCCTCCTCTTCTCCTCCATCCTCTATCTCCTGTCTTTGTTTCTTAATCCCTCCTGCCCTCTGTCCCTCTGAAGTAAATAAATCTCCTTTGTGCTGAAAATTTGAATGTGGGAGTCTTGAGCTGATCCTTTTCTTTTCAAATATAGTATGTTCAGCCAGCCTGTTCCAGCCACCATGCCTTTTCTACCTATTACCAATACTCTATCTTTCAGGAACCATACATCAAAACAATTACCCTTTCAGCTGGGGTTTCTTTTCCCAGGCTATCTTAACATAACAATGAAAATGTTAAGAGTGATTTAAATGATAATAAAGACACAAAAAGAACCATGAGCTCTTTATCAAACACAGAGCTGAATACGCACAGTGTAACCATCTTGACAGCTAAGGAGACATTTTAAAGCTGCACCTGTGCCCTTTCATCTAGCTATTAAGACTATTGAAACAATGCATCTCAGAAATTCTCCAAGAAGCCATGCTGGCAAAAGAGAGAGGCAGAAACCTTGGTGACAGCCAGAGAAATTTGCCTCTAAGGAAGAGATGTCACACTATACTGACAAATTAACATGTGTGTGTTTCCTGGATTTGTTTAATATTTCCTATAAAAATTTAGCCCTGCACAGAAAAGGTGAGGTGAAGCAAGAAGTCTTTCTCTACTGGCTTTGACCAAGCTAAAAATAAGTCCATTGTCAAATTGTCTCCTTTCTTAGAAGGCCAATGAATCTAAATGTCTCCTATGAAAAATAGTACCTATTAACCCATTTTATTATCTATAAATAGTATTAAATACAGGCTTTAAAAGAAATCATAAACCCAGAATAACATGAATTAAATAGAAAATTTGGCATCAGCCAAACAATTCCAATGACTACACAGCCAACAAGGATGGTAATTAAAAACAGTTGTATGGAAAGTAGAGGCCCAATCAGTAACACCAATGAGACTCTAAAGAGACACGACTCTTTAGAGGACAGGAAACACATACACACACACACACACACACACACACACACACACACACACAACCATAAAACAACAACAACAACAAAAAACCCAGGAGAGCTAACTTCAGCTCAGGAACTTTGGGATATTCCACCAGGGCTCCCAAGCACATGGACACCCCTCCCTGCCTGGAAGAAACAGGTTAGAAAATACATAGACTGGAAGGGAGGGGCTGTTTAAGCCCCTGTTACCTCATTCCCTAAAGACCAATCAGTTTAAAAGTCACACTGTTCTGCCAATCACATTGTGACTAATGGCCACTGCTCTAAAAACCATATAAAAGCTCACTGAATGGGCTGTGTGGGGTCGTTCTCCCCCACCTTGGTGTGCAGGACGACCCCAGCATGCTGGATCATCAAATTCCTTTTGCATTTTGCATTGATGCCCGACTCCATGATGTTCACTCAGGGGTCTCTGGTAAGTTAAGACTCCCCAGAGTCTTACATTTGGTGCATTGGCCAGGAATCGACCCTCTGTGGGGACACAACAGAGAGCTGTGGGTCAGAGGAATGGCTCTAGCAGGTACCACGTCTCACTCCTTGTCAGAATCTGAGTCTATAAGTCTGTTTAAAAGTCTGAACCTTCTATTTGCTTGCAAGCTTCATGGGGCTTGGAGAGCCCACAGTGTTTGGGGCAGTCAAGTGCAGCGGGCAGACATGCCTTAACATCTTGACTGTGTAGGTTCTGGAGAACACTTCAGGACCCCCTGGAAGGAGTTGGGAAGACTCCTCTCCTGGAAACAGCAAGTCTTACTGTAACCTGGCTTATCTGGCTCCTGCCAATGCATGTGGCAGGGCCACCTGGTTTGTCTCGGTGCAGCTGGAGCTGGCTGAGAAAGTTTGTTCTGTGCCCATGGAAGGGGCAAACTGAGTGTTGATTGTCTCTCTCTGTGTTCTTGAATCAATATGCCTGCCCATGTCAAGATCAAGCTGTCTGTGTATTGATTGTTTTCCTCTGTGTTTGTTGGAACCTTGTTCTGTGTTCTTGGACTTAAACTGACTAACAACATCTTTTTTGGACATTAGACAGACTGAATTTACCCCATTAAACGTCTTAGTTAACCACTGGAGGAAAGTTAGGGAAGGAGGAGAAAACTAGGAGGGGGAGAATCTAGTGGAAGGTCCTCTCCTCCCTTATAGATAAAGGCTTTTCTTTCCCCCAAGACCTGCCTCACAGGTTCTGGCCATCAGTTAGAAGGAAGCCCAGGCAGAGAGATCCAGACCTGAGAAGAAATCGATCTTCCAAGACCCTTCAACAGCAGACCTGTTATTCCAAGACTCCCCTCCTCCATATCCCCCTATTCTGGCCCCTATGGCCCTGCCAGCATCGGCACTGGTCCCGGGATGCTCAGCCCATATGGGACTGGGGCCATTGTACCCCCTTTTACCAGCAGGAGGAGCAGAAGGAGATTCCTTCTCACTTTCTAACGGACCAATTAATCTCTTTGAGGCAGTCTTATTTACTCATCAGCCCACCTAGGATGATATCCAATAACTCATGAGAGAGTTCTTCATGACTGAAGAATGAGAGAAGCTAATGCAGGAAGTTAGAAAGAATGACCCCTCAGACACCATTGATTGATCAGGTAATAGTTGACAGTGGGCATTCCCTGACTATGGCAAAAGGTAAGAGACACCTAAAAGTCCACCACCAGACTTTATTGGCAGGTCTCAAAGGGGGCCAAATGACGACCCACAAATCTGACAAAGGTATGTGAGGATAAGCAGGGATGAGTCACTCACAGCCTTTCTAGAGCAGCTCATGGAGGCATTCGGCCAACATACACCCTATGACCCTAGCAGCAAGGAGGACAAAGCTACTGTGACAATAGCTTTTATAGACCAGGCTAGTAGAGATAACAGGAAAAAGCTTCAGAGGCTAGAAAGACAGGATAGGCTGTTGAGGGAGCTAGTGCCAGTTGCTGACAAAGTCTACCATAACAGGGAAACAGAGAAGGAGCAGAGAAAGAGAAAGGAAAAAAAGCAACAGGAAGTGAATCTACAGAGATTCCTGACTCTCAGGTTAGAGGACAAATACAAGTTGTTTGAGACCTCGAACAGGGCACCCCAGGATCTAGACTGGTGGCTCAAGGCCTTTCCCCAGGCCTGGGCTACCAACCAGCCCCCCTCCATGTGAAGCTTAGAGCCTAAGCCTTCCCAGTGTCTCTGTGCCAATATCTGATGAAGAGGAAGGCCTGGGACAGAATCAGGCCCCACATTACCAGGCTCCTAGAACAAGAGATCCTGAGGAAGTGCCAATCAGCTTGGAATATTTCCCTCCTGCCAATGAAAAAACCTTGGACCCAAGACTAAGGAGGGCTGTCTAGAGGAGACTAAAAGCCTCTTGGAGGAGCAGAGAGGATTGGGATACAGAGCCTCAGTCAAGAAGGCCCAAATCTGCCAGAGAACAGTAAGTTATTTGGGCTACCTGCTAAAGATAGCCAGTGCTGGCTCACCAGTGCTCTAAAGGAGACCATCCTGCACATCCCTCCTGCACAGAGCCCCAAGCAGGTATGGAAATTCCTGGGCATGGCTGGTTTCTGTCAGCTATGGATCCCACAGTTTGTTAAATAGGCTGCCCACCAACCCCTTGACTAAAAACAAACAGCCCTTCCATTGGGAGGAAGTAGAACAATGGACTTTTTAAAGGATTAAATAGGCTCTGCTCAAGACCCCTGCTCTAGGACTGCCAGATGCCAGTAGATCTTTCCACCTTTATGTGGCTGAGAACAGCGGGATAGCCAAGAGGGTGCTAACTCAGTGGCTGGGCCCCTGGAAGCACCCAGTTGCCTATCTGTCAAAGACATTGGACCCTGTCACTGCCAGGTGGCCTGCTTGCCTACAGATAGTGGCGGTGGTGGCTGTTCTAGTTAAAGATACTGATAAATTGACTCTGGGGCAGAACCTGGCTGTGACATGCCTTGGAGATCGTTTATCGCCAGCCCCTGGATTGATGGCTGACCAACACCTGCATGACTCATTATCAGACTCTGTTGCTAAATTCAGATCTGGTGACCTTTATGTCACCAGTGGCCCTCAACCCAGCTACTCTGTTACCCAACCCCCAACCTCAACCTCCAGCTCATGATTGCCAGCAGATTCTAGCTGAGGACCAGGGATGGGGAAAGGACCTTTTGGATTGGCCACTCCCAGATGCCAAGGCAACCTGGTTCAGTGATTGCAGCAGCTAGCTGGTGGAGGGACATCACAAGGTGGGGGCCACCATTGTGGACGGGTGCCAGGTGGTCTGGACAGAACCACATCTTCCAAGAACGTCAGCCCAAAAGGCAGAGCTGATAGCTCTGATCAAAGCCTTGAACCTGGGGGCAGACAAAAAGATCAACATCTACATGGGTAGCAGGTATGCCTTTGCCAAGCCCATGTCCATAGGGCTATATGCTAAGAGAGAGGACTGCACACATCAGAGGAAACAAACAGGAAATCCTGGATCTCTTGGATGCCCTAATGAATCCAGTATCTGTGAGTATTATTCAAAGTCAGGATGTCAGGAAGAATAAAAGTCAGTGGCCTGGGGCAGTAACCAGGCAGATCAAGTGGCAACGCAGAAGCCTATCCTGGTTATGGGCCTGCAAGAAACACATGCTGGGAAATCGGATTACATTAAGGGATGGCCTCACTTAGAATACACTGAAGAAGAAAGGACTCAGATTGCTAGCCACCCTACCAACTATCACCTAGAGAAGGAAGGGAAATGGCACACAAGAAGGAAAACTATGTTCCCCAGAAAGCAAGCAAAAGACTTACTAGGCCAAATGCACAGATGGACTCATTTAGGGAATAAAAAGCTTGTCCAAGCAGTTAAGGGACCTAAAGTATATTTATAGTAAACCTCAGGTTTTGGGCCAGAGAGATAGTAGAACATTGTAAGGTATACTGGCAAGTGATTGTTTTTGCAGCCAAGAATAAACCGGGCAAAAGACCTAGGGGAGAACAGCCTGGAGTATATTGAGAGGTTGATTTTATAGAAGTTAATCCAGGAAAATATGGTTACAAATACCTTCTAGTGTTTGTAGGTACTTTCTCTGGATGGGTTGAGGCATCCCCCACCAAGCAAGAAACAGCTTACATGGTATCCAAAAAGATACTAGAGGAAAATTTCCTGAGGTTTGGAGTCTCCAAAGTAATTTGATAAGACAATGGTCCTGCTTTTGTCTCTCAGGTAAGCCAGGGGTTGGCAAAAGTATTCCGGACAGATTGTAAACTTCATTGTGAGTACCGTCCCCAAAGCTCAGGGCAGGTAGAGAGAATGAACAGAGCCCAAGAAAAGAGACCTTAACTAAATTGACCTTGAAGGCTGGCTCAGACTGGGTGGTGCCCCTCCCCTTGGCCCTATTCTGAGCCCAGAACACCCCCTACCATTTTACCCTGATCACTACTGAAATCTATCATGTTAAGACCTTAATTGTTCTGCTGTTGTTGACTTTTGGCCCGTACATTTTGAACTGCTTGATTGCTTTTGTTAAAGAATGCATAGGTGCAGTACAGCTAATGATCTTAAAGCAGAAATATAAAGAACTAGATACAGGTGACCAGGAGTATAAGCTGCATAGCTATCAACAATAGCTTCAGGATTGAAGCATGCACAAGAAAAATGGGGAAATGAGAAGTCAGCTCAGGAACTTTGGAATAATCCAACAGGGCCCCCGAACACATGAGCACCCCTCCCCTCCTGGAAGAAACAGGTTAGAGAGAACATATACGCTGGAAGGGAGGGGCTGCTTAAGCCCCTGCTACCTCATTCCCTAAAGACCAATCAGTTTAAAAGTCACACTGTTCTTCCAATCACATTGTAACTAATGGCCGCTGCTCTAAAAACCATATAAAAGCTCGCTGAATGGGCTGTGTGGAGTCGTTCTTCCCCATCTTGGTGTGCAGGACAATCCCAGCATGCTGGATCAATAAATTCCTCTTGCATTTTGCGTTGATCCTCGACTCCATGATGTTCTCTCGGGGGTTTCCAGTAAATTAAGACTCTCCAGAGTCTTATAAACTAAAACTTTGAGAAACATTTATATATTGTATGGACTTCCCATTCTGCAGATCTGAAAGAAAGAAACAATTTCACTTCTCCTAGAAAGTTTAGAGAACTATGCTCTAGAAGGTATAGTAGAAGACTGATTATTACGTAGGTGATTAAGAGGTCTACTGCACCAGAGAATCCATCACTGAAAGCAAACACATAGAACTGAGCCAGGTGCCAGCTCATCATGTTTGTAACCCCAGCACTCAAAAGGCAATGATAAAAGAATGACAAGTTGCAAGCCAGGCTGAGCTCAGTAGAAAGACCCGTCTCAAAATACCTAAACATAATCAAAGCAGAAATGCACAGGAACAATGTTGAGTGTTCTAATCTTGTTATGATCCATGAAGATTTTTTCTCTACTCTGTTAGGCTCAGAATAAGTGGGATGTGTGTTAAATCGAAAAATGACAAATTAATGGAGAGAGGAAGAATAATACTCACATATAGATGACATCTACCAAAAGAAGTAGCTTGTTCACTAAAACCTTAAAGTTAGAGGAGTGTGCACTTACCCTAGATGGACTGGGAAGTATATCAGAGAAAAAGCCTCTACATGAAGAAAAAAATGTGTGTTTTGGGAAATAACAAATGAAATTTAACCAAACAATAAAAAAGAAGGATGTCTGTAATGATGTTTCTTTATGTGGGTGCAGGTCTAACTTTTAATGTTTATTTCATGACCAAAAGTTCCCCTGTAAAAGGAGACTACTGTGTCTTCCTGGGAGCAGGTCCTCATGCAGTGGGATTTCTACCACAGTCATCTCTCAGAGATTGCTCCCTAAAGTCTGATAAGAAAAGTCTTCAGAGATTTCTTTATATATCCATTGAACAGCTAATGATTTCACCTCTCAATATCAACTCTGGTCATCTAAATGGGCCACATTTTGTCACACTTTTTATCAGACCTTTCCAAACATGATTGCCTTGAACACATAACTGAAACTCATGTATCATCTCAGCGGTAAGAAAGGATTACAGTGATCTGCTTAGAGACAAATTATTTATAGTATGTTTTACAGTTGTCCAGTTATTGCTTAGCTTTCATCTTTCTTTCATATTATAGACTTAAGTTATCATTGATTGCCTGCTCATTTCAGCAGAAATAGTTAAGTTTAGAAATACTATGTTTGGAATATTATGGTGCACATCAGTTGACTCCGGACCTTGCTGGAGGCGGGTGGGGGTGGGGCTGAAGCACAGGATTACTCTGAGTTCAAATGCACCTGGCCAGTGCAGTGACTAAAAAGCCAACCAACGCTGTCTCACAAAATGATAGGATAGAAAAGAATTTGCATTATTGTTTCTTATAGCTGGGCCTCTTAGCCATGAGCCAGACCACGCCCTATTGCCTCCTTCACTGCTGAAGTAACTCTGAGTTGAGTGTTCCTTATGCTGCATTTCAGGGTAAGCTGTTTCCTTTCTCTGCTTTGAAGACTTTCTTACAAGCTCCGTCTTGTCAGTCTATGCTGTATTCAGGCGTGAGCCTCTATGCGTTATGCCACAGAGTTCATGGAGCTCCTTGAATGTGGAGATTTAGGTTTTTCAGTGCATTGGGGGAATTTGGGAGACATTATTTCTTCAATTAAAACTTGGCCAGTTCCATTCTTTCCTCCATGGGGGTTATTGTTAGTTACAATGTGATTTCTGGGACCTCATCATTTTCAAATACTGTTGATTTTTCTTCATTTCCCCTTTTCCTTACAATAGAAAAATCTATATTGATGTATTTTCAAATTGGATTCTCTTTTCCTATCTCTAAATTATTATTAATCTCTTCTAAAGAATTTTGGATTTCAAATTATTATACTTTCAACTCTTTGTATTAAATTCTTTTTATGTTTTATTGATATTATTTCTATTAATTGATATTCTATGTTTGATGTGAAATAATTGTTTTACTTACCCTTAGTCATAACATATTTTACTTCTGAACACACAATTGCTTTAAGCTCTATCAACCACATACAGCTTTATAAAATTCCCCAGGGATGTTGACTGCCTTTTTAATATATGTGCAATGCATGTCTGTTAGCATTTTGTCTAAGCTCCACCCCACAGTTACCTGGCAATAGCCAGGTATGCTCCTCCCTACAGTTACCTAGTAACTGCCAGGTGGGCCTGGCCCTGTATAAAAGGTGCTGCTTGCCCCCTCCTCTCTCTCTTACCTTTCTTCCTCTCTTGCCTTCTTGCCTCTCCCTCTTGCTCCCTCTCTCCCCATTCCCTTACCTCCTCTTTCTCCATGTGGTCATTGCTGGCCTCCACTTCTCTACTCTCTTCCTCTCTCTGCCTCTACTACCCTCTTAACTCCTCTCCCCATGCCCTGAATAAACTCTATTCTATACTATACCATGGTGTGGCTGGACCCTCAGGGGGAAGAGATGTCTTGGCATGGGCCTGCTGAGGCACCCTCTTCCCCCACACCTCACCACACACACATAGAACATATATACCTCTTTATCTTTTTATAAACACATCAATGTCTCATCATTTTTTTGTTTAAATCTGCACATTTTAAATATTATGTTTTGACAGCTCTGTTCATATTTTCTACCTGGAGATAAGAGAGATGCTTCTGTTATGGTTGCTATTGTCTTTATAATTGTTTTGTATTTAATGGTTTTCTTGGGCTAATTCTATAGGTTATACTTTCTGTATAATATATTCTAGACTAATTCTATAGATTCTATTCTCTTTACAGCATGTGACAACTGAGTTCCCTGCCAGCATCATTAAAGTTCTTTTGTTTTTAAATCTGGCTTTCTATGGCTCTTCCCTATGTATTGTGGTGATCCAAGGATGACTCAAAGGACTTTTTTAACTGATTATGTAAAGATACAACACCTTTGGCAATGGAGCCAGCATGGAAGGGTGTCATTTCAAGTTTGAGGGCACTTGTAAGACATTCATGTCTTTCACTTCTTGTTTTCAGTGGGGTATAGTGAGGATTGTGGTTTCTTTAAAAAAACAGTTTTGTTAAGTGAATATGTTTTTGTTTTAATCCCAGGTGTGGGTTAAGAGGCTTCTTCTTAGCATGTAACTGTGATTTGCCTTGTATACTAGCAGGGGCATGATCTTTGACAGCTGCAGGTAATTTAATTATGGGAACTCTGGAGAGAATATAAATGGAAGAGCCCTGAAAGGGCCTGTGGTGGCTGATGCTCCACTTGCTGCTGTTGATTCTTCCTACTTCTGCATTTGCTGTTGTATTTGCTACTTTGCTAATTTTCTGGTTTGCTGGTTTGCTGTTTTGCTGGTGTGCTGATTTAAATGTGTTTGGCCCAGGGAGTGGCACTATTAGGAGGTGTGGTCTTGTTGGAGGAAGTGTGTCACTGTGAGGGTAGGCTTTGAGACCCTCCTCTTAGCTGCCTGGAACATAGCTCTCCTAGCTTTGGTTGGATCAAGATGTGGAACTCTCAGCTCCTTCTCCAGCACTGTCTGCCTGGACACTGCCATGCTTCCTGCCATGATGCTAATGGACTAAACCTCTAAAATTTTAAGTCAACCCCAATTGAATGCCCCTTGTAAGAGTTGCCTTGGTCTTGGTGTCTCTTCACAACAATGAAACCATAACTAAGACAGCTGGTTTTCTGGCTTGCTATTTTGCTGTTTGGCTGTTTGGCTGTTTGGCTGTTTGGCTGGATGATGAAGATTGAACTTGCCTGAAGGAACCCAATGGCCCTAATCAGCAGGAAGAAGTCTAAAGAGACTACGCCCCCTTTTCCCTCTACCCTTCTTTCTCTTTTACCTAGTGTGGAGGTTTGTAAGGGATCATGGTGGAATCATGGCTGCAAGGGAGACAGCGGGAGGTATAAAACCCCCAAAAAATAGTAAGAGAAAAAAATGCCAACCAGAGGGTTGTATGTTTAGACACAGGTCACAGACTGGAACATTTCCCTCTCCCTGGTCTTCCCTAACCACACACAAAGGCAATATATATGACTGCAGGTTTCAATCCCAAGCCTATAATTAGACTTTTTTTCCAGGTTCCCCATGCTTATCCAATGACTTCCTTTTAAATGTTTGATAAGGTTTTGTGTCTCCAACTAAAATCAGTGTGAGGCAGCTTTGATGTTTCCAACAGATTGCTATTATTTTCAGACTTTTATCCTCTAGGGATAGGAGTTTTTGCACTGTGTGAGCTCTGTGTCAAATAAAATAGCTACATCACCCTGGAAATAGAACTTTTCAATGCTGTTACCAACTGCTCATTGCTTGTGCATTGACCATGGTGATTTTTACATAAGTCTAAGGAGGCCTTTCTCTCAGCTGCAGCCTGCTGCTTTTCAAGAGCTACTACATCACTGAAGTAGCAATGGGTGGGGGGATGAGGGAATTGACCCCATATTTAACCACCACAGACTCTATGGGTCTTCAGGATTTGATTGCCTTTCAAGTTATCAGATGGTTGATTTTAGTATTGTTGTTGTTGTTGTTGTAGTTTGTATATGGGTAGGAGTTGGTGATCTGGCAAAGTAAGAAAGTAATTCCACAAAGGTCTCAGGGTTGTTATGGAAACTTTACTGTTGTCAGGAAAGCTTAGCAGTCTAGGAATTGAGTGTTTTGTTAGCAACAGTATCTTTAGCAAATATCAATGCCCTTCACATAGAAGTTGGTTAACAGAGAGCTATTTAGATAGGCAGGCACACTGGTATATAGTAGATAAATGGATAGAGAAAAGAGGAAATAAGGTGTGTGTGTGTGTGTGTGTGTGTGTGTGTACAAACATTCTCATACATAAATAATTTTTATAGGTTATATCTCGAATATGGCAAGAGGGCAGAAAAAATGCATTTGCTTCCAATGATTGCATTCTACTGTTGCTTGAATCTTTGGAGAAAAATTAATTATATATACTACAGTAGCCTGATCAATAGAATGAGAGAAAGATTGAAATTATCCTGAAAAGATTTTGGATCTCTCTACTTTTATGATTTTTCTACATAGAAATTTTATCTTATTAATATTCTCCTAAAATATGGCTTATATAATTTATTTTGTAAAGGATAAATTGTATCACAGTACCTCTCCAAGTATAGTGTGAGCATTTTTTTTTCTCATTTATGACTGTTCTTGTCTTTATGGCAGTTACTTCTTTATGGCAGTTACTTCTAAAGATTCAAAGTATTAGATCCAAAAAGTTATTCCTTTCGAATAAATTCAAGAACATTTGCTTTTTCTCTTGGTTGTTTGGTCCAAACACATAAATTTATAATTAGAGTAATCATAGGGGACACATATTTAATGGATTCCATTAAAGCCCTATGGCAGAGCAAGTTGCCTTCTCTTAATCATGAAGTCCCTTGAGATATACTAGCTAGAACCAGTTGTATTTTAGTCTGTCAGTGAGACATAAAGACAGAGTATGTGGAAATAGCTTTATTTAGATCTTAACCTCAGGCCAGTGTTCACCTAAGATGGTAGCCCCAATCTGCATTCCTCTACACAGTCTAAAAGTGTGCTTCAAAGCTCATCTGTATGCTCAATATTACTATATAAAAATTCTAATATTTGGTGAGTTCTCTTACATACTCTGGATTTAGTGTCCCAGAGAGTACATGTCTTGAGATAGAAAAGCATTTTGGACACAGCAACTGATGTGAGAATCTAAATATTTGATGAATTTCCTGACTGTGCATCAAACTTTATTACTTTGCTTCATTTTGAGTTTTTTGTTTTGGTTTGGTTTTGGTTTTTTGTTTGTTTGTTTGTTCGGTTGGTTGGTTGATTTTTTTTCCATTTTACCTCACAGTCAGTTTCATATTTCTTTACCATGTTACTTTTCAATGACTAAGGTTTATTATAGTTAAGACAACTCAGCCCAGTTCATCACATTTCTCTTTAAGAGACATAAGGTTTATTTGGCTCACATGCCAGTTTGCAGTTTCTCACATCATAGATGTCAAGGCAGCAGAACCATTTAACAATTTGCCACAGCATCTCTACAATCAAAAGCAAATAAGCAATGAGTTAATGGATGCATCCTAGTACTCAATTTGCTCTCTCCTTTTCCTTCAGTCCAGGGTTCTGCCCACATACAGGTGGATTTTCCCTTGAGCATTTCCGTAGTTTAACCCAGTATAGACAATTCCTCACTGGGACCCCCTTTCTGAAGTTACTCTTGATCATGTCAGGTTGACATTAAAACTAATCCACATAGCCCGCTATGTCTTTCAAAAGGAGCTGCAGCCCACCTTCCCTAAGGCTTTGGACAGAACTCTTTCTCTCATGGAACCTACCCTCTTCCATTTCATCTGTGGTTAGTTGTGGCTAGTAGTAATCCACAGCTTGGCATAAAATTTCACTGAACCAATCCCCTCTACCCACATTCAAATGTCAAATAAGTGATTCCATAAGAAAATAAATTTAACTACCAGATAAAGCTGTAGCTAGAAGTCAATTCCCAGAATGAAATTTAAAAGAAACACTGTAACTATCCTGAAGACATTAGTTAATAGGAACAAGGAAATGGACTTTAGGACAGAGAGACAAGGAACAGCAGCCTGGAGTAGAAGGAAATCATGATGCACATCAGAAACAGGAGCTTCAATCATGACTGACATCTTTCTAATTGGTTTCTATCTCTGCAATAACCAAGTTACCCCCATTGTAGAGGTAGACTACATGCTTATTAAGTTTCTTTTAACCTGGATAGTCTATGAAAGCTCTCTATAAGTTGCTTTCTTTTTCATTTGGGGAACTAAATGGACTTAAAGCTCATTTTCATGGTCAGATGAATATCTGAGGGGACACACCAAGGCCTATGGTTACAAGTGATAGAAGGATACCAAGACAGCCACCATGCTTCTACATCATGTTAGATATATTCAAGTTAGGGATGTTTCTGTAGGACTTTCTTTATTTGCAACACAAACTAGTCTTAGAAGATATGTGGTTTTCCAGTCTCTGAATTCTTTATCACACTAGAGGTAAGTTTGCCTTTTACTATTTTGGGCAAATGGGGTGAGGGAGTAGATATTTCCACGACACAGGAGCAATATTCTTGACCCTTAAAATAAACCAGGGAATCTTGTTGTTGTGATATTCTTAGAAAGTAAACCAAACATCTCTAGGTTGATAGCAGCAGCTTCCAGTTCTCTGTGCCCTAAGGGTTAGCACAGAAAAGTAATGCCATCCATAAGAGAATTCTAGAAAGACACCCAAGAATTACTTATTGCAGTATTCCAATCATATCAGTTTGACTTGACTAAGTCAGCAAACTGAGACACAAACTGTGTCATCAGAGGAGAATTAGCTTTTAAGATTTTTTAAAATTATTTTTTGTGGTGGTGGAGGGGGTTGAGAGTATGTCTGTACACAGTACATGTCTGTACATGTGTATGTGTGTTTGCCCAGGCCAGAAGAGGTTGTCAGATCTCCTGAAGCTGTGATAAAGGCCATGGAACCATGTGGCATCCTGGGATCTGGATTCAAGCCTTCTGAGAAAGCAATGCATACGCATAACCTCTTCTCTCCTCTTCTCTCCAGTCCGAAGGGAGGAATTCTAGATTAGTTTTCATTCTCTTTTAAAATCAAGTTGTTGGAGCAATTTTAAAGATGTCTAAGGAAATAACACTTATTGTGCTGAGCTTTACCTTATTTTTAACCTCACATGCTGTCACCCAATTTGAAAGGTGTATCAGGTTTTGGTTAATAAGCTCTTCTTAGATTATTTTAAAAAATTAATTCTACTCCCAAACGTTGAAAATTAAAGTGTAAAGTTTTAAATTGCTGTAAATCTCAAAGGCTTAACTCCAAGGATTGTTTTCTAATAGACTTTCTTCAATGTGTTTCTGCACTTTAAAATAGACAATTGATACAGAAGCATAACTTCCTATGCATTTAATTATTATTATTTTTAGAAAACTAACCAAAGCAATAGAAAAGATACGAGTCGATTGCTAGACAAAAAAACCATGTCTTTCATTACTATTTCATTTTTTTGTGTGTGTGTCCTGGTTGCATCTCTGCGTTGGCAAGCTCCACACTCCAGGGTTTTGCTACCTCCTCCCATGCTAATTACATTAGCAAGTATTTAGGAAACTTTGTTTTGTGTCAGCCACAGCACTAGGCAGGTCTCATTCACATGGTCCCCATCTGTGCCATATGATCATACTTGTGCATGTTTTATTTGCTCAGTTTATAATATAGTGTCTGTTTTCAATTACCAACCAGCGATCATACACCAGAGCTTGCCGAGTATGTTGGAATTCAAAGATAGATTCTTTCTTACAGACTCAAGGAAGAAGAGAGAAAGTATGTCTGTCTAAAATATCTCTAGTGGAAAGTATAAAAATAGCTCTACAGGAGAGATACCAAGAGAAAAGAAAGGTAATGAAAATCAATTTATCTTACCATTTTGGGCAGACAGAATCATCATTTAGTGAGAAACACCTAAAAAATCCTTTTACAAACATCATGTCCATTTTCCTTGGATGAAAATTAATGTTATGGATATTTAAGTTTGTCAAACATCCCCATTCTTTAGTTTTATGTGCACATTAGCACAAGTGTTGTTAGACATCTAGTTCTGAGTGACAGTGTGTCACAATTGTAGTAACCCTATGCTGTAGATTGCCCTGGTGCTATTTGTATTTTGATGCTAATTCCACTTCCAATCACATACTTGTTGTGTGAACCTTCTCTACTATTTTAACTTGTAAAATATAAGGCTAGAGCCTGTGATTGGGCAATGGAAAAAGAAGGCAGGGCTGAAAGTTTTAGAGTGAGATGAGACAGATGGAGAGGAGACAGAGAGAAGATGGAGGAAGAAGAAGAACCTGATCCACATGGCTTGAAAGAGTCACAGGCAGCTATGGATATCATAGAAGGACAATAGAGTAATGTAGGGTACTTTTGCCCCATCTAGGTGTGCAGCTTGTATTTATATCAATTGAGTTTTGAGTTGTTTGTGTGGGCATTTTGGGGGTTGAGGATTTACTGTTATAAATCTGACTGATAAATTATAAGCCTCTGGAGTTTTCATTTTATGGGGCTAGCAGGGGGCAGATAGCCTGGGAAGATACCAGAGGTTTGGCAACAGCAAACCTTGGGAACCTCAGAAGACTGTTGCTTGCAACGCCCAATGGGGGAGGGGAGACTGTGTTACTAGCATATAGGTGGCTCTAGCATAGTTTGATTTTTAATAATTACACACTATACCCTAGAAGTACTCTTTTAAATAGTATGTTTTCTTTTCTTTTATAAGAACTGAAATCTCTCATATGGATTTCACCATGTTTGCATTCCCTGGAACCTTGAGCATTTAAATCAATGATGTTTTTGTCTGTCCAACCTGATTTCCTGGAGATCTAAGGGGGAAATGTAGAGTTTACTTTTTGGCATATATTGTGTGGAATGCCTGACTTTACTTATCCCTGTCATAAAAAGAATTCCTGCTTTAATATTTCTTTGGCCTAGATAAAGTCATTTAACACTATTTTAACATGGGTAAAGCTTTGCCAAGGGCTAGGTGAAAGAAAAGCATAGCATAGGGTTCTCAGGACACTGCAATCAAAAACAGTTATGGCCACCTGATTATAACAAATTCATTTCCAATTTATAAAACTTAATCTAAATCATCAGCTCTAACCTTTGCAATTCACTTCTTTTCATAAATAGGAAGAAACAAACATGTGCTTCACTCATGTGAAACATGAAATGGAGATATGATGAAGATTACAAATGGGTGGGTGAAATCAATTTTGCCATAACTGTCAGGCCTTTGTGATGACACAAAACTACCCAGAGTGACCTGGATTTCATGGGAAGGATTTACTATTGTGTCACCAGGCCATGGAGTGTGTAGAATCCAGGGCTTTTTACGATCTCTTCTTCTTGTCTTGGGTTCTCTCTGCAACTCTACTTTATCCAACCATTTGGTTTCTTCCTCTGTCTTAGAAACAAAAACATTAAAGATCTTATAACTTTGTTATTCCTTATTTACAAAGAACTGAAATGTATTTAGCATTAAATTCTGAAACTCTCCAAGAAGGATCTAAACTGGGTAATCTATATATCTCTGGGCAAATGATAGTCAGAAATGTATGTGGGCATGTCATCTAGTTTAACTTCTGTTGCTTTGACAAACACCATGACCAAAAGCAACTTGGAGGAGTGTGGTGGTTTGAAGAACAGTGGTCTTCCCAGGCTTATATATTTGAACACTTGGTCACTAGAGAGTAGGACTATTGGAAAGGATTAGGAAGGTGTGGCTTCATTGGAGGAGGTGTGTCACTGGAATGGGCTTTGAGATTTCACTAAAACCAGTGCCTCTCTCTCTCTCTCTCTCTCCTGCCTATAAATCTGAATTTAGAACTCTGAGCTATTTTTCTAGCACCAAAACTGCCTGTGTGGCACCATGCTCTTCTGTTCCATGATAACAATGGACTATACCTCTGAAATTGTAAGCAAGCCCCCAATTAGATGCCTTTTTTTCTCATTAGAGTTAGTTTGTGTAAAACTAGCTTTAGTTGTGAAGTATCTACACAGCAATAGAACAGTGACAAAGATAGAATGAAAAGGGTTTATTTCATCTTACACTTCCAGGTTACAGTCTGTTATTAAGGAAATCAGGGCAGGAACCCAAGTCATTAATCTGAAGGAAGGAATAAAGGAGCACTGTTTGCTGGACTACTCATAGGCTCATGCTTACTAAGCTCTTTTAATGCAACCTGGGGCCACTTGCCTATGGACTACACCACCCACAGCAGGGTGGGTTCTTCCTCATCAATTAACAATCAGCACGATGCCCCAGAGACATGTTCACAAGCCAATCTGATTTAAATAATTCTCAATGCAATCTTCTTCTCAGAAGACTCTAGGTCAATGTAGGTTGTTATGAAAGCCTGCCTCTTCCAAAGTCAGAGGGCTAGAGTAATAATAATATATCCAAAAATGAAGGGATTTAAGTGGAAATGAACAGATGTTACAAAACTGTCCTCTAAAGTTGTAATGATTTACCCCATAACAGATTGCTCTGTTAACTTTCAGATAGAATGTCCTAAGTTATTTATTTGTTTCTCAACATAAAATTTGCTTATAGCTCCAAGAGGTTCAAAATATTTCAAGAATGGGAATAAAGTGAATCATAGTCAGATTATAAGACTCATTAAAATGGTACCATTTGAGTGCTGAGTTGTCTGCATTCAATGAAATGATTGGATTTTCTCAGGACACCTAGTTTGAGAGTTCACACAGCTCCACCACACCTGCTGTTTATGACAGTAATTATACAAACACCACACAAAGCCTCCATCAACAGATACACATCAGCGCTCACCATGGGGAGACTGAAAGGTTTTCATACAATAAAAAACTGAAGTGCTTATAAATTAATAGGCGCTAAATTGTGGGATCTACAATGGCACAACCATTTCCCCTGAATTATGTTCCAGAAAATAAATAACACTCAAAATGAAGCCTAGCACTGCCTGTGGAGTTTGAAATTGCTGTCTGTAGCAGCATTATGCCCTGTTGTTATCAATTTGCCTCAGGGGCCAGATGTTTAACTGGCCTATTCTCTCCAGCTGTGCTCCAGCACTATCTGCTTATGACCACATCTCTGCACACATTATCTGATTTGGGATCGAGGCCTTGTTTCATAGTGTGGGACTGTGTTGAACTGCAGCAAAGTGGCCTACTCACTAAATGAGCAAATATCCAACATGGTGCTCTTATTATAAACTGAACATGTATTGCCACTTTCAACTGCTTTAATATTCTTCATATGAGTCTCTTTGTAAAATATTTGATACAGAAATGAGAGATTCTAAAGTTTAGAGTCATGGTCATGGCTGGAGCATTTCTTATACAGTAGCAGCTGGCCATAGTCACACACCCTGACCCACAAGCATTCAAGTCTCATGCTTTACAGGTATTCTAGTTGATGTGTATCATCTACTGGAGAAAAGACTCTGTGGAGTAAGGCATAAGACTTAGTTATCTCTCCCTTCCACAACACAAATCCTCCTATATAGAAAGGACTTAATAAAACTTTGTTGCTTCCATGAATGATACTTTAACCATGAAGAAAAACAACAACATAGATGGCAAAGATAGATTACTACAGTGCATAATTAACTGTATTTAAGATACCATAATAGCATTTATTATGTTAAAAGATAATGATGATAGCTACTATGTATTTTCTTGCCTTGGCTGCTAGCATAAAAAACAGAGTGTTGACTCAGAAGTCCTGCAAGAAATAGTGTTTCTACAAGAAGGAATACTATCCGAGATTATTTGTAACACAAGTTAAATGAAAACTTAAAATTGTTGTTTGGGTCCAGGTAAAAGTCGTAGGAACCTGGACAAGTTTCAGAAGAGAAATGTCTATGAAGGAGTTTTGGAGGGGGCGGGGGGAGTAGGGGGAGCTTACAGAAAGCTCCATTCTGAGTGACTGAAGAATAAATACTAGTTAAGGTCTGGAGGAAAGGGCGACAAGTTAAAGGCAGGACATTATCAAGGATCTTTGAATGACAGTGAAGATGACTGAAGAGTTCAGTGATGGAAACCTAGGGGCCATGGGCATAAACCAAGGGCCAAACTTCCAGTGAGTGCTCACTGTATGCTAGGGACAGGTCAAATGGTTTCTCTGTATCTCACTGAATGGTTGAGAGAACCCCTGATGCAAGTAGTGCTACACTGTTTTACAGATGGAAAGGATTAGGAAGGCTTGATGAGTTGCATGGAGTCACACAGCTAACACAAGTCAGAGCCAGAGTTAAAGCCAAGAATGTTTTGAAGGTCCATGAAATAAAACTAATTGTTAGTATAAGTGATGAGCTCTGTCAGGCCACTCAGGGATATCCCTTGACTTTTATTTGATCATGTGGAGCCTCCAGAATCAGCAAGAATTATTTTCAACATGAAAGGAAACACAAGAAGTTATTTAATATAAACTTATATATGGTCTACATCTTAATACTATACTTAAATTTCCATCAAAAGTAGTACATTGCTAAGAGAAATCCATTCACAGGTGAGGAAAAACCTAGGTGTTATTACCCAGGATCCTTTTCAGAATTATTGTCCAAGAAAGCAAGGAAAGACTAAATTGTCCCTGTAGACATAAAACTAGAGCCAGAAGAGGGAAAAGAAAAACATGAAAAATTAAAATAAATATTCTTTTCTTTACCATCTCAGTGTGTTATATGCCTTCATTTTGAAAATCAAAGAGACTGAAAACTACATCCAAACCAAATAAAGTTGGATTGGTGAAACCTATAGAAGCTCTCAATTAGAAAAATCTATCTTGGCTGTTCCAGAAAAAAAAGAGAGAGAGAGGGAGAGAGAGAGAGATAGATAGATGAGAGAAAAAGAGAGAGAGAGAGAGAGAGAGAGAGAGAGATCTTAAGAACTCAAACTCAGTGATATTTTTCATATCCACTGTAATGTGTGAGTGATTAAAGTAATCTCTGGGGCTGACATGACCTAGTTCTTAATCTTCAGTAAGTGATTTGGGCTATTTTACATAACACAAAGTTCCTTCTCCTTATATAGAAAGCCAGATCAATGGGAATATCTGCCTTTAAAAACTATGAAGGCATCTTGGGGTAATTCAAATGAGATAGCTTGGACAGAGAATTCTGAGCAACCTATACACCTTTCTAGCTCAAGCTAATTCCTTTTTTTGCCTTTCTATTTGGTGAGCACATTCTTTCCCTTTAAGGCCACTGTAATCTAAAATGGATCTTTTTATTGTAATAAAAGAAGTAGCTTCTCCAGCACCATGTCTCCCTACATGTCACCATGTATCCTACTGTGACAACAATGGACTAAACACTGAACTGTAATTCAGCCTAAATTAAATGTTGTCCTTGCTTCTGGTTTCCATCTGTGGTGGAAGAACTCTGCCTGGACACCAGCACTCCATAGTCAAATAGTGCTGGGAGAAAGCTAGCCTCCCAAGAGTATGGAAAAACCTGTGAGAGAAGGTAAGAGGATTAATACTGGTCAGCAGGAATCTCCCAGAATCCTTGGGACACAGGGACTGAGGAACAGCCTGGGACAGGAGCCTTCCGGTTTCCAACTATGGCTGGGGACCTCTGCCTGGGACACCAGGGCTCTATAGCCAAATAGTGCCAGGAGAAAGCTAGACTACCAAGAGTGTGGACAAGCCTGTCTGCTCAGAGGGACCCACCTGGAATCCCCAGCACATAGGGACTGAGGAGTAGTTTCTTTCAGTGGCCGGGGAGTGGATCCTGTGACACAGGGCTCCTTACACAAATAGTGCCAGAAGAGAGCTGGTATCCCACGCTACCGTCTCGCCAGCAAGAACGACGCGGCACACAAAGGATCCTTCTGCAGTAAAGCTTTAATGCATCTTGAGAGGGAGAGCATAAGCTTGCCACAAGTGGAGACCCCGAACAACAGAACGCCCGTCCCTTATATAGGTCACAGCGCTTGCCTGGGACGTGGAGCTTCCCCATTAGCTCCCCGCACATCAGGCCAGATGCCGCCACGAGAGAGGCTGAGACTCTGAGGTGGAAAATTACCAGGTACAAGCACACTAGCCTGTTTACAACTTGTCCTCGGCCGGATGTAGGCGCCATCTTGTAATGGCGAATGTGGGTGCGACTCGGGCGGCTCCTCACATCTCCCCCTTTTCATTTCTGTAAGCAAAGTAGGACACTCCTAAGAGGGCAGAGACAGAGGTCAAATCCCCTGACCAAAAGGCTGGGCCTTGTACAGGAGACGACCCCTAAGCTCATGCGCGCCCGAGGTCTTCCTGACCCGCCCAGTGCCATTTTTTAGAGGGAGGGAAACTAGGGCACTCAACCCTCATGTAGATGACATATCTCCCAAGGCGGCCCACAATGATGACCGTCTTGTGCGATGCTTTGCTCGACATCCCTCAAGAGCTGCTCAGACCAGATACTCTACCCAGTGCAATGAGACTAAACTCGCGGGTGTGCAAGAACTGTCTGGCTGGAGACCTACTGCTATTGTTTAAGCATGGACAGCCAAACACCGGCCGAGGCTCCTTGTTCTAAGGCAATAAGCGCCTGCGCAATGACCACCTTGTCTCTTTTAGTCTGGGCCCTGAGTTTGCAGATGAGCCATAGGAGCAACACCAACCCACAGCAGAGCATTGCTCCAAACAATCCCACCCCCACCCATTCCTTGAAATAAGAAATTGCTGAAGAAATCCATGAAGAGAGGCCCTCTGTCAAGGACAGGTCGAGACGGGTAGAGTTGATCTGAATAATTGCTGTCCGCAGTTCTCGCAAGGTTTCATCAAATTTAAGGGTCCAATTCTGTAACATATACTGTGAAAGACTTTTAGACAGGTTAGCTGCTTTTGTAAATCTATCATATTGTATGGAAGTAACACAGAGTCCTGGCAACTTTTGTTCACAGCCCAATTGGGCTAGCTGCCAAAGGACATCCAGTTGTTCTTGAATAAGATCAATGCGCTGGTTAACCAGCATTAGGTCCCCCTGGACTTGAGTATTGGCGGATACCTGTCTGTCTAGAGCTAAGGTGGCAGCTGCAGACAACTCATTAATGGTATTGGCGGTCTGCATCGTTCCAGAGAGCGCAAGGGCCGACGCAGTGACGGCCCCTGTAACCGCAGCCACTGCCACCACACCTATGATAATGGCAGAGATACCAAAGTCTCTTTTCTGCCTGAATACGGTCTGATCCGCCGCAAAAGGACCTTGGCCAGTTAACATATCAAAGGTCCAATCTCTCTGTCCAGGGGTCGGTGCCATAGCATTGGCTCTGGCTTGAGCTTGTGCAGCTTCATGCCATAAAGCCTTCCACTCCATATATTGGCCCAATGTAGGGAGCGCAGCCTTGGCCAGCATCTGCCAATCGGCAGGAGTCATGGACGCCCCGGCAAATCTCTCTAACATTACTATAGTAAAATTAGCATTTACCCCATACTTTCGGACCGCTTCAGCCAGGTCTTTAATTTGGCTGTACTCTACAGGGGCATGAACTCGCCCTCCACCATCTACCTCGAAAACTGGAAAAGCGGCTTGTACCTTTCTCCTAACCTTGTCAGAGAGAAAAGAAAAGGAGTTGGGGCACGTCTCATAAGGGGGCGGTGCGGAAGGCACGGTCCGCATAGGGGCCAAAGAAGGCGGCCGCTTCATCTGCCCATTGCGGGGCAGCCAATTTTCCTCATACCGTGCCGCTTCCTCTTCTAGCTCTGACTCCTCACTAGAGCTAAGGGGGTCAGTGTCTGAAGTTTCCAATTGAAGAGCCTCAAGGTCTTGAACTGGGTAGAGGCTCTCCCCCCTTCTTTTTACTTTTTTCTTGGGTATGAGAATCGTTTTTCTGCCCACAGCCTTGTCGGGGGGACAGTTTTTTCCCATTTTGTCTTTAATCTCTCCCTCGTCCTTAGACTTACCAGGAGGTCCTTTTTCCTTGCTGAGATTTTGGGTACCCATCCTCTCACTCCATTCGGATTCTGACATGGTGTCCTGGACCCTTTCAGGGGTGATTTGCCCCTCCCTTACAGCATCTACACAGGCCTCATCTTGTTCACAGCAATACAAAGACAGTAAAACCAAAATGAGGGCACTTAACTCAATTAGCAAGGCTTCAACAGCGTAGACCAAAAAGGGGGCAATCCCAGGTCAAGACCCAGGGTCAACATGCCTTTCCGAACCTACCTCCCTGCAGTTCTGAATCCTCCCTGTTTTCAGGGGGTCTCCAAAGGTGCTTGACGATGACAAAGTTCCCGGGTTTCGGCACCAGATGTCCCGCGCTACCGTCTCGCCAGCAAGAACGACGCGGCACACAAAGGATCCTTCTGCAGTTAAGCTTTAATGCATCTTGAGAAGGAGAGCATAAGCTTGCCAAGAATGGAGACCCCGAACAACAGAACACCCGTCCCTTACATAGGCCACAGTGCTCGCCTGTGACGTGGCGCTTCCCCATTGGCTCCCGCACATCAGGCCAGATGACGCCACAAGAGAGGCTGAGACTCTGAGGTGGAAAATTACCAGGTGCATGCGCACTAGCCTGTTTACAACTTGTTCTCGGCCGAATGTAGGCGCCATCTTGTAATGGCGAATGTGGGTGCGACTCGGGCGGCTCCCCACACCAGGAGTGCTGACACACCTTCAAGCACAGGCAAGACCACCACTTCTGTTTAAATTCACTGGATCAAGAGGAACCCTTTCAGAGCCATCAGGACACAGGAACTAAGGGACAGCTGGAGACTAGATCCTTCTGGATTCTGTCTGCTAACCCAGAGCTGACCCTACACCACAGCTCTTCAAACCCAAATTCCTCTCAGAGAAAACTGGTCTTCAAGGAGTATTGAAACCTAGGCTTGCAGGAAATACAAGCCACAGTCAGAGAGAGTAAGACCAGCTAATACCAGAGATAACCAGAGGGCAAAAGGCAAGGGCAAGGACTTAAAAAAAAAAGAAACCAAGGCTATATGGCATCATCACAACCCAGCTCTCCCACCACAGCAAGCCCTGGATACCCAAACACACCATATAAGCAAGACTCAGATTTAAAATCACATCTCATGATGATGATAGAAGATTTTAAGAAGGAAATAAATAACTCCCTTAAAGAAATACAAGAGAACACAGGTAAACAACTAGAAGCCCATAAAGAGGAAACACAAAAATCCCTTAAAGAATTAAAGGAAAACATAATCAAACAGAAAAAGGAAATGAACAAAACCATCCAGGAACTAAAAATAGAAATAAAAACAACAGAGAAATCACAAAGGGAGACAACCCTGGAGTTAGAAAACCTAGGAAACAGATCAGGAGCCATAGATGCAATCATCACCAACAGAATGCAAGAGATAGAAGAGACAATCTCAGGTGCTGAAGATACCATAGAAAACATTGACACAACAGTCAAAGAAAACTCAAACTGCAAAAAAATTCCTAACCCAAAACATCCAGGATATCTAGGATACAATGAGAAGACAGAACCTGAGGATAATAGGTATAGAAGAGAGGGAAGATTCTCAACTTAAAGAACCAATAAATATCTTCCACTAAATTATAGAAGAAAACTTCCTTAACCTAAAGAAAGAGATGAGCATAAATATACAAGAAGCCTAAAGAATTCTAAATAGATTGGACCAGAAAAGAAATTCCTCCCATCACATTATAGTCAAAACACCAAATACAAAAAATAAGAAAAGAATATTAAAAGCAGTAAGGAAAAAAGGGCAAGTAACATAGAAAGGCAGACCTATCAGAACTACACCAGGCTTCTCACCAGAGACTATGAAAGCTAGAAGATCCTGGGCAGATCTCATACAGACCGTCTGAGAAAACAAATGCCAACCCAGGCTGCTATACCCAGCAAAACTCTCAATAATCATAGATGGTGAAACCAAAATTTGACAAAACCAAATTTGCACAGTACTTTTCCACAAACCCAGCCCTACAAAGAATAATAGATGGAAAACGCCAACTCAAGGAGGGAAACTACAGCCATGAAAAAGCAAGAAAGTAATCTTTCAACAAACTCAAAAGAAGACAGCCAAACAAACATATAAACAACATCGAAAATAACAGGAAGCAACAATCACTATTCCTTAATATCTCTAAACATCAATGAACTCAATTCCCCAATAAAAAGACATAGACTGACAGACTGGATCCATAAAAAGTACCCAGCATTTTGCTGCATCTAGGAAACTCAACTCCATGTTAAAGACAAACACTACCTCAGAGTAAAGAGCTGGAAAAAGTTTTTCCAGGCAAACCGTCTCAAAAAACAGGCTGGAGTAGCCATTCTAATATGGGATAAAATCAACTTTCAACCAAACATCACCAAAAAAGATAAGGAAGGACACTTCATACTCATCAAAGGAAAAACCTACCAAGAACAGCTTTCAATTCTGAGTATCTATGCCCCGAATGCAAGGTCACCCACATTCATAAAGGAAACTTTACTAAAGCTCTAAGCACACAGTGCACCTCACACAATAAGATTGGGCCACTTCAACACCCCACTCTTATCAATAAACAGATCTTAGAAACACAAACTAAACAGAGACACAGTGAAACTAACAGATGTTATGAACCAAATGGATTTAACAGATATCTATAGGACATTTCATCTGAAATCAAAAGAATATACCTTCTTCTCAGTACCTCATGGTACCTTCTCCAAAATTGATTATATAATTGGTGGCAAAACAACCCTCAACAGATATAAGAAGGATTGGGAAAAAAAAAGAAGGATTGAAATAATCCCATGTCTCCTATCAGATGACTACGGATTAAGGCTGGTCTTCAGAAACCCCACATACACATGGAAACTGAACAATGCTTACTCAATGAAACCTTGGTCAAGGAATAAAGAAAGAAAGAAATTTAAATAGTTCCTAGAATTTAATGAAAATGAAAGTACAACATACCCAAAACTATGAGACACAATTAAAGCAGAGTTAAAAGGAAAACTAATAGCTATGAATGCCTCCAAAAAGAAACTGGAGAAAGCATATAATAACAGCTTAACAGCACACCTGAAAGTTCTAGAACAAAAAGAAGTGAATACATCCAAGAGGAGTAGAAGGCAGGAAATAATCAAAATAAGGGCTGAAATCAACCAAGTAGAAACTAAAAGAACTATACAAAGAATCAACAAAACCAGGAGCTGGTTCTTTGAGAAAATCAACAAGATAGATAAACCCTTAGCCAGAATAAGCATAGGGCACAGAGACAGTATCCAAATTAACAAAATTAGAAATGAAAACAGAGCTATAACAACAAATTCTGAGGAAATTCAAAAAATCATCGATCATACTACAAAAGCCTATACTCAACAAAATTGGAAAATTGGAATGAAATGGACAACTTTCTAGACAGATACCAAATAACAAAGTTAAGTCAGTATCAGATAAACCATCTAAAAAATCCCATAACCCCTAAAGAAATAGAAGCAATCACTAACAGTCTCCCAATCAAAAAAATCCCAGGACAAGATGGGTACAGTGCAGAATTATACCAGACATTCACAGAAGACCTAATATCAATACTCTTCAATCTATTCCACAAAATAGAAACAGAAGGAACACTACCCAATTCATTCTATGAGGCCACAGTTACACTGATACCCAAACCTCACAGAAACCCAACAAAAAAAAGAAGACTTCAGACCAATTTCCCTTATGAATATCAATGCAAAAATATTCAATAAAATTCTCGCAAACAGTATCCAAGAACATATCAAAACAGATTCACCATGATCAAATAGGCTTCATCCCAGGAATGCAGGGATGGTTCAATACCTGGAAATCCATCAATGTAATCCACTACATAAACAAACTCAAAGAAAAAAACCACATGGTCATTTCATTAGATGCTGAAAAAGAATTTGACAAAATTCAACATCCCGTCCTGATAAAAGTCTTGGAAAGATCAGGAATTCATGGCCCATACCTAAACATAGTAAAAGCAATATACAGCAAACCAGTGGCCAACATCAAACTAAATGGAGAGAAACTTGAAGCAATCCCACTAAAATCAGAAACTAGACAAGGCTGCCCTCTCTCTCTCCCTATCTATTCAATATAGTACTTGAAGTTCTAACTAAAGCAATTAGACAACAAAAAGAGATGAAAGGGATACAAATTGGAAAGGAAGAAATCAAAATATCACTATTTGCAGATGATATGATGGTATATTTAAGCGACCCGAAAAACTCCACCAGAGAACTGCTACAGCTGATAAACAAAGTGGCTGGATATAAAATTAACTCAAACAAATCAGGAGCCATCCTATACTTGAAGGATAAACAGGCTGAGAAAGAAATTAGGGAAATGACACCCTTCACAATTGTCTCAAACAATATAAAGTATCTTGGTGTGACCCTAACCAAACAACTGAAAGATCTGTACGACAAAAACTTCCAGTATCTGAAGATAGAAATCAAAGATGTCAGAAGATGGAAAGATTTCCCATGCTCATGGATTGGCAGGATTAATACAGTTAAAATGGCCATCTTGCCGAAAGCAATCTACAGATTCAATGCAATCCCCATCAAAATTCCAACTCAATTCTTCATTGTCTTAGAAAGAACAATTCTCAAATTCATTTGGAATAACAAAAAACCCAGGAGAGCAAAAACTATTCTCAACAATAAAAGGACTTCTTGGGGAATCAGCCTCCCTGACCTCAAGCTGTCCTACAAAGCAGTGGTGATAAGAACTGCATGGTATTGGTACAGTCACAGGCAGGTATATCAGTGGAATAGAATTGAAGACCCAGAAATTAACCCACACTCTTATGATCACATGATCTTTGACAAAGGAGCTAAAACCATCCAGTGGAAAAAAGACAGCATTTTCAATGAATGGTGCTGGTTCAACTGGTGGTCTACATGTAGAAGAATGCGAATTGATTCATTCCTATCTCCCTGTACAAAGCTCAAGTCCAAGTGGATCAAGGACCTCCACATAAAACCAGATACACTAAATGTAATAGAAGAGAAAGTGGGGGAAAAGTCTCAAGCTCATGGGCACAGGGGAAAAGTTTCTGAACAGAACACCAATGGCTTGTGCTCTAAGATCAACAATCGACAAATGGGACCTTATGAAATTACAAAGCTTCTTTAAGGCAAAGGACACTGTAAGTAGGACAAAACGGAAAAGATCTTTACCAATTCTACATCTGATAGAGGACTAATATCCAATATATACAAAGAACTGAAGAAGTTAGACTCCAGAGATCCAAATAACACTGTCAAAAAATGGGGAACAGAGCTAAACAGAATTTTCCACCGAGGAAACTCAAAGGGCTAAGAAGCCCCTAAAGAAATATTCAGCATCCTTGGTCATCAGGGAAATGCAAATCAAAACAACCTGAGATTCTACCTTATACCAGTCAGAATGGCTAAGATCATAAACTCAGGTGACAGCAGATGTTGGCGAGGATGTGGAGAAAGAAAAACACTCCTCCATTGCTGGTGGGATTGCAAGCTGATACAACCTCTCTGAAAATCAGTTTGGCAGACCCTCAGATAAATGAATATAATACTACTCGAGGACCTAGCTATTCCACTCCTGGGCATATACCTAGAAGATGCTCCAACATGTACTAAAGACACATGCTCCACTATGTTCATAGCAGCCATATTTATAATAGCCAGAAGCTGGAAACAACCCAGATGTCCTTCAACCGAGGAATGGATACAGAAAATGTGGTACATTTACACAATGGAATACTACTCAGCTATTAAAAACAATGACTTCATGAAATTCACAGGCAAATGGATGGAACTTGAAAATATCATCCTGAGTGAGGTAACTCAGTCACAAAATAATGAACACAGTATGTACTCACTGATAAGTGGTTAGTAGCCCAAAATTTCAGAATATCCAAGAGTCACTTCACAGCAACCATTGGGCTAAGTGTGATGTCCCTGCTGGAGGAGTCGGAGAATGGACTGAAGGAGCTGAGGGAGTTGGTAGCCCCATGGAGGAAGCAACAGTGTCCACTGGTCTGACCTCCCAATGTTCCTGGAGACTGGATCACCAACCAAAAATACACATGGAGGGACCCATGGTGCTGGCCACATATGTAGCAGAGGAGGGTCTTCTTAGCCATCAGGGGGAGCAGAGGCCCTTGGGCCTGAGTGTGTTAGATGCCCCAGTATAGGAGAATGCCAAGAAGAGAAGATGAGAGTGGGTGGGTGTGTGGGTGGGGGAATACCCTCACAGAGTCAGGGGGAGGGGCAGGGAATAGGGAGGTTCCAAAGGGGCATTCTGGAAAGGGAGAAACATTTGAAATGTAAATAAAATATCAAAATCAAAGAACTAAAAAACATAAATAAATGTGTGAATGTTGCAGAAAGCTCCCTTGACACGGATGCTCTCAAAGCCACCTGCTCAACAGGTGGGTTGCTACATGCCTGTATCCCTAGCATTTGGAAGATGGAGGCAGGTATGTCAAGAGTTCCTGGTCATCACTTGCTAAATGTAAGTTCTGAAGCCAACCTAAACAAAGCAAAACCATATCTCATGTTCTATCTCCCACTCTTACTTAAAGAAATGACATTCTCATAAATGAAGATTCATCTAATTCTAGAGATTTGTTGGTATTTTAAGAATTGTTAGAGACAAACTACATGTGCATGAAAATACAAATTAGACTCTCAACACCAAAGATGTAGTCTTTATTATTTGGATGTCAGATGTTACTTGGATATGAGGGTGACTTCTCTGTTTCATGCAGGACAAAACAAATAATTTCTTCTTTAATTACTTAATAAATTTGATTATGTCTATCTTCCTAATAAAGCAGTTATCCTGTCTGTACAGTCTGTGCTATTGATAGCCAATTGTGTTTCAGAAGATTAAATGGAAAATTACAGAAATAATTCCTAAGTTTCAAATTGCATACCATTTCCAAGTAGCATGCTGCACACATGTGTTGTCCTTCTCCATTCACCAGCATGGAATCCTTCCTTTCTTCAGCATGTCCAAGCTAGATATTCTACCTGGCAGTTCACTGCTCAGAATCTTCACAGGTACCAGGTTAAATTATAATATCAAAATACTGTGTTAAGTAACCACCATTGTAGGTAAGAAATATCCCCAGAATAAAACAGTAATGATATTGGCACTTTAAATGTGACAAAAAGAAGTCACAGTGCTTCCTTTAAGAGAAGATATTAACAATCCTAAGTTAAGAAAAACATTATAAGGCTAAAATCTATTAAGCTATTTATTTGTTTTTAATATGTCTAATTAATCTTTATCATAAATATAATATGTATACAAAAACCACACTATACAAGGATTTGGTATTAATCATGTTTTCAGGTATCCAAAAATGGGTCTTAAAACATACACCATCAGAAAAAGGGGGAAATTGCCTTATTTTATATGAGGAATTACTTCTGTTAACATGAGGAATATTCTAAATGACTCTGTCTCTATTTCCAAAGCAGAAATAACATCAGCAGCCACTAGATGCAGATGTACATTTTAAATCCCTTAACAGAGTATTGTATAAAATATCCATTTAATGAAATAAACTAAGCCTTTCTCCAAGTGTTTTATGAGTCCATCAGCCCTTAGTAGTAGGTCACTAATGACTAATGCATAGCCTGGCTTGATAATATTTCGTGAAATTTGCACTTCTCTTGGACCATACTTTGTATATCTCAGGTGCAGGTTACTGAGAACATTTAAAATTACATAGTAGCTGAGAAACAACAATGAGGTCTTCTGGTAAGCTATCATAAAGTCAGTGGGAGTGAAAATAACATGTTTTGATCTAATTTGCTTCCCCATTTTTCCCACTTTGGAAATCTCACCAGCTCTGCTCTCACCTGATTGTGGTGAATTAAATTGTGTTGTTCAAAAGCCTACTCCTGGAATTGATCTTCTATACCCATTAGGAATTAATTTCTCACACTTCTCCTGGCTTTGTTTTCACAGTAGAACTTATTTGTCACACAGTTGAAATGACCTCAAATGCAGCCAAAGGCATTTGATCTCACTCCCCTTTTGTCACATGTCATATGACATTTATCTGGAAAATGCTTCATTATTCTAATCGGTCTTTACAGACAGGGAGAACCTCTGTGTCTCTGTTTATTGCTGGATCTGTAGATGACACACAACCAGGAGAACACTGGGGAAAAATGCCATCTCTACTCTCATTATTAATCCTATTAAATAATTTCCAAATGTGATTTCTTTATGAAAAATATTCCTGGATAACTGTTTCCAACATCGTATATTAGCCTGATTCCATATACAGATCCATATCTGGATCCGTATCATTGGATCCATATGGATCCAATATCATTGTTTGGATCTGGATCCATATCATTGTTTCCTGACATGAATTTAAAGTGAACACGATGTTCTTATTGCAGTTGGCAATGTTAATGTTTCCAAAGCTCTGCTCTAAATTTCAATAGTCCTTGGAGATGAGGCAGATAACATTCTATGCTATTGACTAATAAGGGGTTTAATAATTAATAAGTACATTTTTCATGGCTCCACATAATCACCAAATATTCTATGCTTTAGGTTGGTTATAGGATTCTTAGTCCCATAATTTAAAATCATGTTTATCTTTTAATTTGTTACTGAGTTTATGATGGACTTTTAAGTACATAAGCAACCCCTTTGTACTATGGTAAATTTACAATTATATACAAGAAAATAAAAATACTTATCATCTGAGAACTATATGACAGCTTGTTAAGATAAAACTACTCTGACAGTTTCTGTGAGACTGGCCCCAATAGGCTCACAAATTTGAATACTTGATGCACAGTTGGTGGATCTGAGTAGGAAGGATGAGGAGGCATGGTTTTATTGGAGGTGTGTCACTGTGGAGGAGCTTTGAGATTTTTAAAGTCCATGCCATATCCAGTTGACTCTCTACATTCTGATGGTGTCTCCAGATATAAGCTCTCATCTACTACTCCAGAATTATACCTGCCTGCTTGCTGTCATGCTCTCTGCTATGATGGTCTTGAATTGTAAGTTTCTGGAACTGTAAACCTTCAGTAAACTCTTTTTTTCTGTAAGGTGGCTTAGTCATGGTATCTTATCACAGCAATAGAAGAGTAACTAATACAAATATACATGCTGTTTTCATTATTTTGAGCATTCTTTGCCAATGTGTATCATATAGAAGAAAGCATTCTTATATATAATATAAATTATTGCAGCAACTGTCAGGTGAAGTGACATTGCTTTAACTGTCTTTACTCTCTTGCTTGTCATCAAAGGAACCTTGGATTACTATTAACCCAGGGGATGGCAATGGGGGTGGGGTCTCAGTAATGAAATGAAAAAGTTTTCAACAATTTGTTTTGAGTGGTATACAGATGTAATGGAATATGACCAATTTGGTATTTGATTATTATAAAGCAAAATTTATATATACCATATGACATCAAAAGCTTGCTCTGTAAATCACCTCAATGTTAGTCTTAAAGACATTCAAATGCATATAAATTTAAAAATATTGCAACTATAGTACAGGCACTAAGATTTCAATCATTGAAAGTTATACATGCAATAGGAAAAATCCTAATCACAATTTTGACAAAATAATTTTCAAAGTAATCAATTCCAAAAGACTCTAGGAAAAACACTGATCATAAAAATACTTAAAAATATTAACTAATATATGGAAACTTATATTTTAAATAAACTTAATCCAGTCATAACATTGACTTTTAAGGATCTATCATCTACTATATTGAACTTTTGTTTATAACAGTGAAAAAATGAAAATATGTATATCAGTTTAGGCATAAACCCGTATTTATATTGGTTTAATAGGGTACAGGAAGTTTATATCAGAAAATGAAAGATAATCTTTTAAAAATATTCATTAGTTATACAAAATCTTCAAGATACAATCACCTTGTTAAGATAATTTCAAAGAAATGCATAAAGTCTGATACTATTGTGTAAAAAAAACATTAGGAGACAAGAAAGGCTAGGGGTTAGAGTAATCAGAACACATGCACATGAATGAGATTATCAAAGAACACATTTGTTTAATAAAGTTATTTTTCTAATAACAAAACCTCACCATTTGAAAACTCTAATAAGAATGATTTTTAAAGTGAAAAATAAATGGGTTTGTCTGTGCCCAAATCAACTCACAGGTGGATCATGCAGATGAACGATGCATGGCCTCCTTCCAGCAACCTAAACAACAGCATGGGAACTAATGCTAGTTTCTCCAACTGGATCTTTCTCTTCAAAATCGAGTCCCACGTCCCTTATCAAAGCCCTACCACTATTCTCTCTTGGGAAAGTGCCTTGGCACCACTGTGTGTGATTCAGTACTTGGCCAACCACTCATAGAGATACATGGTCCCTTTCCATCAGTCTGAAAACCAGCATGGGAGCTGGTAAAGGTTTCTCCATGATCATCTTTACCTTGTGTTGGTCTCTGAGGAGGATGTTTTAATATGTATGCAGTAATGCTCTCGGCATGAGATTGAAGAGAAGTTTGTTCCTTGTGTTAGATTCATTTCTTCTAAAATTGGTACAAATAAGAAGCATAGAGTATTCGTTATCATTTTAGTGACTATGTCATGGGAATCAGAGTTAATAAAAATTTTAAAATTCATGTAGCCTATTAATTATATATATTATAGCAGATTCAATCTCATTGGTTACAGGTTTGAGACAGACAGTGCTAGCAAAAATTTTACCAGTTGCAGCACATTTTTAAACATATATATTATAATCTCTCAAAAAAAATGAAGCATGTGTTTTGATTACAACATATGTTAAGAGTGTTCATGCCACAGAACTGGGAAATTTAAATTTGATAGCTGAGGTCTGAGGCTGACCCTTTTTTATGAAATATAGGAAACTCACTAGTAAAGTTGCCAGACACTAACCCTGGTACTTTTAGCTGGATTTCTCGCTCATTACTCCAGTGGGAGCCTCTAGATTATTTTTTTAAGTTTTTGTAATCCTTTATAATAATCATATTAAAGGTTTCCCTATCTAGTATTAATTTGTCTTAATGAGTTAAGAATATACCAAAAATATATTAGGTAAAAGATTACACTTAAAATTTTCTCCTTATGTAACAGAAATTAGTAAGTAGGGAAATCTTATACCACAGATCACATAACACACATATAATCTGGGATATAATATTCAGTCCTTGCTGTCCTAAAATATGCAAATATTTCTCCATGGACATAGGTTGCTATATCAATACAAGACTACAGAATTTATTTTGAGTGCCCTGGAGAATGATTTGGGCCATTAGTAATCACAATTTCTAAAATATCACTTGTGGCTAACTACTAGTTTCTAATGTATAATTAACCTCTTGAAATTTCTTCTGTATCAAAGCCCAATGTAAATGTTGTGTTCTTCTACAAGCTAAGCCAAAAACAGTGGTCAAATGATAATAATTTGAGCAAATTTAGATGAGTCTTAAAGACCTTACCTTCTTGGTCACAGTAACAGGTACAGGCTTGTGACAAATTCTGATCCAACCAGAATGCTTAGGTACAAATGGAGAGAGTGGTAGTTATGTCAGCAAATACAGACCCACCAATAGCATGTAGTCTACAGTAGATACTGACAATCAGGTCTCTGGTTCCTGTTTTATTTAGTTCCAATAACCCTGCCTTTTTCTGTATTACTCTGTTTTCTGTACTTTCCCTTCCCATGTAGGTGCTCTCACCACGCTGAGAAAAAATGGTGCTGATATGAAAGCATCTGAAGAGAGAAAATCCACAGGGAAAAATGAGCACCAGGACTGTGAGTCTTAAAATGTTAATACTATAATTATAGAGTGCAGACTGCCATATATCCTAAACATGATGATTCTAACGTACACAAAATATGACTGTTATATCTTTGTAAAAAAACAAAAAAACCAAAACAACTTTGCTAGTGATTAGGGAATGGAAAAGAAGTGTAAACCATAACATACAAAAATGCAAAATGTGGCAAATGGCACAAATTTTTCTAGACAATTTTCAGTTATCAAAATTAAAATAATATTCATTTAAAATAAGTTGTTATAACCCTAAGACGCTGTAGTGAGCTTAATGAGAGCAACAAAACACAATCTCAAAAGAGATACACTAAAAGAATAGATACCCTAAAGTTAGAAGTTGGGGAATTTAAAAGTGTTAAAGAAAAGGAATATAATTTATGTAAAATGGAGATGAGTCTATAAATAAGCTAGGAAACAGAAACAAAGTAGCAGTAGTGTGCATCCTTCCATAACTGCCTTGAATCCAAGTGGGTTAAATTCTCCACTTAAAAGAAATATAGTGGCAAATTGGAAAAATAGATCACAAGAAAAAAACCAACCAAGCAAACCAAAGGAAGAAGATAGGATACAACTGCACACTACCTACAGGAGACTCACCACGCAGGTAAGGATGTGCATAGGGAGAAAGTGAACATATTAGAAAAGTATTCTGAGCTTGTGGAAACCAAAAGAAAGTATAATTAACTATACTCATACAAGATAAAAATGCCAAAAGCTATAAAAACAAGCAAGCATGATCATCATGTAAAGAGAGAAATATAAAGATAGAAATACAACAGGAAGCAGCAACAATGGAACATTTATATACACCCAACATTTTAGTACCTAGGTATTAGGAAGCACACAAGTTGATTCAAAGAGACACAGACTAACAAACTGTAAGGACAGAAGATTATAACAACTACATATAGCCATTTATAGATCATCCAGACAGAAAACAATGAAGAAATATGGATTTAAACTGAACTTTAGACTAAATAAATATGCCAGACACTTTCAGTACCCATCCTCTGCCCAATAGCTACACAATATAAAATCTTCTCATCTACACATTGAACTTTCTCTAGACTAGATAAATTGATATGCTAAAAAGTATAGCACAAGCAATTAAAAACTAAATCATACCAAATATCTTTTCCTAGGACAACAACACGAAACTAGAACCAGTAACATGAAAAAAACCCTGGAAACTAGAATAATCTACGCATTAAACATGTTCTGGAAGACAAACAAAACAACAAAGAATTATAAAATGTTCTTGAGACAACTGAAATGGAGACATACTGAACTGAAGCTTATACAACTCAGCAAAATCAGTTCTATGACAAAGCTGATAATCACTTGCATCAAAAACGCAGTATTCATGTGAACAACTTTACAGTGTTTCTTAAAGAACCAGATGCAAGAACAAACCAAAGTCAACATTGGTATTATGTAAGGAATAATGTCCCGCACTACCGTCTCGCCAGCAAGAATGACGCGGCACACAAAGGATCCTTCTGCAGTAAAGCTTTAATGCATCTTGAGAGGGAGAGCATAAGCTTGCCACGAGTGGAGACCCCGAACAATTAGAACACCTGTCCCTTATATAGGCCACAGCGCTTGCCTGGGACATGGAGCTTCCCCATTGGCTCCCCGCACATCAGGCCAGATGACGCCACGAGAGAGGCTGAGACTCTGAGGTGGAAAATTACCAGGTGCATGCGCACTAGCCTGTTTACAACTTGTTCTCGGCCGAATGTAGGCGCCATCTTGTAATGGCTAATGTGGGTGCAACTCAGGCGGCTTCCCACTGAATAATACAGAGGAGAACAGAAAGAATTAAATAGTGATGTTAAACCATACAAAGTAAAAGTGAAATGAAGAGTTGTTTCCTTTTTAAAAACTAAAAGAAACTGTTAGATTTTAAGAGTAACGTATAGTGGATGAGAAAAGACAGAGGGCAGGAGAGAGAAAAATTGGTCTTGCTGTCTTTTTCTCCTTCAAGCTAAACTCTTGAATGCTTGAATTCTGTTTCCTATTGCGGTTCAGCTTTTCCTTCTCATTTTGTGAATGAGGAACAGTTTGCCAGAACCAGGTATGGTTTCTCCTTCACTTACTTCTCTCTTCAGATCATCTTCTCATGAGTAAAAAACACACAGAGTAAAGAGGTTAATTATTAGTAAAAATTGATAGTATCATAGATAAAATATTTCAATCCTGTATCTCATGAGACTTGAATGGTTTATTCTATCAGCTATGGGATTGCACCAGATATGCATGAATTTGACATATAAAATTCACATGTATAGCACAGTCCATTTAGCTATCATCAGTAGCCATTTTTAATGGCTCAGCACAAATTTAAATACTTAGAATAAATCTTTTGCAAATTGTAGAGTTAGATGTGCATATGTGTGTTCATGTGTATTTACATGTGTTTGTGTGTGTTTGTATATTTATAAATACTCACACTTACTTGTGCGCTTCACATATTTTGCAAATTATTAATGTTATATGAGATGAAATGAAAATGGATGTTATAAATGTGATTTCCTGTTATAATATAAATATTTTAAATGCAGTAAAATTTTAAGAAGCATATTAATGCTAATATACTTACCTTGATTGTGGATTCCAAGATTTCTAAACAGCACAGCTTCCCAGACTCTCAAAGCACTAACAAATTTTATAACAAATGGAGAAACTAGATTGTCATTGTGAGGATAAATTTCTAACCTTCTACTTGGAATTCAAATGTTCAAGTATAACATGTATATGTAGAATTTACTTCCAGAAATTTTCAGATCAGAGCCCCTTTATGTCCAACCAAAAATAGAAAGAAATAAAGATAAAAACTAGATTAATAAATATATTTGAAAAGAGTATACTATGCACTGGAAACAAGTTCTGTGTTGTAATAATTACTCAGGGACCAGAGCATTCTATACCCAATGCCAAACCTTGCCTCATTCTCCATTGGAACAGGGTTTAGAACTAGGTACTTGGCTCTTGAACCTAGATTTAATTTCTAATAGGTCTGTAGTTTCTGTTGGCTTACTGGTAGCCATTGTCCAGGTCCCTGGGATTGTAATTCTTGACCCTCACACCAGATATTCAACACCTGTGACAAAGTAGTTTCTTAGCAAGGAAGGCTGAGTGCAAACAATCAAAACAACAGTTCAATTTATTCTTCCAAGTAATTAATAATCACTCAATTTGAAGGAGCTTGAGCAGTAGAGGAAGCAGGAGTGTTGGTCCCATTGTGTCATAAATCAAGTCACCAGTCTGGCTTCTAAGAAGATGTATTGAATATGAAGTTGATTGCAGATTTCCACACACACTGAACTACACAACAAAATCACTATAGCTGCTATGCCAGATGTCATGTTGTTCTTCATAAATTAATTTGTCCTCAAGTGCTGGCACAGAGATGTGATAAATGTCTTATTGTCTACTCAGACTAGATAAAACAGAAACAGCAAGCATTTGAATAGAATGGGAAAATTAGATTAGGGTTCTGTTAACTTACAGTCCCTATGCAATGATATAAACTAAGAGATCTTGACTGACTTGACATCCCACCAAACATCACAGTCATTCATACCATTGATAACATTGTGTGAATTTGTTTAAACTGTAACTGGTGGCTCAAAAACTAGAGGCCTTAGTAAGACACAACCTCCATAAAGCAGGAGATAATTATCTAAGCCAGAATTCATGGACTAAGCTATCATTAATCAGGCATCCAATGTTCAGAGTTAGAAAGAACACCGTGCATAACTGGAGGATGCATAAAGCACTTTGTAACTCTACTACCAAGAAAATCTAACATCTAATAGGCCTTTTCTTTTTTTTACACATGGGAAAACTGGAAGTTCTCCAGCTTTAAGTGGGTCCCAGAGAAGGAAAATCCCTCTACAGTAGATCCAGACTTCAGTTAAGATAATCTCATCACTTACACTTGGGCCTGGAGCCCAAGTGGTACTAGAGTTACCAGTAGAAATGCAGTAAGCCATCTTGAACTCTTCAGTGAGAACAATAGGACAAATACCTGGAATGCTGGAGAAAAAGACCACCTGCAGAGAAGAACTATGTACTATGTACTTTGAGAACCTATTCCTGGCTTGTTCCTGGATGGTAGTTAAAAAAAAACCAAAAAACAAAAAAAGTGTCAGTGGGTTTCACACATCTGTAACGTTTGATTCAATTTGACAGGCTCACTAAATCATAAAGTCAGGTGAGTCCAATAGCAATCTATTGGAAGATAGAAATAGTACATATCAACCCCCCTCCCCCAGCCCAGATATGAAGGCACTTTACTAGGGAAACTAGATCCATACCCACCATTGCTGTTCATCCTAAATATAGTTAGCAGAAGATTAAAAACAAAACAAAACAAAAAACTATTCCTTATACTTTTATGGATATGAAAGGTTTAAGCTGAAAATGGTGGCAACTGCATAGCAGTGTCGCTTGGAAGAAACCATGAAAGACTGGGGGGTAAAAAGAAAAGGCCTTCCCTCCACACGACAAATCTGGCACACACTTTATATACACAGAAGAGAGTCTGTATAGGGCAATACTGAGTACCTCAATAAACACTCTTGAACTTGATTAAAATAAAGTTTAAAATTATGGATAAAAATATTTGATATGCAGGCAGCATGGGAATGGATCTATGTGAATGCATAAAAGAATGTGTTATGTATTGCATATTAAAGCTTACAAGACAGTTTCTACCACATAGCAAGTAAATTTTGGTCAATTGTCTTCCACTGACCTGCCGTTAGCTATTCCAGCATGGATATCACAGACAGATGGGCTTAATTAATTCAATGACCAAACTGAGAGCAATGTCATGAACTTCTACTGACCAAAGATGCCTTCCCTACTGTTGCAAATAACTGTTCAACTTGCCAGAAAGAGAAACCAATCTGAGGACAGCAAAGGACCTTTTCTCAAGAAGACAGAAGAGTCACCTCATGTCAAGTTGACTACCTTGTTTTTCTTTTGACCTGGGAAAGAGCAGATTATTGCTCTAACAGGTGTACATATCTATTATGGGTGTGGGTTGTCATTCTTGCCAGCTAAATACCACAACTACAACATCCAAGGACGAATGAAGTGTTTGATTCTCCAGGGTTGTATTCCAGTTGGAACACAGGACTCTCTCTAGAGCACAGGAAGTGAAGAAGTGGATCCATCACCCTGTACATCATACAGACACCAACAGAAATGTTCAGACTTCAAGAGCATAGATATGAAACAGCTGAGAAGCAATATCCAATAAATATTGGGGTTCAGATTCCAGAGTATGTGTGGAGATTGAGTCAAAATATTTGGACATCATTAGGTAGAATATATAGAGAACAGGCCATCTGAGGACTAGCAGAATCTATAAACAAAATCCCTAGAGGAAGAATACAAATACAATATTAGATAGTAAGACTGACTGCTGTATTTGGAGCTGTTAGTATATCACTAAACTTCCTCTCAAGTGCCTTTTAACAGGGAAGCCCTTGAGAATCCTGGTCTAGCTATTTCTCATAGGTCCATAAGAAACTTTAGACAATCTTTACAAAAGAAATAATGCTGCAAACATAGAGATATATCACTACCCAATTTTCACTTTAAGAAAAAAAATCAAGTTTGCCCCATCATCTACATAAGCTAGTCCCTTCAGCATCTGCCTCAGGTACAGATAGCTATGCAAATTCTAAAAGCATACTCTACAAGAGAGAGGGGCCATTTCCTGTGAAGGCAAGACATCAGCTTATAAGACTTCAGACACATATTTCAGAACCTGTGTGTTGCTGAGGCTTTGTGGTACCTTCTCTCTCTGCCCACTGCTACTACTGTTGTGCAAACTATATCTTTGGAGGCCCTCATTGACTGTCTCCCTTTTCAAACATTCAGTTACTGACACTTCTAATGTTACTTCCTAGAACTTTCTCTTTATTAGTAGTTGTTTTATATTCAAAAGTCTGATTTAGCTAAAGCCACACATCATAATCTCCTGCCTTATTGTTAAAAGATCTCTCTCCCTCTCTCTCTCTCTCTCTCTCTCTCTCTCTCTCTCTCTCTCTCTCTCTCTGTATGTGTGCGCGCATGTGTGTGTGTTTTGTACCACAGCATATATGTGAAGGTCAGAGGATAACTTTCAGGAGTTGGTTCTCTACAACCACCATGGTTACCAAGGAACAAACTCAGATGTCAGGCTTGAGTGGCAAGTGGCTTTACCCACTTTACCATCTGCCCAACCTTGAGTTACATTTTTTAAACCAAGCCTTCTAATACGATGTGTTCCTCATGTAACCAGAAGTACTTCTGCTTCACATTTTGGATTATACCAACTGATAGAAAAACCTAGTTACTTTTCCATTTTAATCAATTTCCCATTTTTAAAAATATGAAATAAAATGTTTAGTGGGAAGTTTAATTCCTTGGAGGAATATATTTCACTTGAGATTAATTTGAGACACCATTCAAAGGTTAGACACCTTTTACTGCTTTAGAAAGTGTGTAAGATTGTAAACATAAAAAGAGAAAAGGCTTATTTCGGCTCATCGTTTCGGATGTTTCAGTCCATGACCAGTTGGCCCTGCTGCTTTGGGGTCTTGATCAGGTAGTATTTTATGGCAGGACTGTGGGCAGAGGGGCTTCACCTTTGATGGCACATAGCAAACCAGAAAAGAGCCTGAGAATTCCAACCCTTCAAGAATTCCAACGGCCCCAAAGGCCTACATTGCTTTCACTAGACCTCAACTCCTCAAAGTTCTACCCCCACCCAACATCACCAAAGGCAGGCAATAGGCTTCTACTTCCGGTCTTTTGGGAGACATTTAAGATTTAACATGCAGCAAGTGTGTGTTATGTCTTGAGAGAACATAGTTCTAGTTACTTACCAATCCACCTTATGTCTGAGACACAGCAGTATGTCCTGGCACATGCATCCTCGAATTTTTCTGAGAGAAAAGCTTAAGGTGATTAATTCTGGCTTTCCTTTTAATTCTACATTTCTTTGTTTGGTTTTAATCTGCCTTAGAGAGACGCATTAGCATTTCTCAAATGGCTGAAGCTATATCTTTCTGCATATTTATTGTTCTTTTTCTCCAAATCATGAAAGATTAATTATAGTTTCCATGAGAATTTGTGTCTTCTGGGAGCTAGTTTAGTCTCCTTCAACTAAACATACTGGATATTTACTAGGTATCAGGATCTTGAACAATAGATGTTAGTGATACAAAGTTTGTGACATGTGACAATAATCTCAACTTACAAGGGGAAGTAAAATACCCCATTCTTTCTCCCATAAGATAGGGAACAAACTACCACCAGTGTTTCTGCATAATGAATTCCCTTTAAAGACTTAAAAGATCAAAAAGCAAGGAAAAAAGATAGGCAAGAAGAAACAAAGGAAGGAAGCAAGGAAGGAAGGAAGAAAGGAAGGAAAATACCTAAATGTAATGATGGATGTGTTTATTGGTTGGATTACAGGAATCATTTCAAGGCATATATCAAAATCATTATATTGTATACTTTATATGTATATTTATGAACTATATATAATAGATATCTAGTATAACACACACACACACACACACACACACACACACACACACACATGCCTGCATGTTTTGAGTCAGGGTCTTCTTATGTCTTCTAGGCTGCCCTCAACTGGCTATCATCTTTTCTCCCACTCCTAAGTCCTGAGATTATTAGCATAGACCACCATATCTAGATCAAATATATCTATTTTAAAATTGTACCTCAAAAGAGAATACTAGGGCAATCAGAAGGAGGGTGGGGGATAAGGGGAAAGGGAAAGAAAAATGGGCAGTGTCCCCACAGAGAACCTCTAGCCTTTTCTGATTTGAGCTGCAAATTTGAGTTGGTGAATCATCAGTGTAGGAAGTACAGTGGTTACCTCTTGGTAAGATCTGAACAGGTACATATATGTCTGTCTTTAGTGTATGGATGGCTACCACTTTTACTACTGCAGAAGTCAGTGATGAACAAAAGCTGAACATATAATGAATATATACAAAGATATTTCTTTTAAAAAACCTAACATCAAATATAAAAAAATTTTGTAGAGTATTCTTTTCCTGATTAATATAGTGCTATAAATATTTGTCGAGCAGGCATCTCCTGGACCTCTTGCTATAATTTTCTGTCATATACCCAGTCTTTTGCAACTCTTTTTCCTTGAAGTAGAGAACTTGCTTTTCTCCTTTCTCTGCCAACTTACCTTTAAAGAGGACTCTGTATCTATCCCCAAAACCCTTAAGCCTTGTTCCTGTTGAAGTCAAGGCAAGCAAACTGTTCAATGGGATCTCTGAAATATTTCAATAACCCCTGGGTAGAACAACGAGAGTCCCATTGCAGTGGTTACAGGTAGACCCTGTAACCTAAAAGTTCTTCTGACTCCATGAGTTTCTGATACAGACTAATTGGACCATTCCTTAGAGTTCGAGTCTCTAACTGGATCAGGAAAATGAGTCTCATGACACACAGATGCACACTGACTCAACTCAACAATGGGAAAGGGGTGGAAGAAAGAAAGAAAGAGAGAGAGAGAGAAAGAAAGAGAGAAAATGTTCTTGGTTTTCTAAATTCCCCAAGAGAATGGTATGGTCCATTTGCAGTCTTCCTAGAATGGCAGAGTGGAGAGGAGAGTGCCCAGGCTTCAAACTGTATAGTTGATGCTAATTCCCAGACAAATGCTAGACAAGCTGAGCTTCTGGCCTGGGAAAACATCTACTTCTCAGGTTGTTGTGAAAATTAGAGACAGGAAAAAGTATAACTGCTATGTCACCCTTCATTTTACTCTCCCTCCCTCTACTCCTACCCCAACCCTACCCCCTAGGGCCCTCTCTCCTCTCCTTCTCCCCTTTCCTTTCTTCTTCTCTCCCCCTCTCCCTCTTTCCCTCTCCCTCTCTCTCTTTCTCTCCATCTCCGCCCTCCTTGCCTCCCTCCTGCCCGCCCTCCCTCCCTCTGATTCCTATATGTGGATCAAATGTGACCAACCCATCTCATGCTCCTGTGACCATGCCTTCCTATCCAGGATGAACTGTACCTTGTCTGTAACTGTAAGTCAAAATAAACTCTTTGTACTGTAAGTTTCTTTAGGTCAGGATACAGAAACAAAAAAGTGACTAATACAAATTAATAGGTTTAAATTCCACAATGTACCAGTGAGTGAAAGAGGCAAGAAAACTACATTGTATATAATGTTAGAGTTTTCTGAGTGAGAGAGTAGAAATTAAACTTCCATGAGCACTGAGGAAGATCACTTCTCCATAACCTAAACACAGTTTGGAGGTTTGGGGACAGCAACCAATGCCTGTTGTATGCAAAGCAAATGTCTTCTGGTTGAAGCTTGTCATTTCACTACTGTAATGGTGTGTTTTGATACACAGGGGCTCTTAATCTTAATGAGATAATTTATTAATCTTGTTTATGGCTGGTACTTTTGGAAATGAAGAATAATGGATTTCTCTGTGGATTTCAATGCATAATAATTACTGCCACTCTTATTAATCGTTTCAGTTTTCAGATTTATCAAATTTATGAAGCCTTGTGAAATTTTGGTTGACAGCCTTACATATAAAAAACTACCTCTGTATAGTTTGAGTTTGTGTATTTTTTCTTGTGAGAATGAAACTGGGATTCTTTTCATATGAATAAAAGCCATTTATCTGTCTTTCCTATCGTCTACCTGTTCATATTTTCTATTCATTAGTTAATGGTGTTTATGTTCTTTTTCTTCTTGATGTTTAAGGGCTTTTTGTTTGTTTGTTTGTTTTGCTTTGTTTTGTTTTTTTTTTAAGGAGATTAGCCCTCTATCTTGAGGTAAGGTGGTAGTTGCAAATGTTTCCTATTTGTCATTTGAGTTCTATTTTCCTGGTGATTTTGTCTTCTTTCACTGATGTGACTAACAAGCAGTTCCCATATTTTTTTATAGCTTAATTTTCTAATCTTGTCGTAAATCTGAGTCGCTATTTGAAGGGCCCTTCACATATCTAGGTTTATGGGAACTTATTTGAATGTGAGTTATGGATCTGACTCACTTTTTAAAATATATATAAATGTATTTATTTATTCACTTTACAATCTAATAGAACCCTTCCTCTCCTCCCAGTACCACACCACTTAAGTCCTCCCTTAAGCCCATGCCCCTTAGAAGGGGACGCCCCCTTCTGGATGTGAACTTTCCACCCCCCACTCCTCACCCCACCCCCAAACCCTGCACATGAACTTGCTGCAGGACTAGGCACATCCTCTCTCACTGAGGCCAGACAAGTTTGCAGGATCCACAGGCAGGCAAGTAGGCAATAGTCTTAGGGACAGCCCCTGCTCCAGTTGTCTGGGGGACCCAAATGAAGATGAAACTATTCATCTGCTATATATGTACAGGGGGCCTAGGGTCAGTCCATGCTCCCTGTTTGGTTGGTGATTCAGTCTCTGGGAACCGCCAAGGGTCCAGATTAGCTGACTCTGTTGGTCTTCCTGTGGAGTACCTGTGGAGGATCTTCTTGTCCCACAGTGTTTCTCCCAACTCTTCTGTAAGACTTCCCAAGCTCCAAGTCTTGGGGATTGGTTCTTGCCCATGGAATGGATCTTAATTTGGGGCAGGCATTGGTTGGCCATTCCCTCAGACTTTGCCCTATCTTTGTCCCTGCACATCTTATAGGCCCAACACATTTTGGGTCAAAGGCTTTGTGGGTAGGTTGCTGTCCTTATCCTTCAACTGGAAGTTCGCCCAGCTACAGAAAGTGGCCACTTCAGGATCTATATCCCCCACTGCTAGGAATATCTGCTAGAGTCACTCCCATAGACCCTCTGGGGTCTCTCCCCATCCCAGGTGTCTGGTACATCCTATATTGCTCCCACCACCCCAGCCACTCTCCTCTCTATCTCCCCTGCTCTCCCTACATATGATTCCCCCTCCACTTCCATTCCCCCTTCCACCCAATTCCTTCCTTCCATTGACCTCTGATATCTATTTTGTCTCCCCTTCCGACAAGAATTCAACCATCTTCCCTTGTGTGCTCCTTGTTATTTGGCTTCTTTATGTCTGATAATAAATAATAGCATGATTATCCTGCACTTTATGGGTAATATCCACTTATAAATGAGTACATGCCATGAATCTCCTTTTCAGACTGGGTTATCCCACTCAGGATGATATTTTCTAGTTCAATCCATTTGCCTTCAAAATTCATGATGTCATTGTTTTTAATGGCTGAGTAGTATTCCATTGTATAGATATACCATATTTTCTGTATCCATTCTTCAGTTGATAGACATATAGGGTGTTTCCAGTTTCTGGCTATTACAAATAAAGCTGCTATGAACATAGTTGAGCAAGTGTCCTTGTGGGATGGTTGAGCAACTTTTGGGTATATGCTGAGGAGTGGTATAACTGGATGTTAAGATAGAACTAAATCAACTAGGCTTCATTCCAGGGAGGCTAGGGTTGTTCAATATATGAAAATCCATCAACAATAATCCAACAATATAAACAAACTGAAAGAAAAAAACTTACATGATCATCTCACTGGATGCCAGAAAAACGTTTGACAAAATCTAACTCCCCTTCATGATAAAAGTCTTGGAGATAGCAGGGATACGAGGGACATACCTAAATACAATAAAGGTAATCCACGGCCAGCTAATGGCCAACATCAAATTAAATGGAGAGGCGCTTACAGCATTTCCAGTGAAATCAAGGACAAGGCAAGGCTGCCCATTCTCTGTATATCTCTTCAATCTAGTACTTGAAGTTCTAGCTAGAGCAATAACTAAAGCAAATCAAGGGAATGTACATTGGAATGGAAGAAGTCAAAGTATTGTTATGTGCATATATGATTGTATATATAAGTTATCCCCAAAATTTTATCAGAGAATCCTTGCTGCTGATAAACATCTCCACCAAAGTGGTTCAATACAAAATTAACTCAAAGAAATCAGTAGTTCTCCTATACACAAGCAATACACTAGCTGAGAAAGAAGTCGGGGAAACAGTACCTCCCCAATAACCCCAAATAACATAAAATACCTTGGTATAACTCTAACAAAGCAAATGAAAGACCTGTATGACAAGAACTTCAAGTCTCTGAAGAAAGAAATTGATATCAGGTGGTGGAAAGATCTCCCTTGCTCATGGATTGGTAGGATTAACATATTGAAAATGGCCATCTTACCAAAAGCAATCTACAGATTCAATGCAATCCCCATCAAAATTCAAACACAATTCTTCACATATCTTGAAAGAACAATTCTCTATTTATATGGAAAAACAAGAAAGCCAAATATCTAAAATAATCCTGAACAATAAAAGAACTTCTAGGGGTATCACTATCCCTGACTTCAAACAGAGCAAGAGTAATAAAAACTGCATGGTATTGGTATAGAAACAGACAGGTAGATTAATGGAATCAAACAAATACCCAGAAATAAACCTACACCCCTGTAGACACTTGATTTTTTTTGTTTTTAACCAAGAAGGCAAAACCATACAGTGGAGAAGGGGGAGTATTTGTCTCCAACAAATGGTTCTGGTCTAACTGAATATCTGACTCACTTCTTTATCTCTCCTCTACATGGTTACCTTTGCATTGATATCACTTACATAAAAGTCTATTTACATGATATGCTTCCTTGCTATGAACAGACTACCCAGGAGTTCGAGTGCCCAGGCCAGCGGAGGCCTTCTGCACTCTTTATTTCTTTGCCTCCTGTTCATTCCTTTCATGATATTTTAATGAAATAAGATATTAGTTTGTCTTAATAATTGGCTTTTGCTACTGTGGTATTAACCTCAAAATAGATGTTCCTAACTCTAAGGAAACAATTAATTTGATATCTCACATACACACACACAAGAATTAGCATAATACTTGGCTTACAAAATAATTCAAAGGCTCTTTGTGTTTCTAGATTTTTAACAAACAATATAAACCAGATAATTTAGCCTTTGGAGGTATTGTAGATTTTCCCTGTGAATTATCTGATATTTGAACTTGCAGGGACATTTTTGTGTTTGTGACAGAGTCTGTCAGTTTTGCCAGGGTTGCCTGGATTTCATTATATAACAGAGGGTAGCCTCACATTGTGCCTTGGTTTCATGCTGGAATTTCTGGTCAACCTTACTATACCTGAGTAAATTTTCTCTCTGTTGAGGTTAGTTTCAGTTTTCCTAAAAGGCTATCCACATCTTCCAAAATTATTTGTATATTTTTCTAGCTTTTGAGTTGTGTATTAACTTACTGTGATTTTAAAGCATAAGAGTATATATATATATATATATATATATATATATACACTATATATTTTCCTCATTGCTTCAGTTGTATTGAACTTTATAATACATAAATTTTCTAATTTCAGTTTTATCTACATGTTCCATAAGGCTTTATATTAGTTTAGTTTACTTTCCTCATAGAAATAACATCTTATGTATTATCTGTTTCTAATTCTGCAATGAAGTTGCACTTCTACTAAGTTTTAATTAGTGTATGTTAGCCTATTACTTCAGCTTGGAACGTGTAAGGTTTTGATCCCAGATGGGGTCAGTTTACACAAATGCCCCTGGGTTCTTGAGTGGAAGTTCGTTTTCACTGCTGAATTATTAATTACTGACCAGAACACATAATTACACTTATAAGATGTAGCTAAGTGATGAAGTTATTTGACTTACTGAAAAGTCATATAATTGCAGCTATAGCATAGTTGATTTTATTTAAGTGTCATGCCTTGGATTAGAATCTTTGTTCTACTGTGTTCTGTTAACAAATTAACAGAACCTCTTTGTGTTGGGAAGGCAGCTCCCATGTTGTTCAGTTTCCAGGCATCCCTTTCCCACCTTATTAATGAACTGTGTCTTTATCATTATAACGAGAGCCTTCTTTGGTCTCATGAACATAGGAATTCAAGTATGTTTCAGCTGTCCTTTTTTTTTCTTATAAAGATGTATTTATGTACATGAATGTTTTTCCTACATGTATGTATATGTACTATGTAGGTGCCTGATGCACTCAAATGTCAGAATAGGTCATTGTATCTGCCTGGAATAGGAGTTACAGATGGTTATCAGCTGCCCTGATGGAGTCAGAATCAGAACCTGGGTCCTCTACAAGAGCAACAAGTGATCTTAACTACTGAGTGATCTCTCCAATCCCTTTCCACAGTTTTGACAAAGTATCTGGGACTTATGAGTTGGGTCTAATATGTTCCCCAGGGTACCAACTTGTCATGATACAATCACTTCCTCAAAACTTCACCTATGAATGCTGCTGCATAGGTCTCTTTTTATGCTCCTATAACATTCATAAGACAGCATTGTGGGGAACAGTTGACAGAAAAGGGGGTGCTCATTTTATAAAAATTGAGTGGAGGGCTTCAAGACCAAAATACCTCTGATGATATATCCCCAGTGACCAACTGTAGCCATCAAGCGGCCATGAAGAACTGGGTTTACCTGAAAGGGAGGTTGGAAATGAAAAGGATGGGATGCGAGAGAAGGATGAAGCCAAGACAATTCTGTAGCTCCAGCTTATAAAGGGAAAACCACAAAACCCATCCTTTGTTTCAGCTGGATTATGTAGCAAAGCAATCTCAGTGGGCAGTCTATTCCTCTAAATTCCTGTAAGAAGTTGCGGTGTGCAACCAAGGTGGATGACTCCACCTAGGTTGTTAAGATCCATTGTGGCAAGTGCTCAAGGTCTATTCAGCCTGCTCAAGGCTAGGGAGGGTACAACCCACTTCCTCTTATTGGGTCCCACCTCTTTAAGTGCCCATCATTGCCCAGGATTCTCCAAACTAATAATCAAGCCTTCAACACATGAGGCTTTGGGTGAAATTCTACATCCAAGGGATGACAGCTCGTATCTATAACAACTTTATAGCTTTTATTTTTCTGTTTACTCTTGCTTTGAGAAAGCTTTTGTTTTTGTTCTTTTGATTCATTTAGTTATGTTTTTTCCATACAATGTAAAGTAGGGGCGATTGTGTGAATGAACCTGAAAATAATTTTTATTTAATACGTAAGTTAAGTTCACATAGAATAATTGATATAAATTTATCGTATCTTCTACTTTTTCATATATTTTTAAGTAATGTGGCTTTATTTCTACTGTATTTGTTTTCTTTGCTCCTGTTTTCATTTATTATTAAAGAAGGTTCACTTTTGTTCAGAAACTGACACTGTTTGGTCAGTTAATAAATATAATTTTCTATAATGTCCCACCTTCTATTGTCAGGGTTTTTTTGGGTTCTATTGCAGCAAGTCTTTCCACTTTTTTATATAGAACTATCAATAAAGATGTTACTCCATAATATTATATACTATTTTTGTAACCTATGTTTCTATAGTGTTAGATATTAGATCCATTTTTTTTTTCTGCTTTATATCTTGCTCACTACTCCTGCTTCTGGTCACTCCCCCCCTACAATAATCTCCCTTCCCCTTCTCCTATGAGAGGGTAGGACCTGCCCTGGTATTCCCCAACCCTGGCATATCAAGTCTCTGCAGGGCTAGATGCATCCTTTTCTACTGAGGCTGGACAAGGCAGCCCAGCTAGAAGAAGATATCCCAAAGATAGGCTTCAGCTTTTGGGATAGCCCCCATTCCAGTTGTTTGAGACCCACATGAAGACCAAGCTGCACATCTGCTACGCATGTGCAGAGAGTCCTAGGTCTAACCATCATATGCTTTTTGGTTGACTCTGCTGGTTTTCCTGTGGCGTTTCCATCCCTTCAGTTTCCTACAATCCTTCCCCCTACTCTTCCCTAAGAGTCCCCAAGCTACATTCACTGTTTGGCCATGGGGGTCTGCCTCTGTCTGAGTCAGCTGAGGAGCCTCTCAGAGGATAGATATGCTAAACTCCTATCTGTAAGCATATCAGAGTATCGTTAAGTTAATGGTGCTTGCCCGTGGGATGGGTCTTAAGTTTGGTGCCTCATTCCTTGGCTATTCCCTCAGTCTCTGTTCCATCCCTAGTCACTGCATCTCTTGTATACAGGATAAATTTTGGGTCCAAGTTTTTGTGAGTGGGTTGCTCCACTGTGGTTCCTGTTTGGCTACAGGGAGTGGTCTCTTTAGCGTCCAAATTCCCAATGCAGTGTGTCACAGCTAAGGTAACCTCCCAGTGATTCTTGGGTGCATCTCTAATCCCAGGTCTCTGTCCCATCCTGGAGATTCCCCCCACATCCCCACCCCCATCAGTTGCAGACTTCCATTCATTCTCATGGCCATCTGGTCATCTCTCCTATACTTCCCCATACCTGATCCCGACCTCCCATTCCCATCCCATTCCCTTGTTCATCCAGTTTCCTCCTTCTATCTGCCTTTTTATGAGTATTTTATTCCACTTTCTAAGTGAGATTTAAGCATTCCCACTGTGCCTTCCTTCTTGTTTAGTTTCTTTGGGTCTCTGGAGTGTATGTAGCATGAGTATCCTGTATTTTATTGCTAATTTCCACTTATAAGTGAGTACATACCATGCATGTCCTTGGGGGACTGGGTTACTTCACGAAAGTATTCTCAAGTTCCATCTGTTTGCCTGCAAACTTCATGATGGTTTTATTTTTAATAGCTGAATAGTACTCCATTGTGTAGTACCACATTTTCTTTATCAGTTCTTAACTTGAGAGACATCTGGTTTGTTTACAGTTTCTGGCTATCACAAATAAAGCTGCTATGAACATAGTTAAGCAAGTGCATCTATGGGATGGTTGAGAACCTTTTGGCTATATGTCCAGGAGTTGTATTAGTGAGTTTTGAGGTAGAGCTATTCTTAGTTTTCTTCTAAACCCTATATTGATTTCCAAAGTGGTTGTATAAGTTTGGACTCCCACCAGCAATGAGAAGTGTTTCCCTTTCTATCACTTGAGTTTTTTATCTTAGCCATTCTGATGGGTATAAGATGAATCTCAGAGTTTGATTTGCATTTCCCTGATGAGTAAAGACTTTGAACTGGCTGGGGTCATGCTACAGTGTTGTCTAATTGTCTTTTTTCTTTTTGACCCTCACCCCTGCCCTGGAGTTATGACTACTATTGCCTTAGGGGTTATGGAGCTGTTTAAATGGTTTATCTGATCTTGATTTAACTCTGGTGAGTGGTAACTAGCTAGAAAAATCATCCTTTTCATTAAGATTTCCCAATTTTTGGCATACAGTCTTTTGACATAAGACCTGATGGTTCTTTGAATTTCTTCAGTGTCTGTTGTTATGTTTCCCTTTTCATTTCATTTGTTGATTTTCTAAAAGAACCAGCTCTTGGTTTCTTTGATTCTTTGAATTGTTTTCTTTGTTTCTAACTGATTGATTCCAGCCTTAATTTTGATTATTTCCTGCCTTTCACACCTCTTTGGTGTGCTTGCTTGCTTCTCCTCCTCCTCCTCCTCCTTCTCCTCCTCCTCCTCCTTCCCTTTCCCCTTCCCCTTCCCCCTCCCACTCCCCCTCCCCTTCCCCTTCCCCTTCCCCTTCTTCTTCTTCTTTTCTTTTCTAGAGCATTCAGGTGTGCTTTTAAATTGCTTGTATGAGAACCTTGCAATTTCTTTATGGGAATTCTTAGAGCTTTCCTTACAGCACTCTTTTCATTGTGTCCCATAAATTTGGATATGTTGTGCCTTTATTTTCATTGATTTCTAGAAAGTCTTTAATCCCTTTCTTTATTTCTTCCCTGATCCAGAGATCATTAAGAGTTGTTCAGTATTCATGAGTGTGTAGGCTTTCTGAAGTTTCTATTGTTTTTGAAGTATGTTAATCCATGGTAGTCTGATAACATACAAGGCATTATTACAATTTTGTTGTATATTTTGAAACATGCTTTGTAACCAACTTTATGGTCAGTTTTGGAGCCTTCTCCATGAGATGCTGAGAAGAACGTATATTCTTTTGTGTTTGGTGAAATATTCTGTAGATATCTGTTAAGTCCATTTGATTTCATATGGTAATTAGTGTCATTATTTCTCTGTTTTGTTTTTGTCTAGATGACGTGTTGATTGGTGAGAGTGGGGTGTTGAAGTGTCTCACTATTAATGTGTGGGGTTTGATTGTGAGTTAAGCTTTAGCAATTTTTTTTTGACAAATGTGGGTTCCCTTGTGGTTGGGGAATATGTGTTCAGAACTGAGGTATCATCTTAGTACATTTTTTTTTCTTTGATGAGTATGAAGTGTCCTTCCCTATCTGTTTTGATTAATTTTGGTTGAAATTCCATTTTTTTAAATATTAAAATGTCTACTCCAGCTTACTTTTTGGGTCCATTTGCTGGGCAAACTTTTTTCCAGGCCTTTACTCTGATATAATGTCTATTTTTATTGCTGGCGTGTGTTTCTTGTATGCAGTAGAATGGTGGATTGTGTTTTTGCATCCATTCTGTTAGCCTGTGTCTTTTTATTGAGGAATTGAGTCCATTGATGTTGAGAGATATCAATGACCAGTGATTGTTATTTCCTGTTACTTTCTGTGTGTGTGTGTGCTTCCATTGTTTGTGCTGCTATGGAATTACTTATTTCCTGTGTTTTCTTGGATGTAGTCATCCTCCTTGGGTTAGAATGTTTTCTGTAGGGCTGTACTTGTGGATAGATATTGTTTGGATTTGTCTTAAAATATCTTGTTTTTTTCATCTATGGTGATTGATATTTTTGTTAGGTATAGTAGTCTTGGTTGGCATCTCTGGTCTTTTAGAGGTTGCAAGTTATCTGTCCAGGCCCTTCTAGCTTTTAGAGTCAGGGTTGAAAAGTCAAGTGTAATGCAATAGATCTGACTTTGTATGTTAGCCTTGACACTTTTTAATATTCTTTCTTTGTTATGTAGATTTTGTGTTTTGATTATTATGTGCTGGAAAATGTTTCTCTTCTGGTCTTGTCTAATTCTCATGTTATATAAGCTTCTTGTATGTCTATATGCATCTCTTTCTTTAGGTTAGGAAAATTTTCCTTGATGATTTTTGTTGAAAATGTATTCTGGGCCTAGAAGCTGCAACTCTTCACTTTCTTTTATTCCTATCATTCTTAAGGTAGGTCATTTTATGATATCCCAGATTTCCTGGATGTTTCATGTCAGAAATTTTTTAGCTTTAACATTTTCTTTGACTAATGTATCAATTTCTTCTATTATATCTTCTATGCTTGAGGTTTTTTTTTCTTCAATCCCCTGGATTCTGTTGGTAATACATGCATCTGTTGTTCCTTTTCTCTTCCCTAGGTTTTCCATCTGCAGAATTCCTTCAGTTTGTGTTTCTTTCTTTTTGATTGTTTCTATTTCCACTTCCATGTCTTGCACAGTTTCAATTATTTCCTTCACCCTTTTAATTTTATTTTTTTATGTATCTTTAAGGGATTTATTATTTCCTCTTTAAAGACCTCTATCATCTTTTAAGATTGGATTTTAGGTCATTTGTATGGGGGGGGTTTGGGTGTGTGTGTGTGTGCTTTGGTTGTGTTAGGATATCTAGGGCTTTCTGTAGTAGGATAGCTGTGCTTTGAGGTGTCATATTGCCCTGGCTTTTGTTGATTGTATTATTTCTGGAGCCTTTAGCCATCTTAATAGATTTAGTCCCTGGATGTTCCTGTTGTAGTGGGTATTGGGAAGGGGGTTAACCTCTATGTTTCTGTTATGGCAGGCCTCTAATGGGTATCCTTGGACAGTATGGCTCTTGATCAGCAGGTCTGTATGGCTTAAAATCTTCAGGTCTGTATGGTTCAGGATCCACAGGTCCCATGAAGGTGGTAAGAGAGGTAGGGAAAATTGGAGATGCTGACAGGATAACAGGATGCTTAGGGAGGCTTGGGGTGCTCTAGAGGACTCAGGGAGCAGGAAAAATGGGTAAGGGAAGGGAAGCTAGTCTGTATGGTTCAGGACAGAGAGGTGGATAAAAATGTGTAGAGAGGTAGAGGGAGAATGGAGGTCCAGAGGAAATAGCAGGCTGCTCAGGGCAACATGGCGTACCCCAGTGTAGATCCACTATTAGCATCCGTTGTATTCTCAAAGCATATTTCCCTGTATTTCTTAGGTTAGTGATTTTTTTTCTTTCCTAGAATCTTCATTAAGAGTTTGCCTGTGCAAAATCCTTAAAGTTTTGATTGCATATTTGTATATATATTACTGCTTCTGCCAACTTCAAAACAAGAAGAATTTGGATAGATATAAAATCCTTGATTTGCATTCTATTTCAATACCTAGGAAAGCTTTCTTTATTGCTATTTTGCTCTGTTTGTTGCTAGGAAGTGTAAGTCGAATCATTTTTTTTTTCTTGTAGAATAGTTTTTCCCCTAGGAGTTCACAGGATATTATCTTTGTACTTAAAGCACCAGAACATCTCTAGTTGACATCTCAAAATTGACCATTCAGGGCAATTTCACCAGGTAAATGGCAAGCCTTTAGAAGACACAGACTTAAAGTCGTGTGAGATTCTGGACAGTCTTGTTGGATGATAGCTTTAAACAATGGCTTTCTTTGCTTCTGAAAACACTCTAATTGGATATAATTTTTCTTCTTTGATAATCTTCTACATCTAGCACCTTATTCCTAGTCATTTCTGTCTTTAAACATTTTGTTTGGGGTTGTAGAAATTTTAATCTTTTCACTTCAGAAATGATTTTTTAATTGTGCAAAATAGTATTTTTAAACTCTCTATTCTGTCCTTTAACCTTCAAAATTTAAGAATATCTAATTTATGTTTGAATAATGCATTAAAGGTTTGATTGATTTTTTTCACTTTGTTAGAAATACTTTTTTAGCTGGTGAAAATATTAATTGTCTATCAAATACTTTTATGTGAAGAAATATTTATATTAAAATGTTTTAAATATCCTAAAAGTCATCTAAAGTGTTTTAGTTGTTTACTCAGGTTAGTTCAGTGGCAGTTAGAAAAATAAATTACAATTTATCACAGTAAATTTTCTTTTTTAATCATTTAAAATTAATAGTTAATTTATGTTCTATAAGAGACTGAATTTAAATCTCAAGTAGAAACTCTGTTTTATTTCTTGGTGAACAAATTTTCATGCATGAAATATTGTTAATTTATGTATGATTTGAAAATAGTGAAGAGCCCTATCTCACGTTTTCATTTCTATTGTTGAGGCTGTTTGGTGAAATCTCAATGACATTCTGATATGCTTAGTTGTTTAAATTGTTAATAGTCTATTCCTTTGGACTTCTACAGTCTTTAATTAAAATCAAAATGAAAGCTGCATAACTTTTACCCACAAATTGCCTCTTTATCTTATCATAAAGAATAGTTTGGAAGCTATTCTGCTCAGAATGTAATTACTTTTAAGTGAATAAGACTAACAATCAGCCTTGACTGTGAGGCTTGATGGCACTATGCTAATGAAGCTTCAAATGCATAAAAGATTCGAAGAGATTACTTTGAATTTCCTCCCTTTCAATTATTTCCACTTATGAATATAAGACTGATAGAATATAAAAGATTAACTTAATAGAAATAAAAATAAAGCATTCCTTCTTGTCACCAAGGTTTAAAGCAAAACCAATCAAGCCAGTCATAACTCTAGCGTGGACAAGATAGGGAAGGCATTCATGAGGTCCCACCATAACTGAGAGATTATTGGCAACTGATGGCTTCTGGGATAGGGGAAGGGGAATAAATTTTCTTCAGGCATCTGGCCTCCAAAGCCTAACCATGTTGCAGTAGATAGATCTACACTCATGCATTTATGTGTAACACTAAGTAAACCCAGTTTGGTGGGGCATGGAACTGGGGGGAAAAGTGGTGATGACTGACAAGAATTGGAGGGAAGAGAATGGAGGGAAGAGTTTCTCCATGTGTGAAATTCTCAAACAGAACAAAAACAAGCAAACAAACAAACAAACTACTCTCTGGTAATCGCCAGAAGAACATGGGACAAATGACAAATCTTGGAATCTGGGAGGGTGACTAGATAAACATGAATTATGATCCATTAGTCTCAGAATACACAATTCCAATACACACTATTGAATGACTATATAATTTCAGCATCATTATGGAAGGTACACAATGCATCTAACAAACCCTTGTGCCCATTGCTTGACAGTTGACAACCACACTTTAAATTTTCTAAGCAAAAGGATAAGAATAAATGAAATCATAAAAATAATTTTCAATGTAAGTGTTTAAAATCAAGTTAGTCCTCACCCATTATTTAAAAGAAGTGTTTATGTCATTAAATTTTACTACTTTAGCTGATGTCTGGTTAAACAGATATATTAAAAAGAAAATCTATGAATGGTTATAGACTTATTTATGTGAACAATCTGAAGATCATCATAAAGAAATTATGTATTTAATCTCAAAGTCATCAAAAGGAATTTCACAATCCTAAGCAATAATATTAATAAAAATATCTCTTTTCTATTGCTTGTAGGTTGTTTATTTCATTTTATGGAAAACTCAAAACTTAGAAATTGCACCATTTTTAGAAAACTGACTATACTAATTGTCCTTGTTATTTCTCCCTCTCAAATAGTTACCAGTAAATGATAGTTTTCTATAGTTATTTTGTTTAGTAATGAACCATTTCACTTATAATTGATCCTTGTTTTTATTTTCTATATTTTTAGATCAGACATTCTTTCTGTTATTAAAAATTATTGTTTTAAGTAATTTGTCAAGATAGTTACTATATTACTTACTCACTTTAATGTACTAATAATAATAGTGTCAATTTCAGTTAACATTCACAAAGCCAAATTAACTACACTCTGGAACAGGAACAAAGAAAAGTAAAAGAGAAGAAGGAGAGATGGGAGAATGGCATTAAATCCACTTCTTAGAAGTTTGTTGTTTAGCATGTTGTTCTTTCCCCTTCCAACACTCACAGCCAATACTCTTAACGACTGTTATATCTCTGCTGAAACTCTTCCCATATGGAGCCTCTTTATTCCTGGCCATTTTTTAACCTCCTCAACTGTTTCTTCTTCTCTGGTGCAAGTGTATCATAGATAATATTGCTATCAAGACATTAATGACCTTTAAAATTTTTTAAACATACTGCTGAAAACTATCTTTCCTGATGTTCTAGATAATAGATCTATTTCTCCATTTTATTTAGACTTTAACTTAATCTGACTATCAATACCTTTATTCCATTAATCATTCCTAACCCCCTCTTGACCTTACTTTTTAGAAAAATTTTTATTGAACATTATTGATGAAAATTCCATCTTCTTCCTTACTCCCTCCCCTCTAGTGTTCAATATTTCTAGAAAACAAACCACATTCACTTGCAGTAAATTATCTGTATTCCTACTGGCACCCAAGAAACTTAACATTAACAGGGAAGATCATACCTATAATATGATTGTCTTTACACCCATGACCATAAATTACAAATGGATATTTGTGACAGCTACCATACTTCTTTAGTAAGATTAATCTTTCCTTCTCAAAAAGTGCCTATTCTACAGGCGATCCTCTCAGCATGACTCATACATTCTCAAAGTCAGCTGATTGTTTCCAACCAAAATAAAAGAAGGAGAAGGAGAAGGAGGAGAAAGGAGGAGGAAGAGGAGGAGGAGGAGGAGGAGCAGGAGGAGCAGGAGGAGCAGGAGGAGCAGGAGGAGCAGGAGGAGGAAGAGGAGAAAAACCAGAAACTCTACTATCTTTAGGTACTAATTATTTCATCCACTTGTATATTTATCCATTGTTCGTGTTGTTTAATAAAAGCAAAATCTAACTTACGTAACAGAAAACTATTCAAGTGAATTTTGTGATAAATGGAGTGTCGATTATTGCAATAGGGAGAATGCTTAAACCATCAAACCTGCAGGCATCTAAAGGGTCAGGCTAAGGCGAATTTTCTTTCATAAAAGCTAGAAAAAAACTAGGCTGTATGGCACAGGTGCCATGCAGCCTGAGGGAGGGAAATCAATATTTCAAAAGAAGAAAAAGAAAACAGCTAGAAATAAGACTATGAGGAAACCATATGACTTAAGAAATAACACTGTGGTATTTACTTGCATCTCTTAAGAGAGGACATTATTTTATAGTTCTATGTCCATTCTCTCCTATGTATTAAACCTTCATTTGGTTTTCTCCCTCATCCCCTAGCTATCCTTCTTAATAACTGATTTTTTCCATAAACTCACAATGATGTTCAAGTATATGCAACGTGAGATCTCTCTTTGGCTCTGTCTAAATACCTTCTTTTGCCACACCATACCGGCTATCTACAACACCTCATCCTCCTTTCCAGAAGTCTACGAAGTCTGGATCATGACCTTTCCTAATTCTGAAATCAAACCTGGCCTTGTTGTTACCTTTCTAGTGGATATCTTTACTTTCTTGTCTTCTAACTCTCAACAGCACTGGGCACAGAAAGCTACTGTCTCCTTGCTGAAGTGGTTCTCACCTTGTCTGCTAACACATCAGATGCGTCTTTCCCACAGAACCTCACTTCCTGAAGTATTTTGTCCCTCTTAAGTATGGACTTCTGCCCTCATTATTTCCAAGTATTCAAGTGTTCAAGGTTACAGACTCTGCCCCAATACTTGTCCTCTCTGTGACCTCAACTTTTTCCAAAATTTTAAGCCTTTTACATACACTGATTTCAAACTTTATGTTTTTAACTAATATTTCTTGAGAGAATGTTAGACTATAAAATAAAACCCTGAGTGTGTGTGCATTCACATGATTTTGTGTGCCTTTTTGTGTATATATATTATATACTATGCATATATGTAGGTCAGAGGACTAACTCACATGCTGTTCCTCAAACACTGTCAATCTCATTTTTTGAGACACAGTCACTTACTCACTGGAAGTTCAGGAGTAAGATAGTCTGGCTAACCAGCAAGCCTAGGAATCTGCTTATCTCTGCCTCCATGGGCTGGGATTACTCATACCTTTTAACACACATATTTTTTATGTGGGTTCTGGAAATCAAACTCAAATGATAATTCTTGAGCAGCAAGCTTATAACTAACTGAGCTATCTTCCTAGCCCCTGAAATTGAACATCTAAGTTGTCGTCTGCAGTTGGATATCAGCTGTTACAAGATGCCAACCTATGAAGCCCCATTCTGCTGCTCCAGTTAGAACCTTAAAAGAGACGAGTTTTCAAAATCACTTCTGTAGAAACAAATAAGTGGGGGGTCATCAGAGACATCACTGGTTCTACTGTTTTTCCTCCAGTTGAGGGAAGCAGTTGAGGGAATTGCTGTGCAATCCCACAAACAAATTCCTGATTCATCTGCAGGGCATCCTAAAAAAAAAGGAAACTCAAATTTCTAGCAAGTTTCTAGAATGAGAATTAAAAATTGTCAGAAAATTAACAATGCTTTCCTTTTGCTGCTTCTCTGAAACAGGACTCAGATTATTACCAGGAGGTCACAGTCACACTTCCTTTGTAATCAGTATAGCTGTGTCACCACTGGAATGTAAGCAAGTTTACTTGTTTGCTTTTCTGAATGAAAGCCTTCTATCCATACAGTTTAAAGCAGTTAGAGATATGATCCTATGCATCATTTTGCTTGCTGTTGGTGTTAAATTTGTACAAAGGAAAAAGAAAAATCAATGTCCATCCAATAGAGTGAGTCACCTATCTCAATAAATATTAAAAATTTTCTGCTTAATTAATAATTACCAACATGTGGAAGTTGTCTTTCAATATACTTACTGTTTACACCCAGACAACCACACCCACAGCATCCGTACCTCAAAGATGCATGCCTGCCTCTCTGCAACTGTTCTGCCAAAAACCATTTTGTCAGTGGTCCTGGGAAAGCATCCAGTTTTCCCCCAAACTTTCACTTTCCTTCCTCCAGACTATTTCCATACCAAGTATAGATTAGATCAATGTCAAAGATGAATAATTTCTTAACCAGGTTTCAAATTAATGTGCAAATACAAGGATGACCTCTGCTTAGCTTCTCAGTTATATTCCATGTCATTCATTTACCCTTAATTATGTTCTAATTATACTTATTAATCCATAACCTTCAGTTCCTATTTTTGACCTGGAGTTACTCTAGAGAAACAGTATCAAAACTTACATGTTGTTAGAACAGAAAGGACATAGAATTAGCGCATAAACCATCTGTTACATTAAGAAAAGAGTATTGTATAAAGGAAGAGTAAGGCAGAATAGAAAACGAGGGAGTCATGGGATAAGGTCGCCAATTCCAAGAACACACCCTACTGGTCGCATTAGGGTTCCTTATCTGTTTTACTCAATGTGGGATCCCACTCCTAACCTAGCAGACTTATAGGAAGTACTTCTTAAACATTTTTTATGCTAAATGAGGACTTGGAGGAATAAAATGCACACAGCTGTTTTCGATTATTAGAGTACACTCGAAATAACTTTTAACCTATTTATTATATAACATTCATAAAAATTTTAAATGCAGATGAGAAACTGTGAAAACTCTATACAGATTATTATGTCTGCTTTTCATGAATGCTTTTGGTTGATCATGATATTTGACTCCCTAATTATAAGAGAAAAGTAAAATGTCTTAGTGACATTTATAATAGAAATCTGAAATATGGTTGACACCTTTTTATTTACATGTTACTAGAAATATTTATTTTTAAACTAAATAACTGATTCTATAATAGAATTCTTATTTGCTTTATTTCTTGGATATGTTTTGGTGTTCTGTCTTGAAATGAATGTTCAGTGGATGAATAAAAAAGATCAAAATAAATATTTTAAACACATAGTCCATTTTAATTTGTTTTGATTTATACAATTCCTAACATGGACAAAGTATTATTTGACTGTAATGAACTTCGTATGCTAAATTTCTGAGAGACTAAAGCTGTATCTACAAAATGATGAATGAAGCCAATTAGGTTGTCATTTATTATCAAACACTGACTCATTGACACATCACATTAAAAACAATCAATTTAACTAGTTATTAGTAAAATCTAATAAATCTCTAATTGACCAATTTAATAAAACAATTAAAATTGAAATTCATATAAGCTTCTCTTTTAAAGCCTTGTTTAATTTCTGAATATTATGATAATGGTATCCTTGACAGCACGATAATTTTGATGTTTTAGTATGCATCAGCCCTGTTCTGATCATGGTTGAATTCAACAAGCCTTTGCCTTATCATACAGTTGAAACGGGTTTTGCTGCTCCACTTTCAATGAGTACAAATGAATTTTCTTCAGCACATATGGCCAACTTGAAATCAGCAAAGTGGCATGCATTTAGCTAATATTGTTTGCAAAATTGTAAGGCAAAACTTATAAAGGATACTGAAACCAGATAAAAATGCCCAAGATAGGACACTCGCCATACAAAGCTTTATGAACATTTTGACTAAGTCTACAGCAACAGACAGAAACATATTAACAACAAATATCTATCTGTAGCTTACAAACAGATTAAACAAAACCTAGAATCAGTGGCATTGATGGTCACATTGCCTGCCTTGTTTCTCCTCGTTTGATTTTGCTGTTCTTGCATCTTCCAGAATGTTCCAGAATCTATGTTGGATTAGGCATCACTACTTCCTTATGATTTTGTATAAATATCTGCTAACTAGGTGTCACCTTAATGAGCCTATAATCTGTATCCTATATTTAGATAGTAAGAACAGCAATTGGAAATTTATAAGCTTAAATAATTCAGCTAACTCTGAAGAGTGGTATGTGACTAGTGTGTTGTCAGAGATAGCGTATGAGTCTCGCCAAGGTTTGACAAAGACAGTCAGTACTGTATCAGTTAGGGTACCAGATCCAGTAATCACCTGTTCTCCTTGCTTCCTCCAAAGTAAATTCCTAGAGAGCATGACCAAAAGGCATGGGCACTGTAAGGAAAAGTTATTGGTCTTATTACTAAGTCTTACCAAAGGTATAAACCTTACAAACCTTTTTAGTACATTGTTACTACTAAATAATGGGCTAATTATTTGGGCTAATTAGTACTAAATAATGTACTAATAATGTTGGGCTAGTCTAGCTAGCCCAAAATGGCTGTATACCAACAGACAGTCCAGGAAACTGGTCAATCCATGAGGCTGTATGTCTCATCCGGTCTTCAGTATATGCCAAAATCCTGAAAAAGTAGGTTCTAATGTAAGTGAAGCTTCCTTTCCCCATACCCTTTATATGGGCTGCCAGCAGAAGATGTAGTTCAGATTAAGGATATATCTTCCCATCTCAAAAGATATGGAATAAAGGTGTGTCTTCCCATATCCAAGATGAGGATTAGAAGTGGATCTTCCCACTGCACATCATTGGGAGAACACTCTCAATGGAATGAACTAATAAGCAGGGCTCAAAGGGGCTCACGAAGACTGAACAGACAATCACAGAGCCTACAAGGGTCTGTGCTAGGTCCTCTGCATATATGTTATGGTGTTGGCTTTGGTGTTTTTGTGGGACTTTCAACAGTGGGATGCAGAGTATTCCTAACTTTTTTGCCTCCTCTTAAGATCCTTTTTTGTCTCCAGCTGGGTTGCCTCATCTAGCCTTGATATGAAGGTTTGTGCTTAGTCTTATTGTATCTTGCTAAATCATGTTCAGTTGATATCCCTGAGAGGCCTGCTCTTTTCTTAAAGGAAACAGGAGAAGTGAATCTAAGCAAGAAGGGAGGTGGGGTTGGGGACTGCCAAGAATAGGAATAGAATGGTGGTAGTGGCAAAATATGGTCAGAGTGAAGAAGAGAAGAAGGAGAGAGAGAGAGAGAGAGAGAGAGAGAGAGAGAGAGAGACCCTCACAGGCACAATGGGTATGCCATTTAGTATTTTGTAAATTCCAGATGTAGTCAAATTGACAACAAATAGCCATCACAAGTACCAAAGTATGTACCTCATTAAAAATGATTTTATTGGCCTTAAACATTTATTTTCTGGCAGATAGACAGATAGATAGATAGATAGATAGATAGATAGATAGATAGATAGATAGACAGACAGATAGAAATAGAGATAGATAGATATAGATAGATATATAGTGCAGAGAATAAAATCCAAACCTACTAGAGTATGGTAGAAAGTCATTCTATTTTCCAGTCTTCCTTTACCTCTTACAGGAAGCTTTATTCATTGCAGATGCTTGGACCTTCTTTTCCTTTTTTCTCCTAGCACCTACTGTTCAGGATGCTCAACACTAGTTGAAAAGCACCACACTGTTAATAATGTATTATTGCTCCGGGGCATGCTTTCCACTGTTGCCTCTATAATACAAATTAGATATGTCCTCTCCTTTCATGTGCCAACCCATAACATCCGAATAATCACCCTCTAATTAGATAAAACATAAGAAAGCAGGAGTATTGCTTCTACTTCAATTTCTGATTAGCAACAAATACAGACCATGCACCCTGCATTCTGTGGATTAATGCCTCCTACACACCATCCCTAAAGTGACCTTTACTTTCTTTTGTGATTGATGCATATAAGACTTCCAGCAATGCTTGTCGAAAGAACAAAGGAATAAATGTTAGTTCTCATTGTAGCATGTAATTAATGATAAAAACCAAGATTTATTCTGAGGATACCAGGTTCTTTCCAGAAGCCAAGGAAAGAGCTGATGCAAGATTTTAAAACACAGGTAGAACAGACTCTTCAGAGATTTTATATATACAAACTCTATGCCTTGCTATAAATCAGGTTGGTTTCCACTGCCTCCAATTTTCCTTCTCCCCCCTTCTGCCTCTCTAGCACAGTCTTTCTTTGTACTTTCTACATGCTTGCAATTCATATTTCTCCAGCTAATTACTGATTTCTTAGAATTGCACTCAGAACCATAGAAACTGATTTACCCTTAGAACTAGTGTCCATTCCAGAAGAGAAGCAAGTAAGATCACAGGATCAAGCACACTGGATACAGAAGCTAGGAGAGTAGCTCAGTGGCAGATCAACTGGCAAGCATGCACACATCCTTGGATTAGGTCTCCATCACTGTGAACCATGTTGGCACAGACACAGTAATTACTAGATATTTAAAAGCCTGCAATAAGTTCCTGGTTCTCAGAACGTCAAACTGAACTCTACTGAGGTTTGAAGGCAACTGGATACCTTATAAAACAAAGAGAAAAACAGAATAATCAATGTGAAACAAAGAAGGAGACACCCAGCACTCGGAACAACTGAGCCAGCAGTGTCAAATCACACGCACAACAATAAAGACCATTACATAGGTCCTTTTTATATTCATCCTTGTGCTGGTTAGTTTTATGTCAACTTGACACAGCTAGAGTAACCTGAAATGAGGTAACCTCAATTGTGAAAATGCTTCTATAAGATCCTGATGTAAGGCATGTTTAAAATTAGTGTTGATGGAGAAGGCACAACCCACTGTAGGTGGTGCCATCCCTGGGCTGGTGGTCCCAGGTTCTATAAGAAAGCATGTTGAACAAGCCATGGGGAAGAATCCAGTAAGCAGCACCCCTCCAGGGCCTCTGAATCAGCTCCTGCCTTCAAGTTCCTGCCCTGCTTAAGTGACTGCCCTGACTTCCTCCAATGATAGAAATGTAAACTCAAATAAACCCTTTCCTCCCCAAGTTGCTTTGGTCATGGTGTTTCTTCATAGCAATAGTAGCTCTAACTAAAACAATAATCATATAACTCTCACAAAAATATTTTATTTTTAATATGACTGAGATAGCTATTCTTGGTTGTCAACTTGACTACTTCTGGAGCTAAAACACAAAAATGGATGGTACACCCGTAAAGGGTTTTGTTTTTGTTTTTTGTTTTTTACTTTGTTTGTTTGTTTTTTGTTTTTTGCTTAATTTCAAGGAGGAAAATCCACTTTTAATCTGGATTTTTGAGTTAGAAAGACACAGGCCTCCAATTCAGATCTTTCAAACCAGGAAAAGACACTCCTTTAATCCAGTCCTTCAGATAGGAAGACACACCTTTAATCTGGGTCATACCTTCTACTGGAAGCCTATATAAGGACGTGAAAGAAGAAAGCTTTTGCTCTTTGCCTGCTTGCTCTTCCTACACTGGCATTAGAACCTACTTCTGGATACTAGTATATACTGAAGATCAGATGACACACCCAACCTTTTGGACTGAGCAACTTCTATATTCTTGGACTTTCCCTTCACAGCCAGCCATTGTTCAGTTAGTTTGACTGCAGCCTATAAATCATCCTAATAAATCCCCTTTACATATTATATAGTTATATATAATATATGTAATAAATACCATATATAGATATAGATATATAGATATTCTTATATGCTATGAAAGGTCAATATCCAAGCTCTTTTCACTGTAGCATTTCACTTCCAAGTCAACATTCAGGAAGTGGCATTAGAGAAATGCCAAGCCCATGACTTCCTTCTATCCCAGTGGCCACATCTACTTTTCTGTCTTCAGCAATTTCTCTTCACAACTGACTCTATGCCCTCAAATGCATCTTAGCTCACCCAATAGTAATAGACCAGTGGGTGTTCAATCTTTTTAAAATTTAACATTATCTCTTCTTTGACAACTTTATAATTATATATCTTGTTCTTAAGTTGTTTTTGTTGTTGTTTTATCAGAAGATCTCAGTGGCCTGGAACAACTATTAAGACCAGGTTGACATTGAACACACAGAGCTCTGACTGCTTCTGACTCCCAAATGCCAGAATTAAAGTGATATAGCACCATACCAGGCTTAACTTCACATATTGATCACATCTATACCCAGGTGGTTCTTTGCCCTCCACCACCTCCCAATGCATGCTCTTCTTACCTTCAAGTCCTCTTCTACATTTTTTTTCCTGTAACCTACTGAGTCCTATTAGTGCTATTTGCATGAATACAGGTAGCCTTCCACTGGCTACATCATTAAAGAAAAATGAAAAATGACTCTCCTTCCCATAGCAGCCATGAATTACTAATAGCTCTCAGATAAGAATGGGAATCTCATGAGCCCCTCTCCCATCCTTGGACTGAATTTTTGGCTGGTTTGATCTTTACTCCTCTGTGAAAAGTTTACTCTTGTGTTATTCAAATGCTGACTTCTCATCATATCAACATCATCATATATTTCAATAAGGACACAGTATTGTTATCTTATACCAAGAATCTCCTGTCTCAAGTTTGTATAAAAAATTCTTAATATTTATTCTCTGCCTTTTCAGTAAATGCAGATCACACAATGACTGGGCAGAATAGAAAATAGTGTGGGATGTCTGCCAGCCAGAGGGAAGAGAGAGGAGAGAGGGAGATTTGATAGGCCAGAAGGATGGAGGAATTAGAGCAATGAGGAAGGGATATGGAGAGAAATCATTGAAACACACCTGAAGCCCAAAGAGGCAGATCAATACTGATATGCAAGTATCATGAGATGGGGCTGGGAGGTAGGCAGATTAGCATTGGAGGTAACAGTAGATCATTTGACTGCTCAGCTAATTGAGGTGCCATTTTAAATAAATCTTGGTTCTCTGTGTGGCTATTGGGGATTAGCATAAAGAAATATAGCTGCCAGATTAATTCCCTGCTTACATTTATATTAAAGATAAATCTTGTACACTCCTTCTCCTCTCTTCTTCCTCCTGCTCCTCCCTCACCTCTCCTCATTTTCTTCTTTCTCCTTCTTCGGAACTAGTCAATGTTGTTTCAGTCAAGAAGTGTTTTTAAAAGTCCAGCTACAAATTTACATGTGAAAATAACAAGAAAATAAAAATTATTAATAGAGTTTTCAAATGGTAAGTTAAAATTAGGGCTTCCTACTCAGCACACTGCACTGTTGTTACAGTTTAGATTAGCTTTATTTGAACAGGTTAAAAACTTATAGGAATCAACCTAATCAGAAAAATTCTGCACTGTTTTGATAGCACCTCCCTGACAAATTCCTCTGAACTCAAAGCTATTTCAAGAGTTTCAGCCTGGGAAAGTGTTCACAGCTATCTGTGGAAATGCTACTATGATATTCATCCAGAAAGGTAATCATGTCCCTAAAGAACATGACTTTGGACAAATGTTGATGATAGACGCATAACTCAGTAATGAAATCTGGAAGAATTTGAAAGGGGATCAACTTTATAAATACAAAAACAAAGTTATTGCTATGTTGATCTATGTCTTTCATTTTCTTTTGACAGCTATGCCAAGCACTGAAAGCCCAGAGTCCACCATGAATAATTCATAAACAACACACAGGTTTATTTGGAGATCTTAAAAATCCTTGGCTCCAGGTTGACAGTTCATCCATTACAGGGGCAGACAAGATCCTGTATTTTCCAGTGCAGTGAACTAATTTAACCTCACCATCAGTGAAGCACAACGCAGGCACTCTCATTGGAACACAGGCATGGACTGCCACCCACTTAACACTGGAACAACAAACATCATTACTTCAAGCTATAAAACTCAAATTCCAATTTGTGAGTGATTAGCAATAATGTTTGATGACTCACTGGATACAAGATAAGATTTATGTAACTTCACAAAGAGAAAAATCATCCTCTAAAGTAACAATGTCATTTGTAATATATTGCTTTTACTTAAGCATGTTTTCCTGACAAGGATTTGCATGGTGTTTGTTTAGGTTAACAAATAATACAATCAGAAATGAGACTTGTGTCTTTAGAGATGCTGCAGGCTATAAGCTCTAAAAATAAATTGTTACCCAAGTAACTCAGGCCTTTGGCATCTCTGGGACTACTCCTTAGGATTTAAGGAAGCACCTATATTCATATACCCAAGTCCTACCAGGAGGATCTTATGTCTACTTCAGTGAGAGGGGGAAGAAGAGATAAGTTTTATAACCTTCAAATGATGCCAAAATGCCATATTTTAGAATAGTATCTCCTGGACTTAATCAACGCCCAAAAATCTCTTACTATTTTTTAAGCAATTAAGCAGAATTCTGTTTTTATTTTAAATCTTCTTTGTACTTATACCAAAAGGGTTAGGAAAATGTCTTCCTGAACTAAACCCACTGCCCATGGTGTCCCAACCCTAAACACACCACTAACGGTTTTTCTCTACTATAAGACAAAAATCTACAGAGAGTCTAATTCCATCTCACCAACAGTCTCTGAAAACATAAAGGAAGCTTTGGGAAACTGACTCTACATGAATCTGAAGAAAATCTGAACTAAAATCTTTATTTATTCATTTATAAAAATTTTATACAAAATTAAACAAGTATTTCATAGTTCCGATACCTTGACATATGTCTTCCTGAAACACTGGACTTATTTAGAGATAAGAACAGAGACAGGCTTTCCTGGACACTGGCAGGTTTTCTTCTGGGACCCAAGCTCAGGGATGCCATCAAGGTAGTTTGTGAAATCAGTAAGGGATTCCTCACAATGTCAGTGTTGTAGAGTACTCCTTCTACCTAAATCAGCCACTGTAGGAACAGCAGGCCCTTCCTGGATGATTCTTTCAAGTATAACCATTTTGATGCTGTTTTCTTCAAAAGGAAGGAAGGAAGGAAGGAAGGAAGGAAGGAAGGAAGAAGAAGGGAGAAAAGGGTTGAGGAGGGGAAGAGAGGAGAGGAGAAAAAAAGAAAGAAAAACCTCTCTTATTTTTGCTTAGAGGTAGGAAAAAATTCAATCTCCTGAAAACATTTTCATTTTCATTTCACAAAATATACAACAATTCTCAAAACAATGGAGCAGATAGGAAGAATTTTTCCTGCCTTCTTAGTTAAGTGCAAGGGGAGGATACCTCAGTTTGTTTGATACAATAGTATTTTAGGCTAGGACAATGTGTGTGTGTATACATGTGTTGTTCCATGAAACATTCGTAAACCTCAAAAGACCACCAAGAAGCCGAATCCAATGCAATCACATTAGGGTCTCTTTATTTAAGCTCAAGCTTGGGCTCCCCACCAACACTGACACAGCAGAAAGGAGGAGCCCTGACCCTAGTTTTAGGCAAACATTTATAGAGTCAAAAGGGGGTATCTAGCCTGGTACATGTCTTATTTGGGGGCCATTTTGGCCTTTAACACAATTGGCTGGTACTGGGATGCAAACCACAAACTTAATTTCTGCTTTTTTTCTGATCAGTTGTTGTTAGAAAGTGAAGTGTCAGGAGCAGGCTTGTAACCTGAGGGGTGCAGATTTGTTTGGGGAATAACCTGGAAACTGGTGTTAGTCACAGATTTTGTTGGGCGTAACCTGGAAACTGGTAGACACTGGTCTTGTTAGGGGGATAGTCTAGAAACTGGTGCTAGGTACTGGCCTGTTAGTTCAATCTTGGTCAGGTTCTCTAAGATGTTGAACCCAAAAGATGTAGTCTCTTAAACACATGCTCCTGTGAGTATGCACACATGGTTTTGCTGATATTGTTCTATACAATTAATTCTTCTGCTTAAACTACAGAATTATTTATCCTGTCTTCCATGTCTGATACCAAGCAATATAAAATATAACACAACACAGCTATGGCACATCTTCATGCAGTAGAATGCTTCAGAGAGAGTGAAAGGTGTTCCCATGGAGCCTTGAAAGCAATAGTTCATCAATTAATCCCCTTTGCTCCTACTGGGAAATTTAAATTTTGCATGAAGTTTACCACTGAAAAGAGGCCAGCTGTTACTGTAATGGAGTGCCCTCCACATGGAAACACCAGGAGAGATAGGATTACCAAATCTTGTTGAGGATTTTATTTTCTTTGACAAGGTTCCTTCACTATGCCATTGGTGAAAGGACAGAAAAAACTTGAATAACTTTCTCAGTAAATAAAGCTGATATGTATATTTGCTTTCCTGTGTCATTTAATTCCAAAGTCAGATTTGGGGAACTGAGAGTTGTCATTTCATTAAGCCTTCCTTAAATGGAATTTGCCTTTTAGAAATGAATTGCTTCTGTAAACCCATAAAAAACTGTGGATATCACTTATTCATAGGCTCCTTGAATGTCTTAAAATATACATATGGAAGCCCACAAGTGGTGGAAGAGAAGCAGAATATTAAGTCTCTTCTCTCTGTTCTTTTGACATAGAAGAAATCACACCCAACTCTGGTATTTCTAGCAATACTTCAGAGTGTTGCTCATTTGCTCAAAACAGCATACTGATTCATATCATCCAAGCTGGTACTCTGACAGTACTGGGAATGGCAGGTTTTTACTTACAGGCTATGCATTGCTTATTATTTATTATTAAGCAAGAATGATTTGAAAACAAATCTTACTTGCAACATTGCTGAACAAATATGATGTAGCATGTCAGGCTCTTTGACAACTGCTAACTCTAATGGGTAGAACACCATTAGGTTTATTAATTAGTAGATGTGGTTAGTCACACTGAAAATTAGTTCATAGTTTTAGAGATCAGAGTGGGTATGGCATTTTGCATTAAGTGAAAAGAGAAGAACAAGCCATCATATCAGATGGACTAGTCAAGATAACAATATTTTTATTAGGTGCCTTCTAGGTGAGGTCTCTCCTGGCCACTCTTTGTACAGTTTTAAACCCAAGTCTTGCTGCCTCTTCTTTTTTCTTCCTCCTTAGTGCTTGTCTCTAAATAATATGATATGCATTTTTAAGCATTTTTTAGTTCCTGACTCCCCAAATATGTAGTTCCATGAAGACGAGGCTCATCTGCTGAGTCCTATCTCCTGCTCTGGCCTTCAGTAAGCATATGTAAGATGAATGGAGAGATCTACAAATGCCAAACTTCTAAATAATTCCTTTCCTTTTCCTTCCTTGCAGTGAAGAAAATTGCCTTTCTCTGCAGGGAAAAAAGTTTGCTTTTCTCTGTCCTAGCCTCATCCTCACAAGGTCCCTTATTCCTCTCCATTATACTTGCCTGCATTCTATCCAATAAAAATAACCCAGGAACATGGGAAACACCCTGCATAAAGTCTAAGGGCATAGATCACTACTGTTTCTGTAACTTTGGAACTGCTGTGTCTGAGCCTGTATTCTCACTTATGAGATAGGGATACAAATGATGCTATTCACAAATATGTAGAAAGGGGCTTTATAACCTCCCAAGCCCTATAGAAATACAACTCAAGGCCAGTGTCTGTAAAAATTAACTACATCAGTTCTCTTTTTATCTGGAAAGTAATATTTTTCTCTCAATTTCCCTCTCTCTTTCCATGAAGCCCTTCTTCCTGGATGAATAAGCCATCAGTCCTGTGTCCCTATGCAGTAATACCCCCTCTCCTATCAACATTTTGTGCTGGTTTTGATCACAGACATCTGATAACCAGACTGGAGCCAATGAGCCAATAGAAAAGCTAATAATAGATTTAAGTGTCCAGCTGCTAGGGAAACATCAGACAAAGCAAACCAACCACATGCTTGGTTAAATAAGTTCAGAAATATAGTGGGGAACAACATTTGAAAGGCTCTAAAAAGATCATTCCTAATTTGTTGTGGTCTCTGAAATTACAAAATGAGGTATTGATTTCTTTTCTCCACATCATTTCTCTTCAGAAGTATTATTAATGAACTCCATCTTAGGGAAAAAAACCATATAAGAACTGTATCCATCTTTAATACTTTCATAAAATTAGATTTTAGAGCACTTGATTTCTGATTGGTGGGTAGGGAACAAAGGCCCTGTGGAACATGACCTCTACTGAGTGGTGGTCCTGGAAAATTGAGAGTCCAGGAATACTTCTTCAGAAGGATATAGCTTGGAGTAAGTTTCAGGAAGCTTTTTCCATAAAAAAAATCAAGGTAACTATTTACATGTTTACAGGCAGCAAGGTCTCTATTGGGATGGCTCATTCCTAACAATGTAAGCCAAACATGGCTATAGAAAACACATGAACCACTAGGCACAGCTGTCCTAACACAGTTTTATTTATAAAACAGGCCGTGGGCTGGCCACAATTACCAGCTCCTTCCCTAGCAATCCCAGGCTGGTGAATTTCAGTCATCCATGAGCCAAAATAATGAAAGCAACAAATCCCAGAAAAATAGGCTAACACACTATACAAACTTACCCCAAGGCTTCTTAATGCCGAAAGTTTGTTCTGCTATTAAAATCAACATATAATACCAAAGATTATCCATTCTCATTCTTGAATAAGAATTCCATTCATTTAGCAAGTGAAAAAGAAGGATAATGACCAGTTATCATTGTTTTATGTCAGGACATGTGCATCCAAAACAGTGTACATGTGGTCAGGTATAGAGGTTAAGCCATATTTCTAGCCTTCAAAAGCTAAGGGTTTCATATTCTTGTCTTTATTCATACAACATCACATGAGGACTGGGCCTACTCACTAGGTCTTTATGGAGATCAGATCAGACAGACGTGGAAATACATGTCCAAAAACTATTAGTGGTGAGCTTTCATTACTGTTATTTCTTCTGGATCAAGAAAAGGCAATGCTTTTCTCTCTAGTTATAACAATAGTCCAAGTATAAATAAATGCCACAGTCAGCTGATGGCAGTGAGACACTATAATGCTTCAGTCAATGGCTGATTGTGAGGAAGACATATCTGAGACCATAGTGACACAAACAGATCTCCTTTCTTTGGTTAATTTCAACTCAGAAATTTTCTCAACTAATTTCTGAAAATAATGGGTAGTTGGGTGCGAATTTTTTAAAGACTTTTTTCACAGCTACTTTTATTATTCCCAGAATATCATTTTTGGCTGACAATAATTTGAAATATTGCAAATCCTCAGACATATTCTCTTGGCCCTAAGGGATGAGTCTTAGATGTATCTTTTCCTATCAATTTTCTTCTCTCAGATGCTAGCAGATGCTATTTTATCTTCTAATAACTGAACATGAGGTATGGGGATTTGCATTTTTGTCCTTTGGAGCAAATGTTTCCTCTCAGTTTGGATCTTCATAATTCATTACAGAGTTCTCAATCATTTTACTCATTTCAAAATGTGCATCTTTCCTACAAGTCCAGATTAGATTTGGGTAAAATCTTCTGATTTTTTTTTTTTTTTAATTTCAACTTCAATAAAAAGATATTTGGTAGAATTCAGTAGTTAGTTCTTTTCTGTTGCTGTGATAAAATACTATGACGAGAGAGAGAGAGAGAGAGAGAGAGAGAGAGAGAGAGAGAGAGGGGTTATGAACCTGCTAGCTCAACCCCAGTAACTTGCGTCCTCCATCAAGGGTCCTCTGGAGACATTTAAGTTATGCTCAACAAACCACCCCTTACAAAAACTCTAAAATGGAAAGAAAAGGACATAGTATAAATATAATTTTAAAATAGATAATACAAATTTTATTTTGTAAGGAAATGAGTTCATTAAAGTACTAGTTTAATTGCTAATTACCATATTTAACACCATCTAGGAATTTAAAGGAATGGATAAATGAAGAAAACCAATTTTCAACAATAACGTATTCTCATTATTGATGGTAAAACTATGTATTTTTAATTTAATTCTATTTTAAAAGGCCACTGTTGTTGTTGTTACTTTGCAACATAGGTAACCAAACTCAAGGTCTAAGTCATGCTCAGCACTGAGCCCATCCCCCTTTCATTAAGAAAATGATTTGCTAAAGAAGCTGAGAGGAAGAGAATTTACAAAACAAATAGCTGTCTCATTGCCTAGTAATGAGCACCTGCAAAGTCAGGACATATTTAGAGGACTGGGCATGCCTAAAATATACTTTAGGATAAACCTAAGGAACAAGTTTAGGCAATTGTAGCAATTTATCAAATGCGCAAGAGTTGTAGCTCTGTCTTTAGCTTTACTGCTATATTAGACAAATAGACATTGAGAAGAGGACAGAATTGAGGAGGAAAATTGTGAGCACATGAGAATTCAATATTTTATAAAGTTAGCAAAACAACTCAGAAGTATATATATATATATATATATATATATATATATATAGTAACCAAATAGCTGCCCAGTGAAAATAAAATTGATCATTTACATTATTTAAAAAGAAATTAAAATATTGAACAAAAAAAACCCAAAAGCAAATAAATATTCCAGAAAAGTTTAAAAGTTCCTGGTGCAATCGAGGAGTGAAGAGTTCTCATTCCAAGTTGAAAAACAGATTTTGAAAAACCAATATAAAATTTAAAACACTAAGTGCCAATGAAAGATAAATATACAAGTAATTCAAAGGACTAAAGATGAAGAAAACAAACAATCAGAAATCCCACTAAAACATAGGCTATCCAGTTAGAGCAATGACTAAGCAGTTAAGAGCTGTGACAGATGATCTCCAGAAAAATATGGGTTCAATTCCTGTGTGTACAATATATATTCATATTCATATATAGTAGTTTGATTGGAGTTAGCATGTATGGAACACCTTTCCTCAAGTTGTTAGTGGCAGGTGACCTATAGACCCCACCACCCCTTACCACACCCACACATACCCACAGCCACACAGCCACACACACACACACACACAATGAAGGCTACTGCCATTGCTCTTGGTATCCAACAGAACCTGATGGTAGGACCCAGTGATGGCTAATCTTGATTGTCAACTTGATTATCTCTGGAATCAACTAAGACCTAACTTGCTGGGCACTCCTGTGAGAAATTGTCTTGATAAGATTATCTGAAGCAGTAAAGCTCACCGTAAATCTTGGCAGCTTCCGGTAATAGTCCCAAGGACAGGAAGGAAGCGAATTTAGTTGTTTGCCTAATTGACCTCCGTCTTCCTGGCAAGTTCATCTTTCCTGTTGTGGCATTGCTTCACTGGTACTAAAACCAACTACTCCAAGGTACCATATAGACTGAAGATCAGCAGCTCTCAGGAAATCCTTCAGGTCTCTATCACCAGATTGAAACTGCAGATACATCCAGCCTCATGGGCTAAACACCTACCAGATTTGCAGCCTTAACAGTATGAGAATTGTGGGAAGCAATAAACTAGTGCAAGGCCAGCTAGTGAGTGCACTAAGAGTTCTTGAGTTTATTTTTTTTTTTGCATGTGTATGTGTGTATGTGGTGTGGTGTGTGTGCATGTATGTTCATATATGGGTGCAGGTACATATGCACATGTGTGTGCACTGTACATGGAGGCTCAAATTTGATTCCAGATGTCTTCCTCTAAAGCTCTCCAGCTTCCTGAGTCTACCAGCTGAACATAAAGCTTCTAATTAGAAAAGGTAAATCCCTTATTCCCCCACACACTATATATTATATATTATAACACACTTTAACCTAGTGTGCCAGAACTATAGGCACACTTGTATGTCCACCTAGCTTTTACACAGGTTCTAAGCATCCAGACTCTTGAGAGGCAAGTGCATTTTCCACTGAACCATCTCCCCAGACTCTTGCTTTGGGTTTTGAAGGCACCAATCAATAGTTCCTTCTCCCAGGCAACAGAATGCAACTTTGCTGCTTATGAGAATCACCTAGGGGCTTTTAAACATTCTAATTCACAGTCATGAACCAAAGACCGATTAAAACAGCATCTCTGGAGGTAGATGCTGTTTTGCACATCAGAATATTTGAAAACTCTCGGGTATTTCCAATGTATATCCCAGTTCTCTCTCCTGTGTGTAATAGATGCAGGAGAAAATTAAAATATAAAAACAACCTGCTTTATTATTGAACAGAGTTTCATCTCTGAGGCCCAAACCACTTTCTGTTTCTTTGAGCATAATTGAACCATCAGCCATAGAGAGATCAGCTAGATAATTACAGGCCTGTGCAGGGGCAGAACTGGTCCAGTTGACTTCATACGTTTGACCAACCGGCTATCAGGTCCTTGAAGAAGCTATGAAAGGCTATGCCAGCACACACAACTCTATCTATCATCTCACCCATCAGCTCTATATTTTGTACAAGGTAGAGACAGAAAAAAATGAGAAATCACCAATAATCAGAAATCCATTTGTTTCTCTTACCTGAGATAAATAAATATAACTTCCAATTCTAATTGAATTCAAATTAGGTGATTATTCTCCCATCTAACCCAGCTGACCTAAAATCAAGTTTCCTGAAATTTATCATTTTAATGCCTACTGGCTTCCCTTTTCTTGTCTTCTTGAAAAATTCTCTGATAATATTTCCTGCATAACACGGAATACAGTGTATGAATTTTTCTAGCCCCTATGTTAAACTTCAAGACCTATTAGATAAGTCTAATAAGAAAATGAAGAAATGTCTTATGTGGTAGTGAGTATTGATGAGAAAAGTTAAGCAGAGTAAAGATAAGAGTGTGATAGAGCCTTCCAGTTTCCATCTGCCCCTTGGAGCTGACCCTGTGCCACAGCTCTCCACACCCCAATTCCACCCCAGCTGGAGATAGCTTGTCCCCCAGAAATGCTGACACAGCTAGTACAGCTAAACTCAAGGTACGACCACCACTACTGCCCCAATACCTGGCCCAAGTGGGAACTGCGCAGGGCCCACAGGACCCAGGAACTGCAGAGCATCAGGGAACATGATCCTCCCAGTTTCCATCTGACCCCCAGAGCTGACCCTGTGCCACAGCTTTCCAGACCTCAATCTGGCCTGGAGATAGCTTGTTTCCCAGGAGTGCTGACATGCTTAAGATCACAGAAGTGCTGACACATAAAGGCTCACAGGCTCACAGGAGAAAAAAGCTAAAGTCAGAAACAGCAAGACCAGCTAACACCAGAGATAGCCAGATGGCAAGAGGCAAGCACAATAAAATAAGCAACAGAAACCAAAGCTACTTGGCATCATCAGAACCCAGTTCTCCCACCACAGCAAGCCCTGGATACTCCAGCACACTGGAAAAGCAAGATTCTGATTTAAAATCACCCCTCATGATGATGATAGAGGACTTTAAGAAGGACATAAATAACTCCCTTAAAGAATACAGGAGAACACAGGTAAACAGTTAGAAGCCCTTAAAGGGGAACACAAAAGCCCTTAACAAATTACAGGAAAACACAATCACACCGGTGAAGGAATTGAACAAAACCCTACAGGATCTAAAAATGAAAATAGAAACAATAAAAAAATTACAAAGATAGACAACCCTGGAGATAGAAAACCTAGAAAAGAGATCAGGAGTCATAGATGAAAGCATCAGCAACAGAATACAAGAGATAGAAGAGAGAATCTCAGGTGTGCAAGATACCATAGAAAACATTGACACAACAGTTAGAGAAAATGCAATATGGAAAAAGCTCCTAACCCAAAACATCCAGGAAATCCAGGACACAATGAAAAGATCAAACCCAAGAATAATAGGTATATAAGATAGTGAAGATTCCCAACTCAAAGGACCAGTAAATATCTTCCTCAAAATTATAGAAGAAAACTTACCTACCCTAAAGAAAGAGATGCCCATAAACATATAAGCAGCCAACAAAACCCGAAATAGATTGGACCAGAAAAGAAATTCCTCCTGTCACATAATAATCAAAACACCAAATGCACAGAACACAGAAAGAATATTAAAAGCAGTAAGGGGAAAGGTCAAGTAAAATAAAAAGGCAAACCTATCAGAATTACACCAGTCTTCTCACCAGAGACTATGAAAGATCTCAGACAGATGTCATACAGACCTTAAGAGAACAAAAATGCAAGCCCATGCTACTATACCCAGCAAAACTGTTAATTACCATAGATAGAGAAACCAAGATATTCTAGAACAAAAAACCAAAAAACAATTTTAAACAATATCTTTCCACAAATCCAGCCCTACAAAACATAATAAGTGGAAAACTCCAACTGAAAAGGAAAACTACACTCAAGAAAAACCACGAAATTAATCTTCTTACAATAAACCCAAAAGAAGACAGCCACAAAAACATAATTCCATCTCTAACAAGAATAACAGAAAACAACAATCGCTGGTCTGTAATATTTCTTTCTGTTTTTTAAAAAAAAATTCATGCATATATTTATTAACTTTCTAACAGAAATGTATACAATAGAGAAATTAATAGAGATAAAAATCAGATGGTAGCTAGTGAGAGTGACAAATTGAACATTACTTTTAATGTGGTTGTTACTTCTCTTTTATCATTTAGGGATTCTGACAGTATTCTAACATAAAGTTATGACAGAGGCTGTGGATTCTGTGAACATATTAATAAACAATTCTATATTTCAGTAAGTGGATTCTATGGGATGTAAATTATATACTTAAATACTTCTATAAAAAGAAGTGAAGATATCTGATGGATACCAGCATAATAAAGTAAACAAATTCAGAGTTATTGAAACTGGGAAACATTTGGCTATTGTCACATCCCTATTTATCCATTCCATTGTTTACATGATCATATAAAATCATCAACCTTGTCTCCTCGAATGTCTATGTTGATTATTGCCCAGTAGAACCATTTTTAATTTACTGGAATGCCAAGGTTGTCATTTGATTTCTGGATTTGAACTGAAACCTATTATGGCACAGTGACTTTTCATTTTACTGTTTGTGTAAAACTGAGCATTTTCAGAATAATTATTTTTTTTATTTTTGATACTTTATTTACATTTCAAATGTTGTCACCTTTCCAGATCTTCTTTAGAAACCCCCTATCCCATCCCTCCTCCCCCTTCCTCTATGAGGGTATTCCCTTACCCACCTACCCACTCGGGTCTTCCCATAATGGGATTCCCCTATACTGGGGCATCTAACACTCTTAGACCGAAGGACCTCTCCTCCCACTGATGGACAACAAGGCCTTCCTCTGCCACATATGAGGCCAGCACCATGGGTCCCTCCATATGTATTATTTGGTTGGTGGTCAAGTCTCTGGGAGCACAAGGGGGGCCTGACAAGTTGACACTGTTATTCCCTCCATGGGGTTGCAAACTAATTCAGCTCCTTCAGTCCCTTCCCCAACTCCTCAATCTGGGACCCCACCCTCAGTCCAATGGTTGCTATGAATTGAATCTTGGTTACTCTGAACTTTTGGGCCAATATCCACTTATCAGAGAGTACATACCGTGATTGTTCTTTTGTGACTGAGTTACCTCACTCAGGATGATATTTTCAAGTTCCATCCATTTGCCTGCGAATTTCATAAAGTCATTGTTTTTACTAGCAGAATAATATTCCATTGTGTAAATTTACCACATTTTCTGTATCCATTCCTCTGTTGAGGGACACCTGGGTTGTTTCCAGCTTCTGGCCATTATAAATATGGCTTCTATGTGTCCTTATAACATGTTGGAATATATTCTGGGCATATGCCCAGGAGTGGTACAGCTGGGTCCTCAGGTAGTATTATGTTCAATTTTCTGAGGGTCCACCAAACTGATTTCCAGAGTGGTTGTACCAGCTTGCAATCCCACCAGCAATGGAGGAGTGTTCCTCTCTCTCTCCATCCTCGACAGCATCTGCTGTCACCTGAGATTTTTTATCTTAGCCATACTGACTGGTGTGAGGTGGAATCTCATGGTTGTTTTGATTTGAATTTCCCTGATGACTAAAGATGTTGAACATTTCTTTAGGTGATTCTCAGTCCTACATGATTGCTCAGTTGAGAATTCTATGTTTAGCTCTGTTCCCAATTTTTTGATAGGATTATTTGGGTCTATGGAGTCTAACTTCTTGAGTTCTTTGTAAATATTGGATATCAGCCCTCTATCAGACCCAGGTTTGGTAAAGATATTTTCCCAATCTATTGGTTGACATTTTATCCTATTGAAAGTGTCCTTTGCCTTACAGAAGCTTTGCAAGTTTATGAGATCCCATTTGTCGATTCTTGATCTTAGAGCATAAGCCATTGGTGTTCTGTTCAGGAACATTTCACTGTGCCCACATGTTCGAGACTTTCCCCCACTTTCTCTTCTGTTAGCTTCAGTGTATCTGGTTTTATGTGGAGGTTCTTGATCCACTTGGACTTGAGTTTTGTAAATGGAGATAGGAATGGATCAATTTTCTTTCTTCTGCTTGTAGACTGCCAGTTGAACCAGCACCATTTGTTGAAAATGTTGTCTTTTTTCCACTGGATGGTTTTAGCTCCTTTGTCAAAGTTCAAGTGACCATAAGTGTATGGGTTCATTTCTGGCTCCTCAATTCTATTCCATTGATCTACCTGCCTGTCACTGTACCAATACCATGCAGTTTTTATCACTACTACACTTAGGTACAGCTGGAGGTCTGGGATGCTGATTCCCCCAGAAGTTCTTTTATTGTTAAGAATAGTTTTTGCTATCCTAGATTTTTTGTAATTCCAAATGAATTTGAGAATTGTTCTTTCTAAGTCAATGAAGAATTGAGTTGGAGTTTTGATGGGGATTGCATTGAATCTGTAGATTGCTTTCAGCAAGATGGCCATTTTAACTATATTAATCCTGCCAATCCATGAGCATGAGAGATCTTTCCATCTTCTGAGGTCTTCTTCAATTTCTATCTTCAGAGACTGGAAGTTTTTGTCATACAGATCTTTCACTTGTTTGGTTGGAGTCACACCAAGATACTTTATATTGTTTGTGAGAATTGTGAAGGGTGTCACTTCCCTAATTTCTTTCTCAGCCTGTTTATCCTTCACATATAGGATGGCTCCTGATTTGCTTGAGTTAATTTTGTATCTGGCCACTTTGCTGGAAGCATTTATCAGCTGTAGCAGATCTCTGGTGGAGTTTTTCAGGTCACTTAAGTATACCATCATATCATCTGCAAATAGTGATATTTTG